>LVTN01000224.1:5232-138328 GCA_001649415.1 Musa itinerans | reverse complement strand
TTTTTTTTTTTTTGGGGCCCCCCCCCCCCCCCTCCCTTCCTTTGCTAACAATGAAGTTATATGTGTCATCTACCACTTCTCTGAACCTTGCCATTCCCCACAGCCATCAAAGTGTCTTCTTCATTTGCATACCATGATGGCAGGAATGAAAAGGAGGAAAAGTGGAAAGGGAGGAGCAGATCATGGCACAAGTAGATGATGGCTCCTGATGATTAAACACAGGACCTTGCCTTCATTCTTTCTAATGCAGAAGTAAGCTGACAATATGGCATCTCTGTAAACTTTATTTTCTGCACTGTGAAGCCCAAAAAGAACATGTAGATTTTGGTCCTGGGTTTGTGAAAAGGAGTCACTAGCAAAATTATGCATATGATAAATCTAAGTTTAATTTGATAATTTAATTATCTAGAGTTTAAAATATTTAGGGATTTTTAATATTCAAGTTTCGGAAGTCCCTTAGAAACATCTAGAAATAGACTCTTCCTAAACCAAAGGATCCTATAAAACTATAAAGAGAGCATATCTTGTAACTCTTCTAAAGAATTTAAGAATGAGTTTAATTCGGAGAGTTCAAGGGTGAATGAATTCATAAGAAAACACTTGAGAGTGATCAGTCATCTTCCCCTTTGCTGAATAGTGCTTGCAGATTCAAAACTTTTGGTGCCTCCAATCACATGGAGGGATCACCATATATCTACATAACTTGTGTCAAAATGCTGACTTTTTGTGGCTCCATTATATAAGGTCCTGTAGCAACACCATGAAGTAGATAGTTCCTGCACCAAAAGAGAAGGAATAAAAGGTGAAGCTCTCTTTATAAAATTATGACCACCTTTGGCTAAGAATCCTTTGGGAAAGAAAGGTGGTATGGGTGTGGGTGGTAAAGAGTCTTTGGCTTTTAGGCTTATTCATGGGATTCCTTGCATGGACAAAAGAGAGTGCTAAAAAGCAGGGGAAGATGGAAAGCAAGCCCTGGTGCACCCCAGGTGGGAGATGGAGAAAAGAACTGCATCTGCAGATCTTTCTCTCACTTGAAAACATGCCATGCATGTGTGAGTTTGTCCACCATAGCACATTCAGCTTTGAAACAAGAGAAGCTTCCACATTTTCCAGTTTCAAGTGCTGGAATTTATCATGAATTTTGTTAGGAGGGAGTTTGTTCATGATGTTCTTAAATAGAACCACCTAATTGGTGAGGGAGAAGACCTCAATAAAAAGTCCAGAAGATCAACAAAAAAAAAAAAAATCAATATAAAATCTATACACACTCCTTAAATATTTATGTCCACAGAGAAAACAAGATTATTTACTATGCTAAGTTAGTCCTAATTCAATGGCATATATCTGCTTGCACAATTGCAATTATATACAGAATTGAACTCATAGAGTGATTTCTTTATAGTAATTGGATCATCATCATTATCCTCTTGACTACTTTATGGTTATCTATTTTCAGGATAATTCCTCCAATTTCTCTACTTTTTAGCTTGCTTGAGGCACCACTACAACTTTCCAGTAAATTTCAGGCATATTTCATAACATTGAATTCTTTTACACTTACTAAATTGAATTCTTGATGATGAGAGGAGTCTGTAGGCTCAGACATTATTATAGTGCATGATTTTTTTCCTGACTTTTAAGCATGAAAACACTTTGATCTTCACCTACCTTCCCACTATAAAGTGAAAATACTTGTGTATGATGGTGTGCTCCCATTGTCATCAAAATGAATCCAAAATTGACACTGTGTGCTATCTAATATATAGCAACGCATGAAATGTATGCTGCTCTTCTGCCAAAGTTCATGCAGGAATTATGAGTGACATTGATGGAGGCTTATGGCATTTAGTAATGCTCCTCAATATAAAACAAATAATTCATATGTTACAACTTTTGTAATTTTTTTGGGGCCTTTTCTAACAATTTAAGCTGAATAGTAGCTAAAAGTTGTAATGAAATGTAAAATCCTGTCTGATTCTTAATTAAATCACAACACAACTATTAGCTAATTAAGATTTTGGATGATTGACAAGAGAGAAGATTTAACATGGTGCTGAAGAAGGCTATGTGTTTGAATTCTGCTTCTCTTTTGTTCATTGCATTTCCTTCAATAGATTTACATTAGTCCTTCAACATACTTGGGGATGCTAGTGATTGGAAATATTCTGGTACCGCCCACCCGACAACAGCTGGCAGCCACCTCGGAGTCAGCACCTCGGAGTCAACATGGTGCCTCGAAGCCGACGAGACGCATGCGCGCGATACGAGCTCGAGATGATGCGGCAGGCTCAATAACGACGTGCGACCATGCCTGTGCTGCCCGGGGTTGTACAAGACGGCGTCGCTCATCACGAAGCCGTGCGGGCCGATCCACACCGTCCGAAGTATGCGAGCTGGTCGCCCGGAGCATAGGCAGCCATTAATGACCTGCATACGGCCGACGCCCAACGACAGGTATACATAACGATCCCTCGGTCAGCATAGGAGGAAGAGAGAAAAAAAGACCCTAAAACTCACCTCGATCTAACTTGAGTTTCGGAGAGGTCGAGTCGAGGATCCCCCTCGTGACATTGACCTTTTGTGCAGGAAGGCGGCGTTGAAGTGAGAGCTCAAGTCTCACCTCGGGTCGGCCCAAGAGGCGTCAACCCCAACCCGACCTCATCCTTCCATCGCCGCCTCACACATCCACGTGGACGTCCACACACAATCGGGGACCGAACCAAGCTGTACCAACTCTTGGGACACGGCACGACGACACCAATACCTAGTTCTTGTTTTTTTTATCATATCTTTTCCTACTGCTTAGATCTTAGAAATAGTGGCTATATATATTTCTTTTACACATATTAAAAATCTGTTTGTAGATTTTCTTCAATGTTCAGGGCCTTATATTAAGATCTTAGGAACAAAAGACTCATAATTAACCTTCCTAAAAAGATTCCGAACATAATCTATTTCCGATTCGAGCCCTGTGAATTAACTAATTAAAATGACATTTTTTTGCTTAAATTAAAGGAAGATGGATCATAGATGACTTCTAAACTTCTCCGAAGAAAAACATTTTGATCTACCATATGGTAAAAATAAAAATTCCAATTGCCTAAATGAATCAGAAGAACATTACTCTAGGAAAAGAGCATTGATCTGTCATCTTTAGGGGGTAAAAAAAGTGGAGGATGGGATTGGAGGTGATAGAGTTCACAGAGGAGGAAAAGAACATGGATGGTGGAGCATATTCTCCAGTTAGACTTTGAGCTGGGAAGCACATTGCTTGATAGTTGTACTTCAGAATCTAACACAGTGAAAACAGTGTTGGTTCTTTATCTTTACAAACCGACAATTTTCGCAAACTCATTATGTAAAGTGAGGATGCAAGATCTCAAAAGGACCAATAATGAACATGTAGTGAGAGAGTGAGAGATGGAAACAAATAGAACCACACAACAAATCAAGATCATAGGAGAACAACAAGAGCTTTTTTCACATGATCCACCTGCAGCTTCCTTTCCCCACTGTCTATTGTTCAGGAAAAATCCTACTTTTCAGAACAGAGTTTAACAGATTTCAAGATGTTCAACATCATTCATGTATGACAATCTACATGTATATGATGATCATACCCTTCCCAAAGAGAAGACTTCACTCTTGCATGTCATTTTTGTCATTTGAGAAAACAGGTCAAGCTCAAAGGAGAAAACAAGAATTCTTTCAGATGGTCCAAGTCCTATAATTCAGAGCAAAGTCTAAAAGGTTTCAAGATGTTCAATATCATTCATGATGCAGAAAGAGAAGCCACGAGAGATTCCTTCACAAAAACCCTGATACAATCTACATGGGTATGAGCATACTCCCCACTCTTGCATATACGACTTGTCATTTGAGAAAACATGAGTTCTTTTGCATGATCCAATCTCTAGAACAAAGTCAAGTACTTCCAACATGTTCAACATCATTCATGATGCAGAAAGAGAAGCCTG
Source organism: Musa itinerans (assembly GCA_001649415.1). NCBI lineage: Eukaryota > Viridiplantae > Streptophyta > Magnoliopsida > Zingiberales > Musaceae > Musa > Musa itinerans. Next base: position 134,351 of record LVTN01000224.1, on the reverse strand, counting down.
GAAAGATTCTCTAGCTGTAACTCTGACGCAATCCACATGTATATAAGCATACTCCTCCGATAATGGTGCTTATCATGCGAGAAAATTAAGTCAAAAAAGGAGAAAACAAGACCTCGTTTACATAATCCATTTATTGTTCTTCGGAAAAATCTCACACTTCATAACAAATTCTAAGAACTTCCAAGACATTATGATGCAAAAAGAGAAGCCTAACTAGTGAACAATTTAACTTGGCTAAGCATCTGACCACCTCGAAGATCCAATCCTCAATGGTGACGTAGATGGATCGATGATCAATTTAGATACTAATACATCTTCTTGGTATAAACCCTGGTATTAGCATGCGGTGTTCATGGAGTTGAGACATCCCCAAGCAAAACTATCATGCATCCTGGAACTGTAGAACATGAGTTGTGCAATGAATGAACGGTCCCGGTGGCAGAGGTTTCACAAGAAAGACCATGGACCCGATCAGCGTGCAGCTGTTGGGTGTTGTTTTGTGGAGGAGATGCATCCCATTAGCATCGTCTACAAGTTCGTTAGCAGCAGGGCAGGGAACAAGCAGCGATGCTCGGGACCGTACCCGACGGCCTGAGCTGTGCTGGTTGGACGCATTCCGACCGAGTCTCATCATGCCTCTGTCCTCTCCATCATTTCGCTCCTCTTCTCCTCCTCCACGTATTGCATCAGTGTCCCCCACACATATGCCAGCCCTTCTGTGCCATCTTATTCCCACATAAACCTCTCTATCTTTTAGAGGAGCCGCAGGGGTTTTGTTTATACGTCACCTTCAATCATGTCCTTGTCAAGAACATGTAGAGGAGGGAGGAGTATGGCGAGGGTTGCTGATATTTTTCCTCCTTTTCATGCTTTTGTTGACTTCTGCATGAACAGATGGGTGCAGATGTTTGAAATTTCTTTGGTTTTTCACTTATAATAAAGTTCAAAAAAATTATTTGTGTAAAGGTCTCACAATCTAAAGAGTAGGTTTGATCCGTGACTTAAAATATATTAATCTTGAATAATTATTTGACTTGGTCTCATCTGATCTAAAATTTCAATGTGGGATTAGGATCAACTTTCATTAAGTAATATAATCAACTCTAAAATTTCAATGTGGGATTAGGATCAACTCTTTATCTTTACAAATAAAGAGGAGACCATCACACCACATGTTAGCAGTAAGAACTGCTGAAAGATGGAATTCATGTGTTTTGTGGTTTATAGTAGGTTTAGAGTTCCCACAGGAGCATTTGATATGTTTGATGGTGTTTAATGTGCCCAGAAAACACCCCAAACATTCTTTATTTCTTGTATCATATTTTGTTATTTATATTTTGCATTCAGAATCTTTTAGTTTCATACCCTTTTTTCCATCATAAAATAAAATGCCTTTCGATCTGCACATAAGCTGTGATTGTTCATTTGAAGCTCTTTCTTGTTCATGACAAATCCTCATTGCCAAGTACTATGAGATCTGTAAATAAGGAATTTGGAATTGACAATAGAAATATCAGGTTTTGTATTGCAGATTGTTCAGAATAGACAGCCTTCAATTGGCCTTTATACAGACACAAATATTTGCATCACCATCTCCAGGATGCAGTCTGAAGCTTCAGTGACTGCCACCTTCTTCAGGCTGACAAGCATGCTCAAAAACACATGCATGGCACTCACGATCACACAGCTCAAGGAACAAAACCTCCACACAAGAACAAAAAGAAGAGATGAGGTTGAGGCAGCAGTTTGACCAGCAACATGAGATCTGGACTTTCACTCTCTCTCTCACACCATTTACCTGCTTCCCTCCTTGAATTCCAACCCCCATCATTTTACCGTGGTGGCCATGAAAGAAACCAAATACTCCTCACAGTCCTCACAAACCAATACATCAACAATGGCAGCAGACCCCCCTCCCTTGGGACTCTGCAACTCTAATGCCATCATGGCTTACTCAATAGTAAAAAGGAAAGGAAAAAAACATTATCCAGAGTGCCTAACTCACTAGACATACACACACAATATACTAATCTGCACATTTTGTGGAATCAAACCAACCTCTTGTTTATGATGCTGAGAAATCTGCAAAGCCAACAAGTGTCATGCCCACTCCTCTTCTTATTCCCCAAGGCCCATCCTTTTATTCGTAGCAAGGTCTCTTTTCATCAGCCACTCAATTGCAGTTTCTGTTGACCTTCCTCCTTTTGGTGGGTGGAGCTGAGGAGGAAGATGAGATGCCTGACTCCCTTTTAACCGGACTAGTCACTCTGTGCTGCGACAGGATCATTGGAGACTTCCTCAGCCTTTGATCCACAGCAACCTGTCGCATCAGTCGACAGCAATTGCCAATTCCCTCCTGCAACAGCAGCATATGAGGATGATGATGGTGATACTAAGAACGAAAACAACAGATCAATATGTCTTCATGAGTTACCTCAGTTAGCCCAACACACCATGATGCTGCGGTTGCAGGATTAACAAAGGTCCGATCCTGTGTTTCATCAGCTGTACAGATCATGGCAGCTGCAGCAAGTGCTGGTGGGCAGTGACTTAGGAAGTCGACCTCTGTTGCAGCACATGATTCAGATTCAAGCACCGCAGATCTCTAACATCGAGATATAATACCCACGACAAGAACTGAAGATTACCATGCATTGCTGCTAATATGACTTGTGTGGCCTGCAAAACCAGCAACCTGGCTGTTCTACCGCATGGATCGATCTTGTGGGCAAAGAAATCGACAAAACTGAGAGGCGTCACAGATCGAAGCCTCCAATCCAGTGCGGCGAGCACAAGAAGCTCCATGCGAAGCACTGTGCGAGGATCGAAGATGAACTTGGCATCCTCAACCTAACCAATCAACTCAGGCCTTAATGCATGCATGTGTGGTGGAACAGTAGTCACTAGTTTCTTCAGCTCGGTTACCTGCAAGTCCAGCAGGGATGGCACCACTGTCTCCTCCATCTTTGCAGCCAGTGAGAGGCAGGCCACTGACAGAAGCTGCAGTGCCCATCCATTTTGCTGCATTGGTAGAACCAGCATGAGATTACCCATAAATCCTAACATGTAACAAGCAATGCGAGGTCACACACAAGTCATCATCTTCTCAAGACTGCGTGCAGCAAATTCCATCCATCGCTTCACCGAGCATTGCATTTAACATTCTGATGCAATGCCATGATATTAGAAGGAAGTCAAAGTTTGGACCATAGCATCCATTTGTACAAAGAACTCAGCATTAAGGTTTGCTGGTTTCTTGAGCAAGGGGCTTTCTGTGCTAATAGCTACAAGCCGAGGGATCTTAGTGTAAAATATGAGTATTACTATGCTAACCGAGAAGAGACAGCGGCCCGTCCGATCAGAATCAGACGGAGAAGAGCTCAGACAAGGGACATCGGTCGATTACCGGTAAGCGATGAGAAGAGAGGAAGCGATCCACGTAGTTGACGGCGAGGCACGCCGTCAGCGGACGGAAACGGTGGTAAGCGCGAACCTACGAAAAGCAACCAAACGTCCGTTAAGATGGCGAGGGAAGGGAAGGGGAAAACCTGCGCAGGTTAGCAGAAGCGTAGGAGACGATTCTAGAGTGCGCCGGGGGAGTTGACCTTGAGGATCCACGCGACGGCGTCACGGCGGGCGACGGGGTCGAGCGAGTCGGGCCCGGCCGAGCGGGCGGCCGCCCCCTCGCCTCCTACGAAGCCGGCGATCGGCTGGCCGTCGCCGAACGGGGCGAGAACGACACTAAGAGGAGGGGGAGGGGGGGGGGGGGGGGGGGGGGGGGGGGGGAGGGGGAGGGGGAGGGCGGCATGACAGCGGGAGAAGGCACCCGGTCCTCATTGTCTTCCCATCACCGCGGAGCACCAGAACCCGGTAGAGAGGAAGGAAAGTGTGAAGAGAGACCGTGTGGGTACTGTCGAGGTGGTGGCGAGGAGTAGTGTATGGACTGGGAGCTGAGAGTGAGGGATACTACCGCTACGTTTGCTCATGTAATTATATAGAGAGAAGGGGTTTGTGTGTTTGTGCTTGCTTTTCTTGTAGCTCCCTTTTGATCTTCCCTCCTTGTCAGCTCTCAGTCTTTTTCCTTGTAGTTTACCATGATCCGGTCTAAATCTTTTGCTTGCAGGAGGTAGAATGTGTGTGTGTTTGTATCAGCTTGTCTGTAGTGCCCTTTTCATTTACTTGGGTGTCAGCTAGCTCACTGGTTCTACTCTTCTTCTTTCCTTTTTCCGTGTGTGTTCCTACTCTTTTTCTTGCCTTGAAAGAGACTCCACCGTGCTGCCGTTTGCATGGGAATAGAATCAGTCACAGGTCAGGTTAATAGTTTGACTGTCCGAACTCAACCAAAATGACGATGTGGTTTTAATTTCTCAAATTTATAATTTTAAATTAATTAATTAATTAATTAATTAATTAATTTTAAAAATAAAATTAAAAATTAAAATAGACAAAGAAAAAGATTTTAAAAGAAAATAAATTAATTAGAGATTCAGGGGAATGAATATTGTGCTCTGAAAACATCATCCATTCAGTGTTATTTTTTTGACCTGATGTGGGCAAAAAATTGATGTGGGCATAAGACAATATTGTCATTGAGGACTATCCATGTGTCCAGTATTGTAGGGATTTATGCCAACTTCATCCATGGATGGATGAGGTACTTCTGTTGTAGCAAGGAGTAGCATAGTGAAAAATATACAGACAATATTTTGTCTTATTAAATATTTGGTCTTTTATTCTTTGACTTGAGCTTTGAAAAGGGACACAGTAAATTTCTTACTTGAGTCAATAAGTTCAGATACAAACTGTACAGGTCTAGTTGGGTTCATATAGTATGAATCTATCTCAAGTATCAAAGGAAGGTAGTGAATCTCTTCCTTATGTAGAAACTTTTGGGATTAATCATAAAATATTTCATGAAAATGATTCAGAATATATGAACCAATTAAAACTTATTTCTATTGTAGTTGTATATCTTATCTTGTCGAATGTCTTATCTTTTAATATTTGACTTGAGCATCGAAGAAACATGATAAATTTCTTCCTTTTTATGAATTAGATTCATAATAATAAACATAATTAAATTTTATTTTTCCTCTATAGTTTTATACTTTTTCTTACGAAATGTAATGTCTCACCATCTAATATCTAAGTATAAATTTATTACTTGCATGAAACTCCATAAAATAGATTTATATTGTTTATGAAAACCTATGGAGATCTTGCATGCAAATACATCCATACTATATGAATCCAAAGAAACATTTTTTTTTCCTTTATAATTTTATTTTAATTTTGGAGAATTCTATTGGTGCATCTCAGTCTTTCTCATTATCCCACCATGGAATGGTAGCCAACCTCTGTGCTGGTGCTCAGTTGACTTGAAAAAAAATCATGTACAGGTGCATGACAATTTCTTTTCACTTGGAGATGGAGTGGTGCACTTGTGAGGTTATTCTGATGCACTCATGTCACCTTTTTCTTTCTTTCTTTTCTTTCTCATGGGTTGGGAGGCCTCTCTGATTCACTGTTCCATGGAGATCTCAATAGTCCCCTCAACTACACAACACTCCACTCAGTTGTTGCTGATTGCTGAACTTTAGGAATGTTGATCTGCTTTCATTTGTTTTCCAGCCAGAAAAAGTGTTGCACTCCATCAGTAAAATCATTAGGATTGAAGGAGAAAGTCTATTATGTGATGGCTCACTGTGTTCATTCTCTGATACTACAGACAGGTACAGGATACATCTTCAAGGATGACAAAGGTCAGACAGTGACAGCCAGAGCTATTTCTTGTAGAGCTGGGGAGGTCAAGCAGACAGAGTCTCTTTCTCTAAGAGTACATGTAATTAACTTTCACTATATGTCTGGACAAATATTCTGGCTCATGGTTTGACTAACTACAGCAGGAGGTTTCAGGAAATCTCCATTTGGGGAGTTGAAGCTCACAATTTGTAGTGAAAGTGACAAGTTCATAAAAAATGCAAACTTTCATTCTTTCTTGTCAATTATGAAGAACAATCTTTGAGCAGAAACAATATCAAAGCAAGCCAAAGAAACTAGTAATGTCTCTGAAACTAAATAATTGGGCCCAATCTTGTTTGTTTACTATATGCGTTTGCTCAATTCAATCATCAAGTGGAACCTAACATCGAGTTGGCTCCTCTTTACTGCTAGCAGAAGTTTCATGCTAAGTGGCTGATATGAAGCATGATGATACAGTTCCATAGCCAGGACAATAATTGGCATCCATCCAAAACACAAGTAGGAAACGAAGGTTGGTCATGTGTGAGCTCCATCAAATCTGATCTGCTTCGAACAGCGCAGATTCCACCAGCAAAATGTGACCCACATACAAGCAGACATCACTGAATAGCATTAACATCAAGAAAATTACCTCAAACCATCCTAATTTAATTCTCATGGATAATATTTGCTACGATCCATTTACTCATTAATTTTGTTGATCCCGAACCATTGGTTTCGTATATAAAATCGGACCTCTCAATATCATTCGTCACGATGATCTATTAACTTTATTGAGCCTAAATTATTGATTCAAAATGTTTAAGTACATATTAACAGTAATATACTTATTAAATTCTTATAAATTAATTTAAATCTTTACTTATATTTTTATGGAACAGTAATACCATCAAATTAGTCCATGAAAGTAAAAGAAAATGATCCACTGCTACTCATATCACTCATGGTGATGCAACATGAATCTTGACTGGTTATGCTAACAAGCACTGCTCTGACACACTTGTCCATCATGATGATCAGTATCTGCCTGGAACAATCTGGCTAAATGGCCACAGAAACAGGATCAACAGCACAATGAGCTCATCCTGGAAGAAGCTTGGTACAGCCTCATCACATTTCTCCATCAGACTAGGCTCCACCAATGACTAGTTGTTTCGATTTTATCTTGAGTACTGGAAGCCTACATATGGTAGGAATAGTGATCTAAACATTGTGTCCTGTTGCCAATTACCACCATTTGTACACCATATCTCCTTTTACTGTGTGAAGCCATACTTCACTCCATTATCCATCTGTTCTTTGTACTTTAGTTGCAGGTCTTGTGATAACTTTCTCTTTAATCCATTTACCACACTGGTCAGAGGAATGTACTGCTAGCAGAAGCATGATATGTGTACAATTTGATGCCTCATCAAGCTGACAAATTGTGTGTCTCTTCTGGGTCTCCTGGTGAATCCTCCAAAAGGAAGTTTGGATTGTGTTAGAGATGCTCAACTCCGTTGTTTTCTCTTAATTCGTTCTCACATAACATTTCGATAAACAACAAGTGGCCATGGATCTGATAGATTAATTGGGTTCTGCCAAACTGCCAAGGTTTGTCCTCAAGTTATGATGCAGATACCCAATCAACCAATAAAATGCATCATGAGGTGCTCTGCTGCATGACTGTCCTGATGAAATGGATTTGAAGGCAGATGTCATGGTCTCATTAGGAATTAGAAAATAGAAGAATCAAAAGATCATGAAGTGTTTTTGAGACCTATTACTAGATTTATCAGATTTCTTAAAGATAAATTGAAATGCAAATCAACCAGTTGCATATAGACAGCATAGCTGAAGAGGGTTGATTGCATCAACTTCTGAAGAAGAGCAATATTAAGCTGTAATGCATCTCAACTTACACCACTTGGTATGGATTCCACAGGATTTTGTAGCTGTGGAACTCTGCAATGGGATCAAACGACAAGTGGATCTTTTGCTCTCTGTTGCCATTGCCAATGGTGAAGATGTTTGTCTGCAAAGTTATGGGTTTCCCTCTCACATCACCCAGGAACTCAAAGCCCAGCACATCAGGATGATTTCTGTGAGATGTTAGCTGCCAAACATAAAGGAAAGCCATTTATTGAAATGAGACCTCTCTTTTCTTCTCATGATATGAACCACATGAAGCATAGTTTTCATCTACCATAGACCATCATTAACTTGATTTTAAGCATGAAAATCAACATATATCATAGGAATGCAAAATTGCTCACTGTGGTTTGTAGTTATGAGTCTCACATCTCCTTCAATATACATATATTTTTGCTGAAACCTTCAAGAACAGCTTACATAAAATGCTGTCACCACCCCAGCAGTATCCTTATTACATAATATTACCATCATTTCAAAGAAGCCAGAGTTGTATCTCATCTTTGAACCAAATGCAGCACCCTACATGGAAATGTATTAAATCAATCAATCTGCAACTTATTTTGGTCAATTAGTTTTACAAACACTGAGAGCTTAGAATACATGGCATGTAAACTGCTTCACTGCAAATACTGCAAGCAATGCAATTGCATTTCCTATATGGCAGCTATTGCAGAGAATTGTTGACTCTGGGAATTGAACTATACAATTCAATTTGACTCATATACTATTTGCATGTTGTGATAAATCAATTGACTCATACATGGCATGTAAAGCATTTCCTATATGGCAGCTATTGCAGAGAATTGGTACCTACAAACCACTGATTTATGAGACATAATATCAAATCTATAACCAAGAGAAGCAACATAAATTGTAATTATCAGTGCAAGTAAAAGATGAAAATATTGGATACCAGAAGATTTGTCCATGGAGAGATGGACTTGCCTTGATGCACAAAGGCAACATGATTTCCTCCCCAAGTGATGGCAATTTTTTGATCAAATGGTTGGGCACACAATATCCTCAGCCACACACCACCTGCACATACTACCAACACAGAGATGAACACAAGGAACTGAAGCCACACCTGTGACAGTGCTCCAGATACCATGTTGATGTGTATATAGGTCTCAACAACAGCATGGTCACCATGGTAGAGCAAGCGCTGGGTGTGTGATGTCTGCATGCATCCACCTCTCTTCCACGCAACTTGTTCATTCTGATAAGGGTGGTCATTAAAGCAGCCTTTCTTTCCAGTTCTCCCTGAGAATAAACCCCAAAGGGAAAGCTGGTTGGTGATGCAACCTTGTGGAGGAGTGCAAAGATGGTTGTGACAGGAGATTAAAGCATGCTAGGTCTTCTCTAGGTGGTGGTTGTCTGAAGTCAGAGCAAATGTTCCTCATAGTTTCATATGTTCCACAGTGAGACACATCATGCAAGCTTTGTACATGTATTTGGCTCAAATGGTGATGTTTCTGAATGAGATACTGGGCCATCATTTCTGTAGAGTCTTTCACTGGCAGCAAATGAAGACTGAGTTCTGATGCTGATATTTAGTGATAACAGTGTTAAACAGGAAGAGAAAAGGTGAGTTTGTGGATTAGCAAGGTTTAGCAAATTGGAAGCTGAGAAAAATGAGAGAGATCAGTCTTTTTGACCTAGTCTTCCAACAAGAAATGATTGTCACTGTTCAAGAAAGCATTCAAGGATCAGAATGAGGATTCTGTAGAAGAGAAGAGACCTCAAGAGAGAGAGAGAGAGAGAGAGAGATTGATACATGGATGTATGAAGTCACACTAAGGTCAGCTTTATATGGTTTTGTATGCGTATATATGTTCCACAGTGATACAATCATGCAAGCTTGAGCCCCGAGTGATCGACCTCGAAAAATTTTATGCAGAAATTTTCATGTTCCACTGTATGAGAAATATTTCTATGATCACTATAAATAGAAAGCTTCCTAAATGATTATAAATTTGAAATGCTTTTGAAACTTTCATGAATTGAACGTAGAGGTAATAGAAGATTATAATAAAAAATTATGATAGAGATAAATATGGAATGACATCTTTATATTCCCTACATTCTTAATTAATCTATGATTTGAGGATCAATCACACATTTGAGTTATTGATTTGATTATGTAATTTGAGTGAAATAAATGCATATTACCTTAATGGATGAAATAAATCCCTTTCACAACATATTCCTCTATTTTATATGATATTAGAACCTCCTTGCTTCTAAGTTCTCACTATCCTATTCTTCTCTTATTCTTCATCGGAGTTCTCTCGACGTTGCTTGCTACTTGTTCCTCTATTCAGGAAGATCAACAACATCAGGGATCAAGCTTCGTTTCCTCATCAAAAGCATTCTCACTGATATGCTTAGATGCTTGCTCTATTCTATTCCATAGTAGCTATCGGAGTCGTTCCCCTTTTCTCGCTACTGCCTTACCTCCTTCGACAATCTCTCGGAGTTGAGAGTCGATCACTACTTCTCATCTGAGATCTCCTGAAGCCCTCCCAGATCGTGACTATTTCTCAAACACTACTCTCGGACCCTTCCCATGACCCACTCCTGTGGATGAAGTAGGAGCCAGAGCCCTCGATCACTATTCCTAGACCCCTCCCCGATCATTGTGATCTCCCAAATCCTAGATCCCAAATCTGCAAATCTGAGATCTCTTGCAATTGGAGAAAGAGCCTAAGACAGCTCCTCGATCACTATCGGCTCTACTAGCTACGATCACAATTGTCAAACGATGGGCCCCTCCGCTGCCACTCCACATCCATTGCCTCTAGCTATGCTCATGGTGGGCGTAGTCCTCGGTCCACTGTCACTTGCCTCCTAAGAGGACGATGCTTCCCGCTTCATCATCGTCAGCTCTACTAAGCTACATATGTAATCATTATCCTTGTTGCCCTTTTATGTGTGACTCCATCACAACCATCGGGGTGCCATTGTCGCAAGAAGAACGATCGTCGGTGACCCTCCTTTGTTCAACTTTACTTGGTGAGCATTCCCATTGCAAGCAACCAACTGACATCCATGTCTTCTTCTTTCTCATTTACATATGACACCCCAATTTTTGTTTCCTCAGGAAACAATAGCTCATCTCAACCTAAGGACTTATATCCAATAATACAACTCTAATCCTCTTCAAACTATCAAAAGATAACAATCATGCATCTTAGTAAGTACAATTTACTAATCTTCTTTTTCGATATGATCTATTAGGCTATATTGATGGCTCTCTTTGTTGCCCATTAGAAAAGATCCAAATACCAAGAGAACCTATCATAATGCCAAATCCTAATCACAAGTTATAGCTATGATAAGATCGCTTTATTCTACAAGCAATTCAAACCTCAGTCGTTGGCTCTATAATACCACTAATCTCTTTGTGAAACAGAAGCATGGTCAAAGTTACAAACCACCTTTGCCAATCACTCTCACACTCGTATGCTATGTCTCTTATCTACTTTAATAAAAATAACATAGCAAGGAAGTAGCATTGTTGATTATATGTAAAATCTAAAAGTTATTATAGATGACTTGGCTTTAATTTGTCATCTATTGAGTGATGAAAAAGTCATTGTTCATACTCCTAATGACCTAGGAGATGAATATAAGGAACTGTCGGCAATAATTCAAGTATGTAACTCACTGATTTTATTTGAAAAATTATATGATAAATTGATTGATCATGAAATATATCTGAAACAAGAAGAGAGGATAATGGGACTAACTATAATAGCTCAATTCAGTCAAAAATCAAAAAGAAAGAGCAATCAAAGCGATAAGATGTCTTATAGACACATGTGTAACACATAGAGCGATCATTCTCTATTATACTGTCGACCCTCCAATCATGGTGGCAATTTTAATCCAAATAACTTAAGAAATAACTTTAACTACAACTATTAGATACTCTGACATCTCAGTAATAACAATCACCATACAAAATTGGATACACAATAAAATTTTGTTGGTCTCAAGCTTACTACTATACCTAATTAGTATCAAGTAGATATTACGATTACTCTAACTGCTCATCTAAGTAATTGAATCGTTGACTCTGGTGCTTCTCATCATATCACTTTTGATTTGCAGAATTTATTCATTCACAATAACTATGGAGGCAATAAAGACATCATCATTAGTGATGGTAATAGAATCCCTATTACTCACATTGGTTTCATAATACTTAATTCACATACCAATACTGTTACACTCAATAATATTTTGTGTACCTCATAGAAAAGGAACTTTATTTTTGTTTCTCAATTCTACAAACAAAATAACATTTCTATTGAGTTCTTTCCTGACTTATTTCATGTAAAGGATTTGAGTACGGGGGTATCCTTGATTCGAGACCAGAATAAAGACAACATTTACGAGTGACCGTCGGCTTCACAAATCACTCAGTCAACCACTCTTACCTCAATTATTGCTTCGATCGATGTGTGATAATATCACCTTGATCATCCATCATTCTCGATTCAATAATAGATATTTTTTCGTTACTCTCTTCCAACTTCCAAATCAAATAGAATTATAACTTATAGTAATGCTTGCCTTAGTAATAAAAGTTAGATTACCTTTTATAACGTCTTTCACATCATGCTCCAAACCATTTGAAATTATCTACACTAGTGTTTGGGGTCTTATCTCAACCAATTCCTTTGATAATTTTAGATTTTATATCATTTTTATAGATTATTTTATTAAATATATATGGTTTTACCCTCTTAAACATAAATATGAAGTCACTAAAGTCTTTACTCATTATAAAAAGATAGTTGAGAATTTCTTCTAATCTACCATTAAAATAATTTACTCTAATAGAGAAGGTGAATACCAAGCTCTAACAACTTACCTCTCACCCTATGATATTCAACATCTTAAGTCACCACCACACACACTTCAACTAGTTGACTTTGTTGAATGAAAGCATCAACATATAGTTGAAGTTGGTCTCACCCTTTTACACCAAGTCTTCATACTTCTAACTTTTTGGTTAGTAGTCTTTTAAACCATAATCTACTTCGTTAATGGCATGCTCAATCCAATCCTATAACACCAGTCATCATTTGAATAGCTATTTAATAAAATCTCAAACATTCAAAAACTCAATGTATTTGATTGTTTATGTTATCTCTAAGTATGCCCCTATGCTTCACATAAGTTAACACAAAGATTCAAGCCTTGCATTTTCATTGGGTACTCTCTTGACCATAATACTTTCTAATGTTATGATTCTCAAACTCAAAAGGTCTTTGTATTACATTATGTTATTTTTGTTGAATCGACATTTTCTTTTCAAAATCATACGCTTTCAGGAATACGAGCCACTATAACAACCATACATTACTAGATCCATATAAGTATACCTTAAACCTCTTCAAACACACCTCTCACCATATCAACTAGTAGCTCTCCTTTAAACATGTACTTCTTTACCATTCTAGTTCAGCAGCACTTCACCCCCTCTACAACTTTTTTAGCTACTTCTCCACCACCTCACTATGCAATGCCTAATGAAGTTACACACTCAACATCATAAATGATGTCTTTGTCCTCTCATCAACCAAGTGACACCGAAGTGTATCAACCTGATCATGTATGTGTCAATAGCTCTCCAATTCTCATACCTCTAATACAACCCAATAATACTATTGAGCCTAAACATCGCATAACAACATACTTCAAAAATGACATCTTTAAACTATGTCAAATTCTTGACTTCCATGCTACTACAAACTCTCCACCTGAATCTACTAAACATACAACCATCACTTAAGCCTAAAAATCTCTACACCAGCGCAAAGCCATGTGTGAAGAATATGATGCCCTACTCTATAATGTCACATGGACCTTTGTACTATTTTGTTGCATACAAATATCATCGAGTGTAATTGGATCTTTCAAATTAAGCGGAAGCCAAATGGATTCATTACCAAATACAAAGTACGTCTAGTGGTTAAAGGGTTTTACCAACAATCATGTATTGATTTCATAAAAACATTCAGTCTAATTATTAAACCGATGATAATTCGACTCATCCTGAGTTTGGCTATTACTCAAGGTTGACATATATGCTAACTAGATGTTAACAATACTTTCTTACAAGGGACCTTAACTAAAGATGTCTTTATATAACAACCTCTTGGTTTCATTATTCCTTAATATTCAAGGCATGTTTGTTAATTATGAAAACTTGATTATAGATTTCACAAACTCCAAGAGCCTAGTCTACTAAACTTGGTTTATTTTTTACGTCAGTTGGCTTTGTCAACTTCAAGTCTAATACCTTATTTCGACAACAACAAAAGGGAAGTACTATATATCTACTAGTTTATGTGGATAATATCATCATTATAGGTAATAATCCCATGGAGATCAAGTAACTCATTTTAAGCAATTAACAAATCGATTTTTTATCAAAGATCTAGGAATCTTAAGCTATTTTCTAGGAGTGGAAGTAATATTCATATTTTTTATACTTTTCTTATCTCAAAAGAAATATATTTAACATCTATTACCAAAGATAAACATATGGATGTGAAAGAAGTCGTCACCTCATTCTCCATTATTGAATTACTAAAATTATATGATGGCAGCTCTACTATGAATCTCATACAGTACTAACAAGTATTTGGTTCCTTGTAGTATTTATCTCTCACATGTTTTGTTGAATCGACATTTTCTTTTCAAAATCGTACACCTTCAGGAATGCGAGCCACTACAACAATCATATATTACTAGATCCATATGAGTATACCTCAAACCTCTTCAAACACACCTCTCACCATATCAACTAGTAGCTCTCCTTTAAACATGTACTTCTTTACCATTCTAGTTCAGCAGCACTTCACCCCCTCTACAACTTTTTTATCTACTTCTCCACCACCTCACTGTGCAATGGCTAATGAAGTTACACACTCGGCACCATAAATGATGTCTTTGTCCTCTCATCAACCAAGTGACACCGAAGTGTATCAACCTGATCAGGTATGTGTTAATAGCTCTCCAATTCTCATACCTCCGATACAACCCAATAATACTATTGAGCCTAAACATTGCATAACAACATGCTCCAAAAATGACATCTTCAAATTATGTCAAATTCTTGACCTCCATGCTACCACAAGCTCTCCACCTAAATCTACTAAATATACAACTATCACTTAAGCCCAAAATTCTCTACATCAGTGAAAAGTCATGTGTGAAGAATATGATACCCTACTCTATAATGTCACATGGACCTTTGTACTATTTCGTTGCATACAAATATCATCGAGTGTAATTGGATCTTTCAAATTAAGCGGAAGCCAAATGGATTCATTACCAAATACAAAGTACGTCTAGTGGTTAAAGGGTTTTACCAACAATCAGGTATTGATTTCATAAAAACATTCAGTCTAATTATTAAACCGATGACAATTCGACTCATCCTGAGTTTGGCTATTACTCAAGGCTGACATATATGCTAACTAGATGTTAACAATACTTTCTTACAAGGGACCTTAACTAAAGATGTCTTTATATAACAACCTCTTGGTTTCATTATTCCTTAATATTCAAGGCATGTTTGTTAATTATGAAAACTTGATTATAGATTTCACAAACTCCAAGAGCCTAGTCTACTAAACTTGGTTTATTTTTTACGTCAGTTGGCTTTGTCAACTTCAAGTCTAATACCTTATTTCGACAACAACAAAAGGGAAGTACTATATATCTACTAGTTTATGTGGATAATATCATCATTATAGGTAATAATCCCATGGAGATCAAGTAACTCATCTTAAGCAATTGACAAATCAATTCTTTATCAAAGATCTAGGAACCTTAAGCTATTTTCTAGGAGCAGAAGTAATATTCATATTTTTTATACTTTTCTTATCTCAAAAGAAATATATTTAACATCTATTAGCAAAGATGAACATATATTTAACATATACGTCAACCCTCTCCATTATTGAATTACTAAAATTATATGATGGCAGCTCTACTATGAATCTCATACAGTACTAACAAGTATTTGGTTCCTTGTAGTATTTATCTCTCACATGTTCAGACATCTCATTCGTAGTCAACAAACTATCATAATTTATGCATTAGCCCTCCACCACATATTGGTTTGCACTACAACGTGCCATATTGTATCTCAAAGGGATTTTTAAGCATGGACTTTTTTATCTTCATGCTTTTGTCGATGCTGATCGGGCAGGCAACACTAATGATAGAACATCTACATCAACCTACATTATCTTCCTTAGAGCAAATATAATCAATTGAAGTTCCAAGAAATAAAATACGGTCAAAAGATCCAATATTAAAGGTGAATACTGAGTCATCACCACCGCCACTACATAACTCAATTGGGTCACCAATTTGCTCTATAAACTTAATATCACCTCTCAATCCACTCTTATAATATATTATAATAATGTTAGTGTTATTTACTTATGTACCAATCCGATGTTTTACTCACTCTTATAATATATTATAATAATATTAATGTTAGTGTTTTACTCACTCTTATAATATATTATCATCAATTTTTACTTCATTACAAATCAAGTTGTCATACATTAACTACATATTTCTCACGTTGATACTTCTCTTCAATTAGTAGAATCCCTTACAATACCTCTTGCTCATTGGGCATTTCAATTATATCGAATCAAAATTGACATTCTTGATAGAAACTCAATATTATAGGGATATAATAGAAGATAATATGGAATGATATTCTTGTATTTTCTATATCCTCGATCAATTTATGATTTGAGGATCAATCATAAATTTAAGTGATTAATTTAATTACATAATTTGAATGTATGATCGAGAAAAATTCTCTCTCAAAATCTGAATAGATATATATTATCTCAACAATGAACGAAATAAATCTTTTATCATCATCAAAAAGTTGACTCAAAAGGAACATCATCTTGAAGTCCATCTCAAAAAACTGATCCGACGGGCTTTGCAAAAAGGACCAGGTCGGATCAACTCTATAAATTCCATCCACAATGAATCAAGATCAACTTTTTTTTCCCCTAATTCCTCAAAAAGAAATGATTGTCACTGTTTAAGAAAGCATTCAAGAATCAGAATGACTGTTTGGTGTTGTTGACCTAAGATTGTTAAGAAGAGAAGAAAAGTCCACAGAAGAGAGAGAGAGAGAGTGCCGGTATTTTCTTGTGCACCTCTATGGCTAGCAAATGACGGTCATTATTATTGTACCACTGCAGCAAAATTTCTCCTTCAAATATAACTGACCTAACACTCATCCAAGAAGGCGAGGCATGAACAAACTACACTGATTGCCAACCACATAAGCTTCAGATTGACTAAGGAAAGCTGCTTCATTTCTGTCATTTCTATTGAGAAAGCACTCAGTTGAATGGCGTTGGAGAAAGCTGCGATATGATTCCCAGATATTATGCATCATTTTCTCATGCAGAAAATGATAACCGTGGATGGTCAATCTGCCTGTAAGGATCAGCAAATGAGCCTTCTTATTGTCCATTAGACATGACAGTTTCAGCAATCTTAAAGCAAGATGAGCTAATGTGAATCATGATTTATAATGCTTATAAGAATGTTTAACTTGAGTAAGCACATTAAGCAAAAAGTCACTCCTTTTCATTCAGATAGTGGGAGGGTCAGATGGCCAAACCCTTGAATCATTATACTTGGGTTTATTCCCTAATTGAGTTATTTTACTATTATTATAGTGAGCCATCTATGGAAAATGAAAACTCTTAAAACAAATATATTTTTGAACGAAAAATAAAAAAAAAATCACAATCATGACCGGCGACATCAGTATGAAAAAATGTGGAAATTAATTCAAGAAGATAAACATCATCAAGAAACTGCAACCTTTCATCCTCAGACATCACAAATACTAAATGCATGATTTCAAGATCAAAGACATCCAAGAAAAACATTAAGTAATAGCTTGACAGATCAAAATTTGTACTGACTGTTTCCTACATGTATTAAACTCTTCCAATTGCTGCCTAAATGGCCTCTGCAAATAAACACTGAGCCGCATGAGTTGCTCCATCTTATCACTATGGACGGTATTACTTGTGTAGCTCAGCAGTCTCTTGTGGCCATTTACAAATTTGGGAGCAAAATGTGTAATGAGGGGGAAAAAATGACCATCTAAAAAAAGATATTTATCTCCTTTTCACTCATCTCAAATACATGGTCTCGAGCTTCTGTCAGAGCAACCTGTATTAATCAATTTCAATCTTGTAAGTTAAAAATAGAAAAATTCTAGGATGACAGAAACACAAAAAAAAGCTTTTAAGGAAAAAAAAAAAGCTAACCTGTCCGTATTTTGTAAGAAAATTGCTTGCGAGGTTCAACGATGCTACGGCTACATCTTCGTTCGCTTTGAGTGCCTGTGCTAGAGCAAATGCTCCCTTGTCCTGTTTCCAGTTTACAGGTTATCATAATAATACAAAACTAGCTGTTAGAAGAACTTCACAAAATTCAAGCTGTACTTTGTATGATGAACATACTCTTATCTCGTTGAAACCTAAATCAAGTGATGTTAGAGCCTCGTTAACAATTTTCAAACTGCGTGCCAGACAGACTGCACCCTGGAAGGAATGATTCGGGGAAAAACACAATGAGACAACCATCCATAGAACAAAAACCGAAACATTTCCTATGCACAGGTCAATACATCATCTCCAAGTCCATTGGCCCGTAAATCCAAAGTTGTTAATGTGGTATTGTACTTCAAACAATCTGCAACATGCTCAGCACCCTTTGGTCCTATCTGCAAAACATTCTATTAGAAAAGAGGAAAAGAAAAAGCTCTATCAGGATAACATCTCACTGAAATTAAACACTACCTGACACCAACCAAGCTTCAATGTCTCTATCTTGCTGTGGAACTTCAGAACTTCACAAAGATCTTTTACCCCATCAGGGCCAATAGGATTATAGCTTAACTCCAGCTGGGAAGTAAAGAGCATCAGATTTGTCCAATTAAACAAGAAAGAGCATGAAGCAGGATATCAGATTAGAATACTCACTGTTGTGATGACAGAATTATCTTTCAATACTCTCGCAATCGCACTCACGCCACTTGCATGGATGTTATTACCACCCTGAACATGTATAAGATCAGAAAATACTACTGAGAAATGACACTAGTTATGCAAGGATCAACTAGTTGCATGTTGGTCTTACTGAACAGTTGTGCTCACATATAACTACCAGAGAGGTGGAAGGCATGCTGAATGATGTAATCCAAAAAAAATAAAAGAAATGAGCCAACTTCAACAACCTTAGTTCTTTGCAAAAACTCCTAAAAGAGAGAGCCTGGAGAAATTAACTTCAACAAAAGGCAACCTTCCCAAGATAAGAAAAATGCACGTGCACAAAACAATAGCAAGGCACTACTAGCATACATAATCACAGTGCTGCATAGGAAATGAACTAAAAAGAAGGCCTAAAAAGGAAACGAACATTATCTTCCTTAGAGCAAATATAATCAATTGAAGTTCCAAGAAATAAAATACGGTCAAAAGATCCAATATTAAAGGTGAATACTGAGTCATCACCACCGCCACTACATAACTCAATTGGGTCACCAATTTGCTCTACAAACTTAATATCATCTCTCAATCCACTCCTATAATATATTATAATAATGTTGGTGTTATTTACTTATGTACTAATCCGATGTTTTACTCACGCATGAAACACATTATCATCGACTTTTACTTCATTAGAAATCAAGTTGTCAGACATTAACTATGTGTTTCTCACGTTCATACTTCTCTCCAATTAGTAGGATCCCTTACAATGCCTCTTGCTCCTTGGGCATTTCAATTATATCAAATCAAAATTAACATTCTTGATAGAAACTCAATATTATAGGGGTATAATAGAATATCATGATAAAGATAAATATGGAATGATATCCTTGTATTTTCTATATCCTCAATCAATCTATGATTTGAGAATCAATCATAAATTTAAGTGATTAATTTAATTACATAATTTGAATGTATGATTGAGAAAAATTCTCTCTCGAATAGATATATAATTTCTCAACAATGAACTAAATAAATCTTTTATCATCGTCAAGCTCACTGAAAAGGAACATTCATCTTTGCAAAAAGGACCAGGTCGGATCAACTCTATAGATTCCATCCACAATGAATCAAGATCAACATTTTTTTTTCCCTAATTCCTCAGAAAGAAATGATTGTCACTGTTTAAGAAAGCATTCAAGAATTAGAATGACTACGTCTGGTGTTGTTGACGTAAGATTGTTAAGTAGAGAAGTACAACCCAATAATACTATTGAGCCTAAACATTGCATAACAACATGCTCCAAAAATGACATCTTCAAATTATGTCAAATTCTTGACCTCCATGCTACCACAAGCTCTCCACCTAAATCTACTAAATATACAACTATCACTTAAGCCCAAAATTCTCTACATCAGTGAAAAGTCATGTGTGAAGAATATGATACCCTACTCTATAATGTCACATGGACCTTTGTACTATTTCGTTGCATACAAATATCATCGAGTGTAATTGGATCTTTCAAATTAAGCGGAAGCCAAATGGATTCATTACCAAATACAAAGTACGTCTAGTGGTTAAAGGGTTTTACCAACAATCAGGTATTGATTTCATAAAAACATTCAGTCTAATTATTAAACCGATGACAATTCGACTCATCCTGAGTTTGGCTATTACTCAAGGCTGACATATATGCTAACTAGATGTTAACAATACTTTCTTACAAGAGACCTTAACTAAAGATGTCTTTATATAACAACCGCTTGGTTTCATCATTCCTTAATATTCAATGTATGTTTGTTAACTATGAAAACTTGATTATAGATTTCACAAACTCCAAGAGCCTAGTCTATTAAACTTGGCTTATTTTTTACGTCAGTTGGCTTTGTCAACTTCAAGTCTAATACCTTATTTCGACAACAACAAAAGGGAAGTACTATATATCTACTAGTTTATGTGGATAATATCATCATTATAGGTAATAATCCCATGGAGATCAAGTAACTCATTTTAAGCAATTAACAAATCGATTTTTTATCAAAGATCTAGGAATCTTAAGCTATTTTCTAGGAGTGGAAGTAATATTCATATTTTTTATACTTTTCTTATCTCAAAAGAAATATATTTAACATCTATTAGCAAAGATGAACATATATTTAACATATACGTCAACCCA
The DNA here is from genome assembly GCA_001649415.1 of Musa itinerans. Lineage (NCBI taxonomy): Eukaryota > Viridiplantae > Streptophyta > Magnoliopsida > Zingiberales > Musaceae > Musa > Musa itinerans. The sequence goes on along the minus strand of LVTN01000224.1, from coordinate 113,422 downwards.
CATTATCTTCCTTAGAGCAAATATAATCAATTAAAGTTTCAAGAAATAGAATATGATCAAAAGATCCAATATTGTTTTACTCACTCTTATAATATATTATCATCAATTTTTACTTCATTACAAATCAAGTTGTCATACATTAACTACATATTTCTCACGTTGATACTTCTCTTCAATTAGTAGAATCCCTTACAATACCTCTTGCTCATTGGGCATTTCAATTATATCGAATCAAAATTGACATTCTTGATAGAAACTCAATATTATAGGGATATAATAGAAGATAATATGGAATGATATTCTTGTATTTTCTATATCCTCGATCAATTTATGATTTGAGGATCAATCATAAATTTAAGTGATTAATTTAATTACATAATTTGAATGTATGATCGAGAAAAATTCTCTCTCAAAATCTGAATAGATATATATTATCTCAACAATGAACGAAATAAATCTTTTATCATCATCAAAAAGTTGACTCAAAAGGAACATCATCTTGAAGTCCATCTCAAAAAACTGATCCGACGGGCTTTGCAAAAAGGACCAGGTCGGATCAACTCTATAAATTCCATCCACAATGAATCAAGATCAACTTTTTTTTCCCCTAATTCCTCAAAAAGAAATGATTGTCACTGTTTAAGAAAGCATTCAAGAATCAGAATGACTGTTTGGTGTTGTTGACCTAAGATTGTTAAGAAGAGAAGAAAAGTCCACAGAAGAGAGAGAGAGAGAGTGCCGGTATTTTCTTGTGCACCTCTATGGCTAGCAAATGACGGTCATTATTATTGTACCACTGCAGCAAAATTTCTCCTTCAAATATAACTGACCTAACACTCATCCAAGAAGGCGAGGCATGAACAAACTACACTGATTGCCAACCACATAAGCTTCAGATTGACTAAGGAAAGCTGCTTCATTTCTGTCATTTCTATTGAGAAAGCACTCAGTTGAATGGCGTTGGAGAAAGCTGCGATATGATTCCCAGATATTATGCATCATTTTCTCATGCAGAAAATGATAACCGTGGATGGTCAATCTGCCTGTAAGGATCAGCAAATGAGCCTTCTTATTGTCCATTAGACATGACAGTTTCAGCAATCTTAAAGCAAGATGAGCTAATGTGAATCATGATTTATAATGCTTATAAGAATGTTTAACTTGAGTAAGCACATTAAGCAAAAAGTCACTCCTTTTCATTCAGATAGTGGGAGGGTCAGATGGCCAAACCCTTGAATCATTATACTTGGGTTTATTCCCTAATTGAGTTATTTTACTATTATTATAGTGAGCCATCTATGGAAAATGAAAACTCTTAAAACAAATATATTTTTGAACGAAAAATAAAAAAAAAATCACAATCATGACCGGCGACATCAGTATGAAAAAATGTGGAAATTAATTCAAGAAGATAAACATCATCAAGAAACTGCAACCTTTCATCCTCAGACATCACAAATACTAAATGCATGATTTCAAGATCAAAGACATCCAAGAAAAACATTAAGTAATAGCTTGACAGATCAAAATTTGTACTGACTGTTTCCTACATGTATTAAACTCTTCCAATTGCTGCCTAAATGGCCTCTGCAAATAAACACTGAGCCGCATGAGTTGCTCCATCTTATCACTATGGACGGTATTACTTGTGTAGCTCAGCAGTCTCTTGTGGCCATTTACAAATTTGGGAGCAAAATGTGTAATGAGGGGGAAAAAATGACCATCTAAAAAAAGATATTTATCTCCTTTTCACTCATCTCAAATACATGGTCTCGAGCTTCTGTCAGAGCAACCTGTATTAATCAATTTCAATCTTGTAAGTTAAAAATAGAAAAATTCTAGGATGACAGAAACACAAAAAAAAGCTTTTAAGGAAAAAAAAAAAGCTAACCTGTCCGTATTTTGTAAGAAAATTGCTTGCGAGGTTCAACGATGCTACGGCTACATCTTCGTTCGCTTTGAGTGCCTGTGCTAGAGCAAATGCTCCCTTGTCCTGTTTCCAGTTTACAGGTTATCATAATAATACAAAACTAGCTGTTAGAAGAACTTCACAAAATTCAAGCTGTACTTTGTATGATGAACATACTCTTATCTCGTTGAAACCTAAATCAAGTGATGTTAGAGCCTCGTTAACAATTTTCAAACTGCGTGCCAGACAGACTGCACCCTGGAAGGAATGATTCGGGGAAAAACACAATGAGACAACCATCCATAGAACAAAAACCGAAACATTTCCTATGCACAGGTCAATACATCATCTCCAAGTCCATTGGCCCGTAAATCCAAAGTTGTTAATGTGGTATTGTACTTCAAACAATCTGCAACATGCTCAGCACCCTTTGGTCCTATCTGCAAAACATTCTATTAGAAAAGAGGAAAAGAAAAAGCTCTATCAGGATAACATCTCACTGAAATTAAACACTACCTGACACCAACCAAGCTTCAATGTCTCTATCTTGCTGTGGAACTTCAGAACTTCACAAAGATCTTTTACCCCATCAGGGCCAATAGGATTATAGCTTAACTCCAGCTGGGAAGTAAAGAGCATCAGATTTGTCCAATTAAACAAGAAAGAGCATGAAGCAGGATATCAGATTAGAATACTCACTGTTGTGATGACAGAATTATCTTTCAATACTCTCGCAATCGCACTCACGCCACTTGCATGGATGTTATTACCACCCTGAACATGTATAAGATCAGAAAATACTACTGAGAAATGACACTAGTTATGCAAGGATCAACTAGTTGCATGTTGGTCTTACTGAACAGTTGTGCTCACATATAACTACCAGAGAGGTGGAAGGCATGCTGAATGATGTAATCCAAAAAAAATAAAAGAAATGAGCCAACTTCAACAACCTTAGTTCTTTGCAAAAACTCCTAAAAGAGAGAGCCTGGAGAAATTAACTTCAACAAAAGGCAACCTTCCCAAGATAAGAAAAATGCACGTGCACAAAACAATAGCAAGGCACTACTAGCATACATAATCACAGTGCTGCATAGGAAATGAACTAAAAAGAAGGCCTAAAAAGGAAACGAAGTAGTGAAAAATCTTTAACAGTTAGTAACTATGAGGAAAAAATAACAGCTGATCGACAGAAAGAAAAGTAGGGAAAGAGTTACTAGGGTCAATAACATTTTTGCAGTTTCATAGATAAACCTATAATCGTCTTAGAAAATATGTTATCTAAATTAGGTACATTTCATGCTAGCACAGCTAGTGGTTTTCTTTCATTTAGTCTCTTTAGACAAATTCTCTTTCATTTATCCTCTTTAGACAAGTTTCTTTTCAGTTATCCTCTTCAGACAAAACAACTGATGCATGGAAGTGGGGTACTAAACCTTTAGCAGGGTGCTATTATACTCCGTAAAGAGTCTACAGACTGATGTAACACATTCAAAAATCCAAATTGCATGATTCTTCACATATGGGGAAATCTAAAAAACAGTAACCCAAATGAAGTCCTGGAGAATACCAGCTCACAAGGAAAACACTTCTGATAATCATGATCAGAACATCCCACCCACCTCCCAACCCACGCACACACACAAAAGAAAAAATAAATCAAACACAACACAGAATATAAATAAAAGCAAAAATAAGTGTAGAATTTGCAGGATTCAGCAAGAAAAATGTTGAGTAGTTGTAGTGTTCGTGCTTTGAATGTTTTCACAGCCAAAATATACAAGCTGGACAATGTAGTGATGAAAAAGACGATATCAAGATTTACAAAGAAGGGGTGGTTGATAAGACTGTTAAGAACAAAGTCAGAAATAAATACAAAAGTGAATAAAATAACTACTTTATAACTAAATCAAATAGCTTCTTTTAGACACTAATTTAGCAATATAATAGAAGAATTTTATGAGAAACGATAAATGATTTGTTGGAGGATGTCCTCCAGTCTCACCAAATCTATGGTAGTTATTGTGCGGTTCTCTCTCAAAGCATCCGCAATCCTTTCCGCTCCCTGTTATAAATCCATGTGACATAATAAAAGAATATGAAGCACTCAAATGAAACATTCAAAATGGTTGAACATATTTGTATGATGGTGCAAAGGTAATTACAGAATATCTTGTTCCTCATTACATCTTCTAACTAGATATGTGTTCCGCAGGGTTGCTATATTAGAGATTAAAAAAACATTGAGATGGTGGTTCATAAATGTACAAATAGTAACAAGAAAATAGTCCATCATGCCAGTCAAAAGCTCATGGCTATATCATAGTCTGCTGTATATGTAACTAACAAAACTTAGGCTTGAGACCTTTGGAGAATGCAGAGATTGATACTGTTGACGAACGATCCACAATTAATTATGTGAGTTATTTACAGGAGAAAATTTGTCATGTGTTTCTAGCCTTCACCATTTTAAACAGTGTAATAACCACATTGTTTTAAAACAGTTGTCAGTTACCAAGAAGAGTACCTATGTGAACATGTAGGCCTGCTTTGTCTTTCAATTGCAGGAAAGGAGACCAAAAATATAGCATAAAATGTACATAATTAAATTTCCTCGATAACCAACACATAGTGGTTGACAAAGGGAACATACAAAGTCTAAGACAACAACTATAACTGACCATACCTCATCACCTACGTCATTCATATAAAGATTCAACCACAGCAAGGATTTAGTTTTCTTGATATATTCAGCAACATGGAAGGCACCCTTTGAACCAATATCGTTGTTGCCAATATCTAGCAGTGTTATTTTTCCTACAAAAAGAAGAGGAGCTTCAATAAGACAATTAATTATAAATAAATGATGATGACAATCAGCAACCAAATAATGCACCTTTATGGGCAGATAAACCTGATATCAATGCTCGAATGCCTTCATTTCCAATATCATTTCCATGAAGATGAAGTTCCTGGTAGAAATTTCAAAAAAGAACTTCAGGCCAAAATTAAACTTGCAAATAAACATACGCTAAAGAGTGGAATTCACTGTTCTACAAAGCCAAAAATAGTAAGGTTTGGTCTTATGAAATTGTATATTTCTCAGTAGTCAAACATCATGCATCCCTTATTTATGTGAAACTTATTGACCACCTTACAGATATTTTACAACTAGCATAAGAGAATTCCCAGTTATTTGTTCTTACTTTTCAGAATCCTTCTTAACACTAACTTATGAGGGGTTAGATTTATCAGTTCCAAATTTCTCCATTCTGCTGACAATTACCTTCAAATTATGTTTTGGCAACCGTTTACCGGTGCAAATAATCAAAATGTAATTTTGCCTTTTTTTCCCTGCAAAATTGTGTATCAATTAAAAATTATTGAAATAATTACCACCTTCTAAAATTGTTTCTCATGTCTGAAAAGCATGTGACAACTATATAAAAACCCAAGGGTGCCTCCATTTGTGAACTACTCATAATTTGGTATATACCTTTCCCCAACTTTTGTTTTCAATACTACAACCTAAACAATATGATAGAACAAAGTCTTCAATACTTTCAAAAAGATTTTTTTTTTCTTTTTGTGGATAGTGTACACAAAATCAAATGTAAAGGAAACATCATCATTATGTGTTCACTTGATAGCCATAGAGTTGAAATAAGGACAAGATCATGAATATGAAGCCAGATATGAAGATGAACAAAAATAACTAAGGCCAAAGCTTCTAATGAACGTGTCTGAATGATAATTTTTTTGCAGACTTCAAAAAAAACCAGTTGCTTTTAACGATGCACGACAAAATATATAGATGCAAAATCAGTTGCTTGTATGTTCAGCCATGTCTGCCGTCAGCGGAATAACACAACCCGCAGGCAGAACATGCATAAGAGTACTTAGAGTTTAGTAGAATTTTCATTTTGTATGAAGACTCATAAATAATCTATAGAGAGTGACTAAAAGTTCAATTTCATAAAGTTCAAGATGAGTTCATACCCTTAGGGACTTATTTCCTTCAATTCCTTTAGCTAGACTTGCTGCACCAAGCGCACCCCCATAGTTACCACTGATTTAAGTCCAAAATACAATTTAAATATCTTCCTTGCTGGGAATAGTAAATGCGAACAAATAACGGAAAGCATTGAACATGGGAAAACATTGAATATGCAAGAAAGCAAGTACTACAAGGAACTGAGTCAGTGTGTGTAAAGCATCATTAACTTGAGATGTATTGACCGAATTGCCTTATTATCATGGAGAGCCCCAGCAAGACTTGCAAAACCCTATACGGTTTCAGAAAAAACAAAAAAAGGAGCATATAAGAGAACAAACAGTAATCGGCATAGCTGGTCAAGATTTTACTGAAAATCACTAAAGATTGATCAACAAGAACGTCATACAGAGTAGTCAATCATATTATTGTTAAGTTCAAGGACACGTAAAGTTGAATTTTCTTTCAGCATCTCTGCAATAGCCTTTGCTCCCTGCGTAACATAATTTACCACGATGAATAGTTGTTTTCTTCATTACAACGAACAAACAAATTTGATGCATACAAAGAGTGAAAAATGAAAATCACCTCATCTCCAAGACCTGTACTGTTTAGCTGGAGCTTTTGAATACCAGCATTCATCATCAATATATCTGAAAGACACTGCAAGCATACTCCTTGTAATCTCAAGTTTTTGTGAGATGCAAAAGGAATAACATGAGAAAAACAGAAAATTGTGATCTTTCTAGTCCAGAAGAGTGCCCTCACAGTAAAACCAACATGTGATAGTTGATATACAAATTGCAATTATTAGAAATAACGAAATCTGATAGATGATCAAATTTAGAGATACAAGTAATTTAAAGCATGGACTATGGTTTCACTCGGAACAGTATGGAACAGGACTGGTATGAGGACTGCCCCCATATGCAGGGCACTCCAGTCCGACCATTAGAAAAAAAGAAAAGATATGAGTTAGAGCACTTCAGTCACATGTCATTTTGACAAGAATAAATTTAGCTATTGAACTCATACCAAAAGGAAAGCTAATCAAAATTCTTATTAAGAAAGCCAGAAAAAACCAATTGTCGCAGTCTTATATGAATAAGTATTTGCAAAAAAAAAGTAAAATTCAAGAATAAAATTACCCTAGCTCCTTCATCACCAATATTATTTCCAGAGAGATTCAGAGTTTTCAGCACAGTATTTGTTTGAAGAACGCCATCAAAGGCCTTTAATCCAGCTGCTGTAATCCCATTACCAGAAAAGTCCACTTCCTCTGCTGCCTGAGACAAGACAGCATGATATGTACAATCAAGATGCCTTCCAAGCAAGTAATTGTAACTGTATTGCCTTAGCGATTAAAAATCACCCCACAAGTCTGGTTCAGAGCAAATTTACCATAACAAACTTAGAAAATGAAGCAAAAGAACTGACCTGATTGTAACCTAGACTTTCAGCAAGAAAGAACAGACCATCATCCCCAAAATTACGACCTAACAAAACCATAAATTTGTTAAAGGTCTTCAAGTCTATTTCATATGTAAAATTTTTTAAACTAATTTGCTGACAAAATGAATTCAGCCTGTTGATCACCCAGATATCAATATCACAATGAACTTCTATGAACAGGTGAGGATGTCTAGGCTATAAAATTCCATGAAAAGTAATCTAGCATGTCCATCCACTCACCTGACATGTCAACACTGCTGAATGTCCGAAGTTCTTTGGCAAATTCGTTGAGTTTTTGCTTGGACTCTCTTTCGATCTTCACACTAGCACCTGATTGCAGATTAGTACCAGGAGAAAAAGACCACTTAATTCCAGGTAACGAAGGTTTATTGACCCTGGAAGTTGAACCCTTTGGTTTTGGCAATAGTACGTTTTCGACTACCTTCCACAATACTGCATGCTGAAAAAGCAAATTAGTGCCATGAACAACTTACTAGAGCAAGATACAGTGTTAAAGCAACATGAGGTTTAGTGTAAATTGAATTTTTATAGCATAACGCACAACATAGCACATGGCAACAAGGTCTTTGTAGAGACATCTGGGCGGTTAGTGCAGTGTTACGCAGCTGATAGGTCTTAAATTCAAGTCTTCATAGTGTCATGTATGGAGTTTATCATAATATTAATATATGGAAAAATTGTTTAAAAAATAAAAACACATGGCACATAGAACTTCATTTTCTTCTTATGAAGGATTGGCAATCAAACAAAAAAGAAGTTAGCTGTAAATATTTGTACATTTTAGGACCGTAGAGTTTGTTGATGTGTCTTTCATCTCAATACAGAATGTACTAGACTACTACACCTAATATCAGATAGCATTATCACACTATATAGTGTTTCATACTGTTACTATCAGTTTTAAGCCATTTACGTACACCATGCTGCCCCTTTATAAAGTTCTCCTATTTGATGAAAACCCTAATATCTAAATGCTACAAAACCCTCTTTCTGCTAGAAAGTTTGTGCTACCACCCACCTAAAATCATACATGTAATTTGTTCGTCCTTCCATTCTCGACTGATCACAATATGGCTTCCAGTCCTAAAGCTCCTTCCAGGAGTAACATGCTCTAAAAACTCCTATGAATGCCAATTTGCAATTATTAAACGTAATTTAGTTTCAACTTGATATGATCATCCATATTGCATTACTACGAAACGATCCCACCTTCTCACAGACCAATGCTACCACTACCGAAGAAATCAACTTCCCACAAGATCATAATTTGGAAAGAAATATAATCATAATAATGAGCAAACTGCAGTGCCTCGAGATGGGGGAAGCAAACCGCATACCGAACGTGGTAGCAATGAACACCCCAGCCGGCACCACGAAGGAGGCAACCTCCTTCACGGGAAAGGACGGGGCAGTCGACTGCGCCTGAGACTGCCTTAAAACTCTCCTCCCTCCTCTTCCTGCGGCGTCACTTCGGCTGGGCCTTCCATCGGGCACCTCGGCGGCGGCCTTGGGGACGAGGGTCACGAACGAACTCCCCCGGCCTTCCGATCCCGGCCACGAGACAGGAAGAGAGAAAAATAGGAGTCTGCGGTGGCGGTTCGAGGGACGCGAAGGCCGAGGGGAGAGGGGAGAGAAGGAGGGGACGCGGAGGCCGGGCTTGAGGGAATAGGAGGAGACGAGGGCGGGGGGCTCCATTGGCGGACGCTTCAAGTGTTCGCTTTAAGGACACGGGCTTGGTTTGTTATGGTGGCGAAGGCCGCCGTAGTACTCGAAAGAGGAAGGAAGAGTGTAATAGGAGCGGGGAGCCACGCCGTGCTGTAACCTTCGAGGAAGAGAAGAGGAGAGAGGAGGGAGACAGATAGATGAGTCCAATTTCTACTGTGCGGAAGAAGAGGATGAGGTGGGCTTCTTCTATTTGGTCCGGCTAAGTCAAATCAGGATTGCATGAGCTCAATTTAGGCAAATGATAGCAATTGGGTTCCAACAAAAATAGGCCAATTGCTAGCAATTGGGTCAAAAATCCCAAATAAATGGTCTTCTGAAAATTCTGTTCTAATAGATAAGGATTAGTATCTTCTTAATTCATGGAGGAGTAAAAAATTTCTTGATTTTAGGGGATGGATTTTAAGATAAGAATAGGATGATTTATCCAAAAAATAAATCTTATTTTATGGGCTTGTATAGGGAGTATTTCTCTTTTTTCTTAATTTACTAAGAGCATCCCAATTTATTCAAATACCTAAAAAGCTTTTGAACTACTAATTTAGATGAATTAAACGAATTTATCTTTTATTAAACTAAAGTTAAAATCCTTAAAATAATAAAAAATAGAAAAATTAATGGAGTAACTATTTACATCATATTTATTTTTCTTGGATAGTAAAAGTTTGAGATGAGTTGAACAAACGTTATAATATTATACTCGTAAATAAACTATATTATACTCAATTATAGCAACATCATCTTACCACTGAAATCCTCCATGGCCCACATGACTATAATACTAAGATAATGATAAAATCACGCAAAGCTTGGTATTTGGCATCAAAAGTGATTGGCCATTTTCTTTTTTTAATAAATATACTCCGGCACTAAATAGATAAGCCACCAAAAGATATTAGCATTTGACTATGATCACGTGACATCTTTCAAAATTAATCTTTCAAAAAAATTTACTCCAATTAATTTTACTATTTTCTAAAAAATCTTACATTATTAGATTTTACTATCATTATACTATAATCAGGATAGTAAAATTTATATCCCTTTAATTTTTTAAGAAATCAATAAAATATCTAAAAATAATTTTTGGATCAATTTTTTTTTGTGGATTAAAAATTTTTATCTCTACCAATAACCTCAAAGATATAAATATCTCAAATTAAGTTTTCTATCAATTTATAACTCAAATGGAATTGATGAAACCGACTTACTTGGAACTGTATTCAAGATATACATGATTCTCTAGGTGCTTCACCCTATATCTACTTGGAACTGTATTCAAGAAATAATCTAACATGCTCCAAATCAGGTCAATAAGAGTACGAGTTTATCCTTTAATAATGTCACTTTACTGTAACACACCTGCTAAAACATAGTAAGCATAAATATCCTTATTTTTTATGAATCTAACAAAAGGATAAGGATTCTAACTTACTTATCGTAACTATCATAAAATTTACCACCCCAATCAAATCTAATAATTTTAACTTTTTTTATCTAATTGTCTATCAACTTTGTTTATGTGCATCTTTGGAGTGTTAACAATATAAGACTTTTTATATATTAGATATACATAACATATCTTGATATATCATTTATAAATATGATGAAATATCTCTCTCTACCGAAATAGAAATATGAAGTTGTTCATAGATATTGAATAATCTCAATAAGTTTTTTACTTCTTATAATTTTTTTTGTATACAAACATTAAAATCAATGAAGTTTAAATTTTTTTAATATTCAGTAATCTTTTAATTCTTTCCTTATGCTCCAATCATTTGTATCATAATATAAAAGATCTCTCATCAATGAAAGTATGTTTCAATCTAATGTTTAATTATATGGTCACCAATATCTTTGTAAACTTCATATTCAAATTATTTCTCTATAAATCATCACATAAAATTTTAAAACTAATTTTTATTAAATAATAAAATATATTGAGTTTATCATTACCAAAAGAAAAATAATATCCTAACTCATTCATTCTCGATAGAGTATCTAAATTTTTTAGAAATAGTAGAAATATAACATATGTTCGTAGGATGACCCATCTCTAAGTGTAGGTGATAAGTTTCTAGCATTGTCGCTTTCATTTTGAGACGATTCTCCGTATTGATGAATCGTTTATATTCTTTTGATTTTTCAAGTTAAACAAAAATCTTTTTATATTATTGATAAGATAAGTTGAAACAACAAAATTAATCTACCAAGTATCATAAAAAAACCTATATAATGCTTAATTTAAAACATACAAAGGTGAAGTTTATATATTTCTTTTCAAACCAAGTCTTACATTTAAAACAATCATTTTTCACTGTCAAAGCTTTCTTTTCGTTAGTCTACCTAGCATTTACAGGCCAACAAATTTATGTAGTATATGATACTTTAACTTTTTTTTCACCTATATAATTTTTAATTTGAAAAGGTTAAGTTTATATATTTTTTTGCAAACTAAGTCTTGCATTTAAAACAATCATTTTTTACTGTGAGGCTTTCTTTTCGTTAGTCTACCTAGCATTTACAGGCCAACAAATTTATGTAGTATATGATACTTTAACTTTTTTTTCTTGTTATCAATTCTTTAACTAGTAGTTAAAAGATTATGAGATCTTTCTTACTTTAACCTTAAATCCTCTCAAACACATATATTAGTTAACTTATTTAATTCTTATTTAATTCTTATTTGTATTATAGTGAATCTTGAATGAGTCAAACTAAGAATAAAAAGAATTAAGAATGAATTGCACAAGAAAAGACTCATATATATTCATGTCTAATCTTTTTTTTATAGTTTTATCAGTCATATTGAGGATGTGATTTTGAATCTCTCGAGTATCATCATTTTAAGTTATAGTCAATTTCTTCATTAATATGTCAGCCAATGACTTATCAATATACTTAAATCTATATTCCTTGCACTCAAATATTCATATACATTAGTTACAAATAGTAATAAAGTCTTGATATTATTTGTAATTGTTATTCTTATAAATATTGGACTAAGCCTATTGGATCTTTCTCAAGCATTATGTATTTAATTAGTCAAATACATAATCCTTTCAATAAACAATACTAAGTTAATATATAATACACTCGGTGTTAACAACTGCATATTCTAACCATTCTGAATAATTTGAATCAGAAATTATTGGAACACTAGAAGTATGAGAGTGTACAAAAGAAAGTACCATTATAAAATATAAAACAATATTAATATCTTGAGTTTCTAAAATATATTTTACCTATATTTTATCTTTCGATGAAATATTAATATATCTAATATTCACTCAAAATTATTTATAGAGGACTAATATTATTCTTGTAGAATAATGTTGTTACCTCTAAGTATATAACCCTAAACTACAAATATGTCTAAAATAGCATTATCTTACCTATCATATAATTATTCGAAATAGATATCCTAATTATAAATCTTAATCTTCTTATTATTATTTATGGTTAATTTTTTAATATAATTTTATAAGCTTTTAGTCTAAGCTATGTTAGTAGTTACAAGATCAATGCAATAATAAAAAAATAATTTAAAATATTTTATAAAATAATAAAATATTTATTATAATTTATATCTTATAGCCTATTACCCTAAGTCACCTTAGCAATTACTAGTCAAATAAAACTCAGGAATATATGTTACAAATAATATTCACTAAATATTTTCTATTCAAATTTATATAAAAATAGTTTAATAATAATAAAATAATAATCATAAAAATTATTAATTATTAATCAACATAAAAAATCTCATATGATGATTATAATCATGATAAAACATAAATCATATCTTTATATAAAAAATAAATATTATTTTATAATCTTAAACATATAGATGTGAATAACTAAATAAATATTCAAGAATAATAATTAAGATTTAATTATCATAAATAAAAAATTTATTAATATGTAATATGAGAAAACTATATATAAAATTTAATTATCATAAGTAAAAATATTATTAATATATCACACAAGAAAACTGTAAATGAAAACTATAATTTATATTTTTTATCCTGTATAAAATCCTAAATTAAACTAGTAAATCATATTTAATTGAGCAAGCTCAGAATTGGGCTAAACATTAAACCAGTTAGGTTCATCAAAATTCAAGTTGGACACAATTAAAAATTAGTCAAAATGTCAAAATTTGACTTTTCTCAAATTCATTTAACATGAGACTAATCAAATCTAAATCTAATCAAACAGTTAAAATATATTTAGAATTAAGTTTGATCAAAATATTTGATTAAAATAAGTCAAATTAATTAATTTTCTAATTGAGTGTGCAAATCAAAATATTTGATTTTTGAATGGCAAAACTATTTTTTGTCGGGATATGCAGTAGAAATATATGATTTATGAAGGGTAGAAATGTCAAGAGAACATTGACTAAAATTAAAAGAATTCATAAGAGCAAAGTTGTAGTTTTAATAGGTAAAACCCTAATTTTTTTCTTCTCAACCGTTGTAATGCTGGAGTGAGGCATACAACAATTGCGGTGTGCACTCAGTCATTGCTTGCGCATCGCCTAAAATCACCATAGTGCATGGTAGTTCTCACGCAACCAACTAACGACCCTTACGGTTATAGTGTCATTCCATCGCGAAGTTATGTTCATACATCGACTAGTGACCCCATAGGTCATCATGATGTTCTATCGTGTGACTGTGCTCATGCATCGACCGATGACCCCATCATTCGTTGTAGTGTTCCATCGTGCAACTATGCTCACGCATCGATCGCCGACCCCCATAGTAGATGCAATGCATGATTATGCTCACACACGATTGCTCTCATGTGTGCACTATATAGTTGTTGAGAACTATAATCTTCATAGTCCAATCGAATTGCTGTAGCCACCAAATATCATCACAACCGCATTGCTGTAGCCACCAATCAAAACATCAATGTAACACCGATCTAAGATAGTGACATCACTACAACCGTCACATGCAACAACACCACTATATGTGCAACTGTCTACAACCAAGGCAAGCCATCATAATGTTTAGGCTCTTGCACACAAGCAGCCATTGTGTGCAACAACTACTAATAAAACGTTGGAATAAGCCCATGATGGGGTTGGCAACAACTACTAATAATAGATAATAGTTCATCGATCAAATATGAGCAATCTATTATAGTTCGACCCATATTACATTGCTAAAGCAGGCAAAGAGCACGGAGGATTAGATTTATAGATCAGACAAGACAAACAATATAGGAAAACATATTGATAGTACAAATGGATTGTTCAATCATCATATAATCAAAGTCGAATAGCACCTTTTAGCATAAAAAAGGGTGCTAATAAATAGATCAAAATATAAAACAAATCTAATATACTTTTTAAGGTATTTAATTTCAAAACAATAGACTCTTATACAAATTGTAAGTATAAAAATTATAATTATGCTACTGTTATACAGAAAAATTATAATGCTAAAATCAAAATCAAGATTGCGTACTCTTTGATGTCAACCAGAAAAACCTTTATTTGGTTATAGCAATATTAATATGCAATGAAAATTAGACTCGTCTTCACATCTCTTTCTATCCTTCATAATACCATAATAAAAGCTATAGCAAATATTAAGACTAGATCTTGTATCATTTCCTAGGAGGTCATGTGAGAGGGTCTAAGATTAAAAAAAAAAAAATAGGAGAGTCTCTTCCATCAATATCATTTTTGTAAGAAATTTAATTATAAATAGATATTTTTTTATTGATCGATAATCATAATCAAAATTCAATCAAGTTTATAATGTATCTTATCAAATTAAATACAATCACATAATAAAACCGATCTAACCCATAGACATCCCAAAGCTTAAAAATAAAAATAAAATAAAAATAAAATAAAATAAAATAAAATAAAGAGTTGTTTGCCTCGAAGGAAGAGGCATCTAAGATGACCTAAAATTTTCAAAAGTTTCATGGGAGAAACTACTCGAGACCCCGACCCCACCACTTGTAGGGCCGACACATTGGCTGAGTTCCCCCCAACGAAGGAACCAAGCGATGAGCTCAGAGCTCCACTCCGCTCCTCGAGGTATGGGGATGAAGTCAAATTGTCATGCAAAAAAAAAAGAGATGTGCTCATCTGACCGATGGTCTGCTCGTGTGACGAGCATGTATATGATAAAACATAAATCATATCTTTATATAAAAAATAAATATTATTTTATAATCTTAAACATATAGATGTGAATAACTAAATAAATATTCAAGAATAATAATTAAGATTTAATTATCATAAATAAAAAATTTATTAATATGTAATATGAGAAAACTATATATAAAATTTAATTATCATAAGTAAAAATATTATTAATATATCACACAAGAAAACTATAAATGAAAACTATAATTTATATTTTTTATCCTGTATAAAATCCTAAATTAAACTAGTAAATCATATTTAATTGAGCAAGCTCAAAATTGGGCTAAACATTAAACAAGTTAGGTTCATCAAAATTCAAGTTGGACAAAATTAAAAATTAGTCAAAATTTGACTTTTCTCAAATTCATTTAACATGAGACTAATCAAATCTAAATCTAATCAAACAGTTAAAATATATTTAGAATTAAGTTTGATCAAAATATTTGATTAAAATAAGTCAAATTAATTAATTTTCTAATTGAGTGTGCAAATCAAAATATTTGATTTTTGAATGGCAAAACTATTTTTTGTCGGGATATGCAGTAGAAATATATGATTTATGAAGGGTAGAAATGTCAAGAGAACATTGACTAAAATTAAAAGAATTCATAAGAGCAAAGTTGTAGTTTTAATAGGTAAAACCCTAATTTTTTTCTTCTCAACCGTTGTAATGCTGGAGTGAGGCATACAACAATTGCGGTGTGCACTCAGTCATTGCTTGCGCATCGCCTAAAATCACCATAGTGCATGGTAGTTCTCACGCAACCAACTAACGACCCTTACGGTTATAGTGTCATTCCATCGCGAAGTTATGTTCATACATCGACTAGTGACCCCATAGGTCATCATGATGTTCTATCGTGTGACTGTGCTCATGCATCGACCGATGACCCCATCATTCGTTGTAGTGTTCCATCGTGCAACTATGCTCACGCATCGATCGCCGACCCCCATAGTAGATGCAATGCATGATTATGCTCACACACGATTGCTCTCATGTGTGCACTATATAGTTGTTGAGAACTATAATCTTCATAGTCCAATCGAATTGCTGTAGCCACCAAATATCATCACAACCGCATTGCTGTAGCCACCAATCAAAACATCAATGTAACACCGATCTAAGATAGTGACATCACTACAACCGTCACATGCAACAACACCACTATATGTGCAACTGTCTACAACCAAGGCAAGCCATCATAATGTTTAGGCTCTTGCACACAAGCAGCCATTGTGTGCAACAACTACTAATAAAACGTTGGAATCAAAATATTTGATTAAAATAAGTCAAATTAATTAATTTTCTAATTGAGTGTGCAAATCAAAATATTTGATTTTTGAATGGCAAAACTATTTTTTGTCGGGATATGCAGTAGAAATATCTGATTTATAAAGGGTAGAAATGTCAAGAGAACATTGACTAAATTAAAAGAATTCATAAGGCAATTGAGCAAGCTCAAAATTGGGCTAAACATTAAACCAGTTAGGTTCATCAAAATTCAAGTTGGACAAAATTAAAAATTAGTCAAAATTTGACTTTTCTCAAATTCATTTAACATGAGACTAATCAAATCTAAATCTAATCAAACAGTTAAAATATATTTAGAATTAAGTTTGATCAAAATATTTGATTAAAATAAGTCAAATTAATTAATTTTCTAATTGAGTGTGCAAATCAAAATATTTGATTTTTGAATGGCAAAACTATTTTTTGTCGGGATATGCAGTAGAAATATATGATTTATGAAGGGTAGAAATGTCAAGAGAACATTGACTAAAATTAAAAGAATTCATAAGAGCAAAGTTGTAGTTTTAATAGGTAAAACCCTAATTTTTTTCTTCTCAACCGTTGTAATGCTGGAGTGAGGCATACAACAATTGCGGTGTGCACTCAGTCATTGCTTGCGCATCGCCTAAAATCACCATAGTGCATGGTAGTTCTCACGCAACCAACTAACGACCCTTACGGTTATAGTGTCATTCCATCGCGAAGTTATGTTCATACATCGACTAGTGACCCCATAGGTCATCATGATGTTCTATCGTGTGACTGTGCTCATGCATCGACCGATGACCCCATCATTCGTTGTAGTGTTCCATCGTGCAACTATGCTCACGCATCGATCGCCGACCCCCATAGTAGATGCAATGCATGATTATGCTCACACACGATTGCTCTCATGTGTGCACTATATAGTTGTTGAGAACTATAATCTTCATAGTCCAATCGAATTGCTGTAGCCACCAAATATCATCACAACCGCATTGCTGTAGCCACCAATTAAAACATCAATGTAACACCGATCTAAGATAGTGACATCACTACAACCGTCACATGCAACAACACCACTATATGTGCAACTGTCTACAACCAAGGCAAGCCATCATAATGTTTAGGCTCTTGCACACAAGCAGCCATTGTGTGCAACAACTACTAATAAAACGTTGGAATAAGCCCATGATGGGGTTGGCAACAACTACTAATAATAGATAATAGTTCATCGATCAAATATGAGCAATCTATTATAGTTCGACCCATATTACATTGCTAAAGCAGGCAAAGAGCACGGAGGATTAGATTTATAGATCAGACAAGACAAACAATATAGGAAAACATATTGATAGTACAAATGGATTGTTCAATCATCATATAATCAAAGTCAGGGTAGAAATGTCAAGAGAACATTGACTAAATTAAAAGAATTCATAAGGCCATAGTTTTAATAGGTGAAACCCTAATTTTTTTCTTCTCAACCATTGCAATGCTGGAGTGAGGCATACAACAATTGAGGTGTGCAGTTAGTCATTACTTGCGCATTGCCTAAAATCACCATAGTGCATGGTAGTTCTCATGCAGCCCACCGACGACTCCTACGGTTATAGTGTCATTCCACCGCGAAGTTATGCATCGACCGATGACCCCATCATTCGTCGTAGTGTTCCATCGTGCAACTATGCTCATGCATCGATCGCCAACCCCCACAGTAGACGCAACGCATGATTATGCTCACACGATTACTCTCATGTGTGCACTATATAGTCGTTGAGAGCTGTGATCTTCATAGTCCAATCGATGTTGGCCACGACCAACAAATATCATCACAACCGCATTGCTGTAGCCACCAATTAAAACATCAATGTAACACCGATCTAAGGTAGTGGCATCACTACAACCGTCACATGCAACAACATCATTATATGTGCAACTGCCTATAACCAAGGCAAGCCATCATAATGATGCTTAGGCTCTTGCACACAAGCAGCCATTGTTGCATGTGATCGTCGTCATTTGTCACACCACCTGTTGCCTATAATAACGTTGATATATAAGCCCATGATGGGGTTGGCAACAACTATTGATAATAGATAATAGTTCATCAATCAAATATGAGCAATCTATTATAGTTCGACCCATATTACATTGCTCACAAGTAGACAAAGAGCACGGAGGATTAGATTTAGAGATCGAACAAGACAAACAATATAGGAAAACAGATTGATAGTACAATCTAGGATTGTTCAATCATCATATAATCAAAGTTGAATAGCACCTTTTAGCATAAAAAAGGGTGCTAATAAATAGATCAAAATATAAAATAAATATAATATACTTTTTAAGGCATTTGATTTCAAAACAATAGACTCTTATACAAATTGTAAGTATAAAAATTATAATTATGCTACTGTTATACAGAAAAATTATAATGCTAAAATCAAAATCAAGATTGCGTACTCTTTGATGTCAACCAGAAAAACCTTTATTTGGTTATAGCAATATTAATATGCAATGAAAATTAGACTCGTCTTCACATCTCTTTCTATCCTTCATACAAATATCATCACAACCGCATTGCTGTAGCCACCAATTAAAACATCAATGTAACACCGATCTAAGGTAGTGGCATCACTACAACCGTCACATGCAACAACATCATTATATGTGCAACTGCCTATAACCAAGGCAAGCCATCATAATGATGCTTAGGCTCTTGCACACAAGCAGCCATTGTTGCATGTGATCGTCGTCATTTGTCACACCACCTGTTGCCTATAATAACGTTGATATATAAGCCCATGATGGGGTTGGCAACAACTATTGATAATAGATAATAGTTCATCAATCAAATATGAGCAATCTATTATAGTTCGACCCATATTACATTGCTCACAAGTAGACAAAGAGCACGGAGGATTAGATTTAGAGATCGAACAAGACAAACAATATAGGAAAACAGATTGATAGTACAATCTAGGATTGTTCAATCATCATATAATCAAAGTTGAATAGCACCTTTTAGCATAAAAAAGGGTGCTAATAAATAGATCAAAATATAAAACAAATCTAATATACTTTTTAAGGTATTTAATTTCAAAACAATAGACTCTTATACAAATTGTAAGTATAAAAATTATAATTATGCTACTGTTATACAGAAAAATTATAATGTTAAAATCAAAATCAAGATTGCGTACTCTTTGATGTAATCCAGAAAAACCTTTATCTGATCTACAAACACATCATTGTTAGATTTGAAGGCTATAGCAATGCTAATATACAATGAAAATTAGACTCGTCTTCACCTCTCTTTTTATTCTTCATAATATCATAATAAAAGCTATAATGAAGATTAAGACTAGATCTTATATCATATCCTAGTTCCTAGGAGATCATGTGAGAGAATCTAAGGTTAAAAAAAAAAAGTAGAAGAGTCCCTTCCATCAATATCATCTCGTAAGAAATTCAATCATAAATAAATTTTTTTATTGATCGATAATCATAATCAAAATTCAATCAAGTTTATAATATATCTTATTAAATTAAATAGAATCACATAATAAAACCGATCTAACCCATAGACATCCCAAACCTTAAAACTAAAAATAAAATAAAAGGAGGAGGAACCATAGATACAAGCTAAGAGTTGTTTGCCTAGAAGGAAGAGGCATCTAAGATAGATGACCTAAAATTTTCAAAAGTTTCATGGGAGAAACTACTCGAGACCCCGACCCCACCACTTGTAGGGCCGACACATTGGCTGAGTTCCCCCCAACGAAGGAACCAAGCGATGAGCTCAGAGCTCCACTCCGCTCCTCGAGGTATGGGGATGAAGTCAAATTGTCATGCAAAACAAAAGAGATGTGCCTCCTGTAGTACGGCACATTGTTAGAAGGTCCTCATCTGACCGATGGTCTGCTCGTGTGACGAGCACGTATGTATGTTACTGCCCCGACGCCACAAATATTCTCGTCCTACGTTGCAAGGGATATCTGATAAGAGAAGAATATGCAAGCAGTAGCCAAACGTGGACGACACACGTTCACTTCATCTCCCTTATAATAGCATCGTTTATCTTAGCACTACAACCCTCCCGGTCATGGTGCCCTCTTAAAACGAACGACGATACGTATGATATCTTATATTTGAACAGTTCTATTCTTGCTTTTTCCTTCGACGTCCCTACTCGGTCCTCCCCTCCCCCTGAAACACCTCCCGACCGCGACTGTCTTCCCCCCCATTCCCTCTCTTTACTCCTCCTCTCGCCGCATCCTCGAAACGCACCCTCCTCTGTCTCACTCTTTCTCTGCTTCCTCCGCCCACTTCGGCCAGGGGGGGAAGCAGCAATTTCATCATCTTATCATCGAGGAGAAGAAGAAGAAGAAGAAGGAAGATAAACATGGCGAGACGTGCCCTGGTGACAAGGATCGCGGCCCTGGTTGCCGTCCTCCTCCTCGCGACCCCTGCCGCCGCCAAGCTCACCCCCACCTACTACCAGAAGACGTGCCCCAATGCGGAGCAGATCGTGTCGGAGGTGGTGACGACCAAGCAGATCACCACCCCCATCACAGCCGCCGGCGCCCTCCGCCTCTTCTTCCACGACTGCTTCGCTGGCGGCTGCGACGCCTCCGTGCTCGTGTCGACCAACACCTTCAACCGCGCGGAGCGCGACGCCGACGACAACGTCTCCCTCCCTGGGGACGGCTTCGACGTCGTCGTCCGCGCCAAGACAGCCCTCGAGCTTCAGTGCCCCGGCGTGGTCTCCTGCGCCGACGTCCTCGCCCTCGCCACCCGCGAGCTCGTCATCATGCTGGGCGGGCCTTTCTACCACGTCCGCCTCGGCCGCAAGGACGCCCTCGACTCCACCGCCGCCTCCGTCGAGGGCCAACTCCCCGGCCCCAACATGACCGTGGACCAGCTCATCTCCCTCTTCGCTCGGAAGGGCTTCACCGCACAGGAGCTGGTGGTCCTCTCCGGCGCCCACACCGTCGGCTTCTCGCACTGCGACCAGTTCGCGTCGCGCATCTACGGCTACGACGGCGGCAACCGGAACGCCTACGACCCGGCGATGAACCCGCAGTTCGCGCAGGCCCTGCAGAAGGCGTGTGCCAACTACACCACGGACCCGACCATCGCCGCCTTCAACGACGTGATGACGCCGGGCAAGTTCGACAACCTGTACTACCAGAACCTGCTGCGGGGGCTGGGGCTGCTGGCGTCGGACCAGGCGCTGGCGGTGCACCCGCGGACGAAGCCCTTCGTGCAGCTCTACGCCGCCAACCAGACCGCCTTTTTCACGGACTTCGCGCACGCCATGGAGAAGCTCAGCGTGCTTGGGGTGAAGACGGGCCGCAAGGGCGAGGTCCGGCGACGCTGCGACGCGTTCAACAACCTCTCCACCTAAACTACGAAAGCTTTCATCAAGACTCGACCGTGGATTATGTCGTCCATCGTCGTCGTAGTTTAGGCATGGAGAGATGCATGCAATCTCCATGCCCCAATCTCTACCACATACATTTATATATAGACTATATATGATAACACTTCATGAATTTTTGAGCTTCTCATATATGTTACCAAATCATGTATCTTCATGAGTGGGAAGATGGATGGATTCTTCATGCCCTTTTATATTCAGGATGATGGAGATGAGAAAGATGCGAGACTAATATATGTGACGTACGGAATTGAACCATGTCCTCACCCCAGAAGATGTGAACCGTCGATTCTATCAGACTATTGCGTTGACAAGATTGACGGTCAAGATCCTCGGAAATTAGGAGCCGGCCGACTAAGTTCAGATTTCGTGTAGAAACAGGAAACATGGAAACGTACCCGTATTTCACCCTCCAATCGCTTTGTTTCGTGACGGGCCCAGACGTTAACAGCGTGGACGTCCCTGCACCCTGCCGATATCACGCAGCTGATCCGCGCCGCTGACTCCATGCGACGACTGCTAAAACATTCCAAGAAGAGGAGGACGACGACGATGGCGGTGTCATCGCATGGAAACCGAGTGAAATGGGAGGCGACGAGCAGCGCTGCAAGCTCACCTCCCACCTCTCGCTGTCCACCTCGCCCTCTTCCTCCTCCTCGGCTACCACGGCGGCCGTGGAGCCGCCCGTGGAGTTCCGGTGCCCCATCTCGCGGTCGGTCATGGCGGACCCCGTCGTCGTCGCCGCCACCGGGTGGACCTTCGAGCGGAGATGCGTCGAGGCCTGCGCCGACCTCGGAGTCGCCCCACCTGACCTCTCCCTCGATCGACCTTTTTCTTCATCCTCATCCTCTTCCTCGCCGCTCGTCCTCATCCCTAACATCATCCTCAAGTCCGCCATCCACGACTGGTGCGACCGCCACGGCCTCCCCCGTCCTCTCCCCGTCCCTGCCGACGCCGCCCGCGCCTTTGTCCGTAGCCTCATGCCCTCCAGTTACCGTCCCTCCACTTCCTCTGCTTCTCCTCCGCCGTATGTTGGAGCAGATGGACAAGACGAAACCCTGGAAGCGCCGGAACGTAAAGGTGAAGCCTTGCGAGAGAAGGCGTTCTCCTGCGGTGGAGACGATGGACAAGGTCGGTTCTTGCAGGCTTCGGCGTTGTCTGATGGAACAAACAAAGAAGAAGATGACATAGTGCGATCGAAATCGAGCGGATTAGATGGCAATTCCGAGGAAACGAGGAGTCCTGGAGTTCGTCTTTCTTCGGTCTCGCAAACAGAGGACAAATGCTTCTCCTTTTCGCCGCCCTCGACCTCATCACCATCCTTGCACCGCACTTCTTCCTCTTCCTCTTCCGAGATCGAGGTCTTACCGCCTCCGAACGTTGTGTCTCCTGCTTCCGAGATCGAGACGGATGCGTGGGAAGAGGAGATGTTGACCAAGTGGATGGATTCCGATGTCAAGGAGCAGGAATTCGCAGCGGCCTCCCTCCGCCACGCCACCAGAGAGAGTCGCGACTGCCGGATCAAGCTCTGCAGCCCGCACCTCCTGGCCTCCCTCCGCTCAATTCTCCTCACCCGCTGCACCGCTGTCCAGATCAACGCCGTCGCCGCTATGGTCAACTTGTCCTTGGAGAAAGAGAACAAGGTCCGAATTGTGCGTTGCGGCGCGGTGCTGCCACTCGTGGAGGTGCTCAAAGGAGGCCACCCGGAAGCCCGCGAGCACGCCGCCGCCGCCCTCCACAGCCTCGCTCTCGAGGGCGAGAACCGGGTGGTCATCGGCTCCCTCGGCGCCATCCCACCGCTGCTGAACCTGTTCACGAGCCCCTCCGCGGCCGGGCCCCGAGCCCGCCACGACGCCGGGAAGGCGCTCTGTCACCTTTCCGTTGCCCGCCCTAACCAACCCAGGATCGTGCGAACCGCCGGGGCCGTGAGGGCGCTGCTCGCCGTGGCGGAGGCGGAGGCGGTTGTCTCGGACGCTTCGTCGCAGTATCAGGGGCCGGTGCTGGCGAGGCTGGCGATGATGGTGATCAGCCATCTGGCGGCGTGCGGGGAGGGACAGAGCGCGCTGATGGACGCCGGGGCGGTGCCAGCGGTGGCGGCGCTGATGAGGGGCGCTGCAGCAGCGACAGTGGAGGAGCACTGCGTGGCGACGCTGTACGGGATGAGCCGGGACCGATTGAGGTTTCCGAGGCTGGCGAGGGCAGCCGGGGCTGATAAGGTGCTGATGAGGGTGGTGGAGCGGGACAGCGGTGACATCCGACGGGAGATGGCGAAGAAGACACTGCGGGCGATTAGGCGGGGGGAGGACGCCGAGGCGCCGCCGTTGCGGGGCTACCCGGCGGAGGACGACGGTGACGTGGTATCGGATGGGCTGATGTCGTTTCGGCGCCGTAACAAGGTAGTTGGTAACGGAACTTCCCCGTTCTAAATGTCCGATATATTCTATTCCGTTTTGACGTTACATATAGAAACATATCAACCGGGGTTGATATATCAGGGTGAGTTTAGCAGGTTTTTAGTTTTTATGCTGTAATATGTGGAAGTGTTATGTCTTCTTTTTCACTCTTTTTTTTTCTTGCATTGCTCTTTTATATATTGGCTATTTTCAAGAAATGTAAAAAGAGCTTTTGGCATATGGAGTTCAGCAGTAAAGATTCTGCTACTATCAAAGGCTTGGGAAGTGGTCGGATTGGTCTCGACTGTGCCTTCCCAACTTAGTTTTGTGGCCGTAGTGCATACAATAACAGCAGTGGAATTGTTCACGAAGCCTATGTATGAATGACATTGACCAAATAAAAACATAATACGGGTTGGTAATGGTTTGACTGCGGAGGAAATGACGAAGAGTTTTTTCAACCAAATCTTTCCTTTGAATAAAAAACACTCAACCGTGTTTTAAACAAACGGAAGACTTGAAGTACAAGAAAGGGCAGAAATTATTTTCTTGACGTTGAAACAGGATGCCACGGTAAGTTTTACTACCATATCAAATCGATCCTAGCCATTCATCCAAGAGGGGCCTAAAAAAATATAAGGTGATGTTTCCCCTCCTTTTGACAACAAGATTTGTTGTCATTCACTGCTCAACATTATAAGTCACATCAATGTTTCTTGTCGGCTCAACACTGCTTGTAGAGAAGCTAGCATTCAATGCTCAAACTAAGTCACGTAGGGGATTCCATGTGCAGGGAGCGATAAGGACACCGCCATGATAGATGGGATAGAACGGTGGATCTTGCCACGTTACAATTTCACAATGATCAAAATACTTGCCATCTTATCTTCTAAGTCACACAAGCTGGAACGAAGGAGATGGCCTGTCGCTACACTACTCGTACCATAAGAAATATTTAAGCAACATAATAGTCTAATTTAGCCCTCTTTTTCCCAGTGAGTGAGGAGGTCGCTCTTATTGGATGGATAAGATTATCTTACTACCACATGGAAAGTGACTCCCAATAATAATATACATAAATATAACTGTAGGATAATTTTTATATCTAGAAAACAAAGGATCAGTGGGCTGGACGCGGCTGGTTAGGACAGAGTCCAACTCTCCGTACAAAAGTGTTTGACCCGAGCTGGCCTTCGTGCTGTGGGATCGCTGTTTATCTCTATACCGGAAAGATGACATATGGGTCCCGCATGGGCCCAACACAACAAATCCATCCAAAACACACACAACACCAAAAAGACGAAGCAAAACAATAAAACTATATATATATATATATATATATATATATAGAGAGAGTTCTCCACTGGAATGTAGACCACGCCTTCTCCATAGAAAAACGCACTGCAAGACAACATGAGAGAGAACGGTAATAATTTCCGAGTAAAACACTAGAATTCTGATCTCAACAACACATTTTAATTGGCTTACCAAGATCACAACGACCAGTTACCTTCTCATCACAAGGAAAAATATTCGAAGCAGGTGAGGAGGACGAGGCCAAACTGGAGGGACATGAAAAGTCCCGGTCAACTGCAAACTGCAAAGAGGTGGTGCCACTCTCCATTAAGAGC
Source organism: Musa itinerans (assembly GCA_001649415.1). Lineage (NCBI taxonomy): Eukaryota > Viridiplantae > Streptophyta > Magnoliopsida > Zingiberales > Musaceae > Musa > Musa itinerans. The sequence continues at coordinate 87,400 of LVTN01000224.1, read as the reverse complement.
ACTCACAAGATTTGCAACCAAAACATCTGCTTCTAATGCATTTTCCTTCCCACCATGCCTCTCGGTTTCTGTCACCAACCAGGAATGGTGTTTTCTGCATCAAACTCGTTATCTGCAAGTGTTTTCTTTTCATTTCAGAACAACATTAGACTTCCAATAACTTGGTCTGTACAAGAATGACTCGAGACAATAGACATTCCTATATCGTAGTGCTTGGTTTTCATCAAGTCATCATTCTTTATGAACCTCAAAATGCTAGGAGCTAGTACATGAAAATGATCATTGTTTTGATAATGTACAACACACCCACAGCATGACGAAATTGAGAATTTCAAATCGAAGTGGACAATCTCACAAATAGTGGTATTTTGTATGAGATAATACTGCCAGAAGAATCTTCTTCCTAGGTCCCTGCACGTGGATCCAGCTATCATCAGAATCTAAAATCCGGATATATCATACAGTAACAGGGAAACATTTTACTGGCATAATTATCATCAGAAAATCTACTTAATGCATACTGCACAAGATGTCATGTTCAAGAATGGCCTTGCTAATTTTTCAAATGTTCAAGATGACAGTGCAAGTAGAACAAAAACGCAGTCATTTTCTGAAAACAAATCTCTAAAAGTATGCAGTACCAAGAAAAGTATAATTACCATGGGAATACCCAGTTCCTTGAGGTCATGGTCTCCCATCTCCCTCAGTGAAGTCATGTCTATCTGCAATTGAATAATCACATACTGAGTCAACAATATTGTGAAACTTGGAAGTTTAGGCTATATAAGAACGGCATTGAAGGATATCTTTGTGATGAAAATATCAAGAAACGTAGTTGAGCAGCACAATGGGATGACTTTCCATGGAGTAAATGCAAGATAACTTTTCCAAAGAGAAGGTTTGAGGGTTCTTATGTTGTGTGACATGTATAAATACCACTTTTCAGAATGATTTGTGGAGCAGCATTATCAGTCATTGCAAACTCAGGTATTTTACATAATATATCATTTCTTTAACAAAAATGTACAATCACATTATGGCTAGTACGATTCATGGTATCACAAAAGGTTACCTAGTCATTAAATGGTCCATATTAAATCAAGTGTGAAAATTAAACAGAAAACATGGGACTTTTTGCAGGAAACAGGTGTACTGTTGCAACTGATCTCAACATACAACTAGAACACCCTAAAATTTATCTACATACATAATATACCAGATGCCTCTGGATGTGCAACTCAAACTTATTTGACATAAGTTATAACTACAGAATTATTTTACCAAATTGGAGTTAGAAGCCGAATGAACTAGATAAGAAGTATGATCCACTTTCCAAAATGTTTTTGTGTTGAGCTATTATTTGACACCAGCAATTAACTGTGGGAGGCATCTAAACCAGAGGTTTCTCCTGCTATGTATAGATGGTCATCACTACAAATACATATATGTACACAAGAAAATGTCAAGTACAAACTTTTACAACAGAACTTTCACAACATGAAAAAATGATACTCATAATTATAGATTTTGATTGGAAACAGGAAAAGTAATTAAGTACAGCTTGACATTAAAAAGAAGGGTGAAAAATGTCTGTTGAATCGCTAGACCTTGCTGATTGACTAAGAGCTTAAAGGAATCATTCTTAAACAATAATATCATGTTCTAGGAGCTTAATTCAGAGATCCACTTCTAGACCCTCAGAGACATCAGGACTGCTTGAGATACTCCACGGATTGTTAAGAATAAGCAGTGCAAGTAATAAATCAACATAATAATCAAATTTTAAACCAATGGTGACAGGGTTATTTTTAAGTAACATCAAAAAATTTTGGAAAAAGGTTCTAAAATAAAGATAGGCGGACAAAAGATCCATAACATTTTACATTGGAAGAATTAAGAAACATAAAATCTTTTGCAAGTCAAAATGTCACATAAATGTTCCTGAGATACTGCCATATACAAGTTGAAGATGTGGCAAACACTATATATATATATATAATCCAAGGACAATCAATTTATTAATGTCCTCATTGAAGAGTGTTTAACACTAATAAAAATGTAACACATTTTTATTCAAAGAAAAAATTAGGCAAATGTCTGCAACTTTGTCTCATTAAGGGTTGAAACAAAGGAATTAAACAGTGAGGTGACTAAAATGAGATTAAGAAACAAATAAAGTATATAAAAAGATCATTTTTTCTCTTATACATATTTCCCTGCAGGATAGGTTCCCCTGGGCATTATAACAAATGCCCAAAAAGATTGTATGCTTCAATACTTCCAACAGTCTAATAATATATGGCTAAACTAACCAAACCCAAATACAATGCATCTATAGTTTGGTTCTTCTTCTCCACTTAACCCAAATAGAAGATATCTTTCAGGGTGGTGATCTTTCTTAAAGGAAACTGACCTCCAAGTACATGCAGCATAGAGGCAGAAAGGAGAATATGATCAATGGTCTCATTCAAAAGTTGTTGATTTCTGGCCACATAAAAAGCTGAAACTCCAGAGAATTTGCCAGCTTTTGTAAAATACCACTTTAAATGGACATAGATACAAAATTTGGAACTTATAAAAGAGTTCTGCCCTACTGGGTCTTCTCCAGAGAACATGTAACTTTGACAATGTTTTAAACTAATCTGGTAGCAAAAGTAGAGGATATAAGTTTATAACCAATCAACACAATGCTTTGTCCATCTTTCACCAAGCACAGGTTGGTGTCTCTTGAATCGTAATAGGCAAGTAGCTAATAATAATTAAAAATGGATGCATGAACCAAATAACAAGGCAGCAATAAGCCAGAACAAGCTTCGGTCCATACCACGTCAATCCTTCAACAATCTTTGCAACAAATCACAACAAAAATACCATCTGAGCTCAACAAATAGTCAAATTTGACCACAAAATGGGTTTGAGGTCAGCAGGACAGTAGGACAAGTCAAATTTCTCAACCAGTGAAATGCCTTGAAAAATGGTTGCAAATTATATTTTATGTTAATAAAAGACTCTGAGCATGTTTAAAGAATCAAAATGACAAAATAGACATACAAAAGAATTCACAAAAACAAACCTCTTCTGCTTGAAACAAAATGGCATACTTTCCTAGACCCAATGCATTCAGAAAGGTAGAAACCGTAAATGGTTCTTCAGGCTGCAAGTAATCAAATTACCAATTATAGTAGACATGTACAGTGCCTCACTTAAAATCTAAATATAAGCATTCTAAACATACAAAGCTTTTTCCCAAATCATGCATTCAGTAACTAAAACTCATTGTCAACTAGATGTTAGACCCATGCACAGCAATCAGATGTCACTTTTTGCTCATATGCAAATGTACATTCCCATGTCTTAACATCTCATACAATGAAAATGGAAACTTACATGGTGACATCGAAAAACAAAGCTAGCCTAGAAATGAAGAATCAAGATTTTGCCAATTCACAATTTGTTTAGACCAATGAAGAACAGTGTCTGTTTGGTGTCCGCCTCATGACAAAAACTTGTTGATTGTATTACAAAATGTTATCTCGGTATATGCATCTGATTCTAGAATGTGTATCATCAACCAAATTTTATGTTTGCTAGAAGTAGAGCTTCAAGTGTCAGTCATGTTCTGCCTACACTATTGATTATATATTGAAAGAGAGAATATGTGGATTATGGACATATATTGGACTCACAATTGGGTTATCCAGACAGTCCTTCAGAAAATTTATTGAGAACAAGTATCATTACCCAAACTGGCATCAAGGACAATGTCAAAATAATTTGAACTCCACATGTATCACATACTTGTAAGAAGTTAAAACAAAAAGTTGAAACACTGAACAAGCTACTTGGTTGCATTTCGCAAATAACAAAGCAGTGATCTGATGTAACAATCATAAATCAAGGAATCCAATTTCGCCCAGTTCGGTATGTATCGATCAGTATCTACTGGTCTAGATGTAAATCAACACATGGACCGCCCAATTTCTGGTGGTCCATATGCGATTCAGGGTTTACCACCCATTAGTCACGTGAACCTGGCTTACCACCCAGTTCAAAAGCCCGATAATGGGCTTGGACAGGCTTGGACCAGATGGTAAGCCTAGCCCAGGGGTTTTTTTTAATTTCACAAAATTAAAAACCTTAACTAAACACCTAATCCCATCTCTCTCTCTCTCTCTCTCTCTCTCTCTTCGCTTGCATCCGCATAGCGTCCGCATCCAACCATCACCCACATCTGCCACCACTAGGCCCTATTGACTAGTACACTCGTTCTCCTCATCCTCCTCCATTGCAGCATCCCCTATCCTTCCCTCTACTTCTTTGTCTTCCCTTCCTCTCCTCCCCCTTCTCTACACAGAGGTACATTCTGATATATATCGTGTGTTTGCAGAACTGAACATGTACCTGCTGGTCCAGTCCAACCCAAAATTGAAAACCTTGATATAAACTCAAGTTTATACATGTCTCATCTTTAAATTCCAAATTATAGGTCCCTCTTTCACTCAATCTCAAATAATTTCATTTTCCTTTGCATGTCTGCATGGTGGTAAGGAACAGGGATCACCACTTCATAAAAAGGTATATTCCAAGTTGAACGCGTCCAACAATATCCCCATATGCACAGGCTCCTCCTTGATGCCCAATATGGTAGTAACCAAAAATCTATTGAACCACACAGTAAAAGAATTATTTTCAATTCCACACCTATTTTCAATGAAAATTAAAAGCTACCATATAACTGGCACCTACACAGAAAGAGTAGAGGCATACCTACTCAATGCCCATGTAACAACTAACCAAATAAATTTATTATTTGCCACTCATCGCTCATCTGTTGGTGCAATAAAGTTGAGTAGATTCATTCATGTACACAGTTTATAGTCCTAAGAAGATTTAGTGTAACAGCAAGCAACCCATTTGCAGAAATCAATGATATACCTTATGTGTGCTTCTGTGCATAATGCTCCCAGATGAAGAATCTCGAACAACAGACTTTCTTGCATCAATTGGAAGTCCAGTCTTGCCCATGGAAGTAATAGTTCTTGAAGAATTAACTCGACCATTTTTAATAAAACTTGAATGTCTGGAAGCATCAATTGGCCTCATTGATAGAGCATGGGGCAGATCCTCATGACTTCTTGGGGAGTAAAAAGCCCTAGCATTGCTAATAAGTTTATCCGGTGATCTATGTCTTCTCTCATCGACAGTCCGTGAAGAGTACGATTTTCTCTTTGAATCCAACTGAAGTAAATCATCTACACTTCTTGTAGGAGGCAGTCGCCTTAAAGTGCCAGAAGTTCTGAATTCTCTTAAATTCCTTCTTGGATTGGATTTGAAAGAAATCTCCCTGTTCCTTGAGAGTTTTTCACGAAGATCAACATCATTTTGTCCTCCCCCTCCAGTACCAGTTTTTCGAAATAAACTTTTATTTATAAGTTTAAATCGTAGATCATTTTGTCCAATCTGACGATCTTTGTTTGTTTAAGACACCAACATCAACAAAAGATGGTATGAAATGAAAACAATTAGTCTTGAAGATCTTAAAGATGGATGTTTATTCTGATTTGTTTGTATGTTTATACTCACCTGAGCTGGAATTGTTGTTTTCTGTTCTAATGCTGCACAGAATAGAAAGCATAGTCAAAGAAAATACAGATTGAAATAAATTGTGGAGTAGCTAAACATATATATCTTAAAAAGGAAAAAGATTGTAATAAACTAGAATAATAGTAAAATCAGGATTAAAAAGATCAATCTTTTCATTGCTGCATATAAAGTAAGATAAACAACCTTCCCAAGAAGACCACACAATTAACCAAACTCTGCCATCTTCACCTTGTCCATTTCATAAATTAGATTATAAGAAGAGCAAACTTTCTAAAAAAAGGTTAAAAAATCATTGCCACAACAAAAGAAGACAACAGCAGGTTAAGTATTGTACTATTTTTTCAATCAACACAGATAGTATAGGTCGATTGGTATACGAGTATTATACTGGTTCAACAAGTTTCGAAAACTGGTATCAGACTGGCAGTTGAATCCCTGCCAAAACAATTGTTTTTTCACAAAAAGTTTATTTCTGTCAGAAGGGAAAAAAGAATACCGTTTGTTCTTGTGTTGACTCCCATACAAACTGGAATCGGTCATGTCGCTTCCTGACCTTTCTCTTGTTAGCTGGTGTCTTCCTGATGAAATGTCATGGTCAGATTGACCAAAATCGGCTCCAGGTCTCGCTCTCTTGACAAACTGCAATCGTCAAAAAAGGAAAAGGTCAAGATGGTCGATGCTAAGATCTCAAAAGATGTACTTATTTCAGGAAAGTTTTCCTTTTAACCACGCATAAGAGGAGCGTTCACAGCAGATTCAAAAAACTTATATATACTAATCAAAATTATACAGTCCAATAAGTGGGAGTAAACTATTCGGTGACTCCTGAATTCAACTCATGAGCATGTTTTAACTTATGGTAGGGCCAACAAGGTTTTGAGCCCAATGTAATAGTTTCAAAATTTTCAGTTGATATTTGCCATATTTTTATTTCTTATTATGAATTTATTAAAAAAATCCAGAAAAGCCATGTCTAGAGAAGATCTCTTTCTGATTTCTCATCACTAGTGTCACCACACAAGTGGATTGTTGAAGACAATGTCGTACTCCCATTCATTCTTTTGAGGGAGACCTTTTTATTAGGCTTTCCATTTTTGTTTCAAACTGTCAAATCTCATAAGTAGACAAACAATTTCTCCAAATCAAGAAACCTGAGAGGAAAAGGCCCTTTGGAAACATGGAAAAGTTACACTTCGAGATATGCAATGCTAGTCACTAGTGCAATCAAGGATAACAACTAACTTCAGCAGTATCAATTATTTTTTGAAAAAAACATTGGTTCCATAAGAAAATCAACAGGCCCATGGACCAATAAAGCCACAAGCTGAAACGCTGGCAATTGTGTAATTGTCTTCAGTGCTAAATTTTGCCACTCAACATCCATGACATGATAAACTCTCCTCCAGCAAGAACATATTTGAATCCAACTTCTCCTTCCCAACACCTTTTTGTTTCAATAAATCTTCAACTCAGTTGGGATAGTCAACATTTTCTTCTCACAAAGAAGAAATTTACTTTCAACTATTCATTAGATTACACTCTATTCATTGGGCACAACGTCAAGGGAAATCAACAGACTTATAAATAGACCATGTGCTATAGATCTTGTATTCAGCAGATAGACAAATCAAGTATGATAAAGTGGAGCGGAAATGAAGATCACATGTTTGCAGATTGCCATTCCAAATTACACCTTTCACTGAAGAAGAAACAAGATCCTTATTCTATCTGAAGAAATGGAGGGTAGTGCATAAAATTTCAATTCATCAGAGCGAGATATGGGCCAACAACAACGTGGCTTAAGTATCATAGAAATGTCAATCCATGAGAAATCCAAATAGCCATAATCTCAGTTTCACTCTATCATTCTTGCAAGATGTCGTTCTTCTAAGCGGTAGATTCTGCACCAAGCCCAAACCAACTAAAATCCATCTACGCATATTTTGATACAAGAAACCCTAAACAGAATATTGAACCCTTCCCAACTAACAAAATCAACTCAAAACCTAACAAGGTTGACGGACGACTCGGCAGAAGCATTTGAAGATAATTACGGCCAGAATCAACAACACATGAAGCCACCCAACGTCAATCCAACTCCAAGGTCAGGCTTTACAGAGAGATTTCGTCTGCGAGGTTTACCTGTCCACTCCGGCCCAGAGTGATGGTGACGTGAGGCCGAGCAGACATCTCCCACTCCTCCTCCTCTCACAAGCCGGGTCGATCGGCACCTAAATGTATAGGCAAAGGGGAAGATCAGCTGCACCTCGATTAGTTCTTGGTCACGAGAAACCCTAGAAATCGGCCGGCAGAGGGCAAGCGAGAGAGGAAGTGAGGGAAAAAGGGGGGGAGAAGGGATTCGCCTCGAAATCGCTCAGGGATCGGCTTCCGTTAAAAGAGAAACAGTAGGAGAACTAAGAAGGTGAGGGAGGGAGGGAGGAATAGAGGTACATCGAGAAAGGAAAAGGAGGGAGAGATGAAGTGAGAAGGGGAAAGGTGCCGTTCTTTACTCTTAAGAATCATATTGCTCTAATTAGTGTCAAGTGACTCCCCAGACCAAGTACGCTCTGCTGGCACACAGCTAGTGTCAAAGTTGATTTTAGTGTTCGACTGCATAAGTTGCCGAAAGCTTATTATTAGATATTGTAGAGAACAACATGTATTAGGTAGTGTTACCCACTTGTGTACTCTTAGCACTGTACAAACTGATGAGGACTAATTGCTACACTTGTCTCCCTGTAGAAAACTTGTATACCCATCGTAGCTAAATACTTTTAGTAATTTGATTTTTTTAATTATATTAATATATCTGTAGTTATAAAAGTAGTAAAACATGTAGGTTGATTTATTGTAACGATGTCAATTTTACTAACATAATAACGAAAATAAAAAATAAAAAAATAATTTTAACGTTTATCCTGATTGATGATAAATGACATCGATAATGGTGGACGATGATACCATTGAAAGTGACGGTTGCAAATGATGAGAGCAATAATGAGAGTTTTAACGTTCACCCTGGTTAGTGACGGATGACATCAACGACAATAAACAATAAAACCGTTAAGAACCGTGAATGACTGTTGTGAATGTGAAAAATAACGATGAGATGTAAAGATCACTTTATATCTACATCAATGATAATGTAATTATCAAGTAACCCTTTCGTTACTTTACATTTACGTTAACGTTATATAAAACTATTTTTTATTTTCAAATTATCAAAAAAATAAATAAAAATATTGTGTTTAAGTGATTGCTCTATATAAAGAGATAATACACTCTCCTCACACCATATAGGAATAAAGTGAACAATACCGTGTTAAATTTGTGCATACATAACTCTCCACAACTTGCAGCTGTGATGAGATCAGAAAGAAACCCATGTCATCAACAGCCATTTAAAGTACATATTATGAATATTCTTGATGGCAAATGGTTACATTTATGAACACAGAAGTTTGTCTTAAAATTTTCCGTGATTCATGTCCACGTCTTCAATGTTCAAGCTGGGGAAGAAGATGGCTGATGATCTAGGGCAAGATGCTCATAGATTCCTTAGAACTATAAACACAACATCCACCATGTTTGCAGAAGGTTACAAGCTTGAGAAATTTTGCTATATGATCAAATATAGTGGATACATAACTATACTCAGAATAGCAAAAGGTGGCTAAATCTTGGATGTTGTTTCCTTGATCTCTTCGAAGGTGATAACCTGAAAGTAAATAAACAACAGTTGACAAGCCAAGTGGAAAGAAGAAAATATTAATGGTCGCTTCCTATATAACAAACATGTGTAATAGAACAATTCATCGGGTTTGATAATAAAAATTAATTTCTTGCCATTCAACATTAAGCTGAGGTTTCCTATTAGATGTTAGGTAGCATGCACAGAGAATGCAGATAATAGGCCACATGTTACAACACAAGTATATATATAAAAAATTACTGCAACTTTCAACTAATTACTGTTAGCAATATAAAAAATCAACTACTTCAACTATGAATGTCTAGAAGGAGGCTTAGAGAATACCCATAATCTTTTTTAACCAAGTCCAGAAACGGCTCTAAACACTTGAGGAATCAGTTTGCATAAATGATTGTGGAGATGGAAAAACCACCTCACCTTACCAGTAAAAAGACTTCAAATCATTAACAGAATTCAAACGAAAGATTGAAATGTTTAGTACACCTATTGTCATCATATTTTCCCACTAATTTCAGATTGTCAAAATTGAGCACTTAAGCACAGAAATTAATGAATGCTGTTATTAGCAATCACTTTTTCAGTTTGCGAAAGGTTAAAAGGCATGAAATCACTTAGATTATACTGATTTCCGGTTATTGTATCTTCATGTGCTACAACACAAGATGACATCTTTTAATATTTTCAATAGTAGGGCAAAATGAACACAAGGTTTCGAAGCAAAAGAATAAGCTACACTACAGGAGATTATAATCTTTAACTTTATCCTAAGTAGAAGGTAATTATGTGGTCCAATGGAACTTCAACCTATATGTCCAAGAGAGAGTAATTTAAATCAGACTATCAATATGCAATGACGAGAAACACATTCACAAAAGCAAAAGCTAATGATTTATCACATACCTGCTCTGCCCCAGCAAAATCATTGTCAGGTGTGAGAAAAAGCATACAATGACACTCCTTTCTGCACAGTCACAACGATATATTAAAAGATATCATGGAGTAAATTATTTACCAAAACAAATAATATTTCAACAGAGACTTCCCTCCCTCAAGTGTATGACTACTACATAAGGAGCATTATTTATTAGTTATCCAAAACAAAATGAAGCAAATAAAACACCACATTAATAAAAAGACCAAGTCATTGTGAATTAATATCTAAGAACTAGTTAAAAGGACCATTTTGTTCAAATCAAATAAAAGACCACATTAATAAAAGACCAAGTCATTGTGAATTAACATCTAAGTTAACTAGTTAAAAGGACCATTTTGTTCAAATCAAATAATAAATTAGATAATTCCAAGCTGTTCATCATCTGTTGCTAGGTAAGTTGTTAGAGAATGTGATAACAGGGATGGATTTAGATCATGTGAACAAGGTAAGATCTATTTTGGATATCAAAAAACAAAATTATATCTTAAACTCCCATTTGCGGTAAAAAAATCTGAAATCATGCAGTGAAATGGATTCCCAGACCTTCTAAAAAGTTCAAAGTTGAGATTCTAAAAATTAATTAACAAAAAAACATAAACTTCATTCTCAGCTTGACAATATGTTTCTAGAGAAAGTTGTATCAGTATTAGCACCTCTCTCGCATAGGTACACATGGGCAGTTCCAAAATCCTTGTGCTACTTCAGCAGCTTTGTCATCATAATGCCTGATGCATAGGTTGTGCCAAACAACATACCTCAGTGCATAGAAGATAGGCCAATAATCTAAAATTTTCAAAAATATATATTTTTAAGAATTTACCTACAAGGACATAAAGGTGCCCCCACTGAGTCTCTATGATCAGCAAGCCCCTGTGGAAGTTGATTGTTCTTCTTAGCTCAACAAAATGCTTGTATTCTTTGCAGTAGACAAGCTCTTAATGAAATCCAGATAATAGAATAAAAAAAAAATGAAACAAGAGACAAAAGATCAATATATAATTCCTACAACCATTGTGTCCAACAACACTTGCAATTACAGAAATTTCTTAGCCAAGAGCTAGAGGCAAAACCATAGATTAGTAAAAGAAGATTTAGTAGTATACTAAATAGTCTAAGTCCCATCAGAATAAACAATGTTGCAGATTTTGTATACTCCATCATTAACTTATTTCCACATATGTGTACGGCCAACAAAGAACTGCTGTGATCATTGCAAGAGAAGGCATCCGAGTATTGTGCTGCTATCAAGATCATGTGGCATGCACTGATGCAATTAGCTACAAACTTAATTTATCAAGAGGCAATTATCAGCTCATAGGTAAACATGTATGTTGGCACTCCTAGTTTCTAGAAATTCATTACAATGATACTTTTGATGTTTTATGCATGACTAGGTTAAGAAAATGAGCTAAAGCATAATTTTTTCTTAAAAATAATGCAAAAAAAATCAATTTTTAAGAAGCAGCTGCTTTGATTCTTATTGATGCTAAAGGGCCCTTCTATGACCAATTTTTAAGGAAAAAGCCTAAATGACAAATTTTTATCCCCACTCCTTTTTTCTTCTATGAATCATTCAATCATTACCCTTGGTTTGAGGGTGCAACTTAACTTGCCCCCATCTATTACAGATATACATATGGCTATAAAATATCATTATATTTATATAGCTGTATAAATACAATATCCTGATATGGCGGTATGTTTTCTTATACAGCCATATAGTTGTAACTATAAAAAACAGTTTGGCTGGGTGATTGGGTGGACAGCAAATTAATATAGGGCGAAAGTAGAAGCCTGGTTAACCTAAAGAAGAAAGATCAAGTCCTCATTCAACCTTTTAGATGCTCAAGAATAACAATATCAACAAGGTAGTAGTATGTGCTACAGTACTACAAATTATTATTATGTCAAGCAGAAGGTAGTAGTATGTGCTACAGTACTACAAATAGCAGTTTATGTATTATTATGTCAAGCAACAATTATGGAAGTAAAAGATCCTTTAGTTCTATGGAAAGAAACAGGTGAAAAAGGATCTACAAGTTAGATGCTTCGACAAACCTGATCCTCAACATGAAGGTTCATGCTTCACACAGATAGCAATCATTTTCTTTAGTGAATTTTAAAATAAAAGCATCTAGTTCACAGACAAGCATCTAGACGACAACTTTGCTCCAGAAACTCAGCTAGTTAAAATTTTTGACTTTCAACTGTGAAAGGCTGGGTATAAGCAGACTTTCATCATGGTACATGAATGAATCTGCATTCTTCTTACCATTCTGTGTGTCTGATCATACGCTAAAGAATTAATATCTTTGTAGGAAAAGCTGTAAAACTCTGGAGTATGCTTGGTAGTAGAATATCATAGTAATAAATAGTTAAACACTTAAAATGGCACAGTATCATTAATTTTAACATGCTCATTAAAGATTAGATGTTTAATAAATGAGTAGGGATGCAAATTGTTCCTAATAAATTATACAACCACAGAGGAACCAATAACATAAAAATGACTCAAGCACTACAAATAAATATGTGATTGATACTTTATAATTACCTTGATAACAACAGCAGTGACTCCTTTGTCAACACAAAAGTAAGTTCCTGAACGACGGGCATATTGCTCCGAGAACTTCCTCATAACCTCAACAGATTTATCAGATGGCTCCACTACAAAAACTCAAATGTTAAAACTATTCTATAGCATGTACGGACAAGATATAGCATTTACAAGGCTTAATATTATCTGATAAGAACTTTCATATATGATCTATCTATTTTTAATAGTTAGTACTTCTTGCGAACTCTAAAAATATAATTTCCTCTATGTATATATGCTAGTGATAGTACAATGATTTTTGTTCCAATTTGTACCACAATCCCGCAATACCAAAATGGTAGATTGCAACGGTATGGTTAAGCGCATTTCATCAAACAGCAACTTGTTCCTCCCTGAAAAAATGTGATTTCTAGGGTTTTTTGCACGAGAATTCCTAAAAATGAACTGAATCGTCACAAAGGAAGATCCAGAAAACCCCACGTCAACCTCTGAGCTCCTAAAGGTTACCAATTAAATCAAACCCTTCGATTCAGAAAAGGAAAAGGAGAGAGAGAGAGAGAGAGAGAGGCCAATACTTGAATCAATCAAGGCGCCGAAGGTCAGGAGAGAGAGAGTTAAAGAGAGCAAACCTTCTGCACGAATCATGAGACGAGGGGGCCGATGGGGCGACGAGGAGGCGGGAGTGAGGCTCGGAAGCGCGACGCCACGGAATGCGGTTTGGATGCTCATCGCGGCCGATTCGGACAAGAAGACGAAGCCCGAGACGATGTGCTCTCACTCCTCGACACGCGAATGTATATGGAAATCCGGATTTCGCTTCTTCACACCGCGGATTTCGTGCACGCCACTCGTTCGGAGGGACGAGTTCGAGATATCGCAGGGTGGCAAGCTGTGGCCCTCGAAATTAGGACCATGAGAATAACTTTTCTACCCACCTCGAGAATACCCTAACTATTACCATTCGTTGATTGGAGAATGAATCCCCGCTGCCCTTTGTCACCGAGGTAACCGTGACAGGTAAACGAATAACGGGTAGCAAAAGTATATTGAGATGGGCACCACCGCTTCATCAATCTGTAAGATTCGTGCTGGAACTCGATATTTTAGCACCGCCACTTCCACTCTGTGTAAGATGAATAAGATTGGATAACATTTAATGAATTTTTGGTCAGATGCAAGATTTTTCGAAAATAATATAATATAAATGTCTCATTCTTAGATGTTTTTAGCCCAAAATAATCACACCTTCATATTTTTTTCTCTCCAAGAAATATTTTAATTGACCATAATTTTACTAATTTTATGTAGATTTGCTAAAGCTTTTGCAAGGTGTCTTCATAATGATAATGATAATAAAGTTATATGGATATATTTTAGGCACAGAAAAAAGTTAGATGGCATCGTAAAAAGATAAGGTACGTTATGTGTAAAAATACATAACAATGTGATATTTTAATTGTTTAGAGAAAACACATTGAACGAAGCTTATTATTTAGAGTCCCTTATTATTATTCATACTTTTTTTAAAATAATAATAATAATAATAATTTACTATTTATAATCTCTCTAATTTTATTTTTATCCTCTTATTTTCTTTTTCCCAGTAGCCCCTTATCTACCCACCCTAATACTATCAACTCTCTCGACCGCTCACATATCCAGTTTACAAACGTATAAAATATAACATCTTCTATGTTAATATAATTAACTTAAAAATTAATATTTTATGAGATATTATAAAATATATATAATCATAAAAAATATATATATAATCGATTTATGTATTATGATACTTAATCAACAAGATAAAGGTTCAAAGCAAGCAATTACAAATTTTCTTCTTACCTTTTGTGACCGGAAAAATAATCAGAAGCTTATTCCTTCTATGTTTTATGATTGAATATGAATGCTCATCTTTAATATTATATAAAAAATAATAAACTTTTTTTTTTTTTAGGGGATACTTTTGTTTATATTTACATTTTGTATTACTAACTTGAGTATCGAAAAGAACAACTCAAGAAACCTCTTTCAATTTTAATTTTTGTATAGGTGATATTTCCAGTCACATCGAATTATCTTGTGCATATAGAGTTTAGACCGGACTGATCAAAACGTCAATAATATTTTCTCTTTATAACGATGGACAGGTAATCAGAGAAGAAAAGAATAAAAAAAAATCGATTTAGTTAAATTTGATTTGGTTTAATAAAAAATTATAATAATAAACCTAAAATATCAAGGATGTATTTATCTATTTAAAAAAATATACAAAGTAAATTCTCTAGCAAACAAAAACAACTATTTAATAATCTAAATTCATTATAAATCTGAATTGAATATCTATTTTTCGTTCATATCTATTAATAATTTGGTTATTAATTGGTTCAATTTAAACAAATCAGATGCAATCGGAGAACGAAGAAATAAGAAAAAGAAAAAAAAAAGGAAGAAATGACGCCTATATTACCGCGGAGTACGGATTCGATGTATCGACGGCCGAGGCGCGCTTAAATGCTTTCCGGACCGGCCTCGGCTTTCTCTCGTACTGATACACGGGCGGCTGAGGCAAGAGCGAGAAGTCACCGGAGGAGAGCGGGGGAAGTGGAAAGTGGGAGGGATGTCGAAATATTTGGAAGAGAAGCCGGCCCTTTTGGGCTTCCACATGCCCGCGGAGTGGGAGCCCCATCAACAGTGCTGGATGGGTTGGCCTGTGAGTCCTGAAAGATTCTTTCTTTCTCTCTTTTCTTCTTCTTCTTCTTCTTCTTCTGTTCATGTTGAGATTCTGGTCGATACTGCGTATCTTTTTGATGTTTCCCTGGTTTAAAAAAATCCATCTTTTGGTGTCTTTATGGCTGTTTAGGGGTCGATCTTGATGCTCCAATAATGGATCATCGGCTGACATCGCACTCCTGCTTACTTTCCCTTTTCTCTCCTTCCTCTTGAACTTTTGATCAAAGCCTCTTTTTGTGTATCATATTATAATCTTATAGGTTCTGTTCTTAACTAAGGGGAGGAATAAAAGGAAGAGGAGGAGACTAGGGAGGAAGATTCTCATTACTTCTCTTTGATTCATACACACGAATATAGAATATGAGCTACTTATATTAATCGTCCCACAAAAATTACTTCAGCTCACCGTCCCTAAAACCAACAAAGTGCTGCTTTGCGAACCCAGTAATACTTCAAGAACCACCTATCGTTATGATAATACAATTTCTTCTTTCCAATGAGAAAAAAAAACATTAACAAGCAGCTAAATTGAAGTTTTTAATTAGGGATAACTGTTACCCGAATATTCATATGCCAATTCTTTGATTTCGGAGCCAAATTGGTAAATTGTGGATATGGTCTCTATTTTAGATGAATAACCTTTGTATTTATAGGTTCTATTTAATATTTTCTATAAGCAATGATTTGGAAATTAATTGTGTACATTATTAACTTGATCAGTGGACTTGGTGATGCATTTGGTGATCAGAAGACATAAGTTTTTTTTATTTCTTTAATTATTTTCTGTTAATGTTTTTGATCTTATTCTTCATCTCTTTGTTTGTATAAGCTATAAAAGTCTGTGTTTGTGTGCCGCCTTTGTTTGCATTGAATTGTTATATAACTGTTTTTGGAAATTAAGAAAAGAATTTCTTGCACTTGTTATGATGAATATCTGCCTACAGTTAATCTTTTTCACAATTTAAAATTCAAGAATCATTTGGATTTCAGGAACGTCTTGATAATTGGCGGGAGGGTGCATTTCCAGCTCAGAGCACATTTGTCAAGGTGGCAACTGAGATTTCAAAATTTGAGCCAGTTACCATGTGTGTTAGTTCTGCCCAGGTAGAAGTCATAATTTATTCATTCTGATGTATAAAGATTTTGTAAGTTACGGATTCTCTGTGATCGTGAGATGTATCTTTTTTGATGAGTTTGAACTTTGTTATTGATATATGCAGTACATGAAAGCATATGATTGGCTTCATGTAAATGGTAACATCCGTGTGGTGGAGATGAGTATGAATGATGCTTGGTTTCGTGATATTGGACCAACGGTTTACCACTTATTCTCCTGTTGGTTTTGGTTTCCATTTATTATTATGGAATTATAGTGCATAAACATTCTTTGATATTAGTTTGTTCGGTGTGACAGAAAACCAAGTTTAGGGGATCAGGAATGTGAAGTTGCAGGCATTGATTGGAAGTTTAACTGCTGGGGTGGTATGAATTTAAATTATAATCATGTTCTTTTTTTTGGGCTTTGTTCTTTACCCTACATCACAAGTATCACACATGCAACTTAGTTTTTGCAATGTTCAGCATGCTGTGCATCACTCAGATCAGTGATGATAAATATTTTCAATAAAAGAAAAGGAAATAATTGTTAATACAACATAAGATTAAGGAAGGAGAGCTGCTTGACATGAACTGTACAGTAAACTCATCTGGAAAAATATTAGAACAGCCAAAATTGGCTTGGTAATTTCTCATCTTATATTTGATTGATGGTTGTCTTTGCTATAGAATATCTCATTGATATACACTTCATTCTATGATAACAAATTTTTGACAGAGGTAGGTTACTCTATGGATAATTCCTATTTAAGACCTTGCGAAAATGGAATTAACTATTTACTTCAGAATAGGCCAGTGTTGAATGTGGGCTATGGATTAGGATTATTCTATGTGATTAAGCACCATTGAAGAGCATCATTGAGGTATCTCTTTTTGGGGCTTGATCCCTTTAAATACTTGTGTAAGTCATGTTGCACCTGATGAGTGAGCCTCTGGTTAGGGGAAGGAATTTGGGCATAATTGATGGTGGAAACGACATGGTGGGAATGGGTGCCTTTAAGGATCCATATTACCTATAATGGCGATATGTTAGTGATGCAGTTGACTTTATGTGGATGTGGCATGTCAGGGATATCAGAGTGGGAGTTGTGATGCTTCAAATGTCATTTTGGTAGGCTATGAATTGACATAGCATACGAATCCGTAGAGATACTTTTTGGCAGTCTTCATTTATGTTGTTTGTTATTATAGCATAGGCTTCTCGTACCAAAAATAGAATTGCAAGAATTGAATGACTAATTCTGAGTTTCTTACATGGAAACATATTGCATACTTATATTATTTCGATAATTAGTTGATATTTTCTGTTCGAGTGTCATGATCTTTGTGCATAATATGAGCATATATTCTGCATTCAACTGAATGTAGGAGAAAGACAGATGAGTAAGAAAGAGAGAGAGGAGGGGGGGGAGGGGTTTGTGTGTGTTAAAGCTGTGTTATTTTATGATGGTTGGTAGTCTATCATCACGTTGTTCAGTTATGTTAATGTTATTGTTGAAATTGTGGTTCCTGGATCAGTGGATGCCAGTTAAAGAGAAAAACAAATCAAATATTGCATTGAGTTTAGTTTAGTTTAGTTTAGTTTATGATGAGTTTGGAACATCATCTATAAGAAGCTTGTTGTTAACTAGGAAAACCTAGTCTCAAAAATTCTTGTGCCAGGGGAATAATTCAGGAATGTTGCTCCTCACTCATCGAATCTTATTTAGTCATTTGATGATGTGATTCACTAGTCTTTCTTGCTTTTCAAAATAAGGAACCCAAATGTATAGCTTGACTAATTATACAAAAGGAGAACATATATAGTGACTGAAGGGGAGCAATGTCCTTAAATGGAACAGACACACTAATTCAATTTAGGATCGTATTCATTATTTCTTTGCTAGTGATTGAGAATTTTAAAGTGAAAAAACAATTCATTGTATTTATGCTACATTTTTTAAGAATCATGGAAGTTATTTTAGCATATTTTTGGTTATCCAGGACCAGAAGATGGTTGCTATAGTGACTGGAGTCTTGATGTTCTTGTAGCTAAGAAGGTTAATGGAACATTCCTAGTTTTATGACTGTAACCATGATTTCTAATTGCAGGCTTATATGTATTTAATGCTCATTATCTATGACATTTTGCATCTAGATTCTCGAGTTGGATAGACTACCTAGATTTTCTCATCGGATGATTCTCGAGGGTGGAAGCATTCATGTTGATGGAGAAGGTAATTTCTTTCCCTATTTTATATTAATGATTGTTTGGGAATGTTATGGGGTGTAGTTGTTTACATGTGTTGCAGTCCAAGCGGATATATGAATTGTTATTGGAATGGAAGAACTAAGAAGTTGAATGATCTACTATAAATATAATTGTCCTTTGAAATATCGGGAGAAGTATGCATAAATAATCCATTTCTTCATAATAATCTACCATGCAATGCTTTTCCCTCCATTGTTGTCTTTACCGTTTCCATATTCTTTGTAAATTGCTTTTTTAAAGCTAAGCATTGCCTTTGTCATGTTCCAAAAACCTTATATATGGGTACATATTTGGTCATTGTGCTGATACATTGTTTGTTTGATCTCCTTTGACACAGGTTGGATCTTAGTTTAAAGTTTAAACTGTCCTAATTAAGAGTCAAATTTAATCATAAATTAGAGTTTTTCTATTTCTTGATTTATGAGATTTTATCATTTATTTATTTATTGTAGTGCTTTGAGTTATATTTTGTTTATGTAAGTGTTAAGTGTCTTAATACTGATGGAACATGTTTTAGGAGAGGCTTCCGGTTGCTAGGAGATGAATTTGGAAAAAAGGGACTGGTGAGTGCAAGTGGCTCCATTATATGGTCTTGAGAGAGTCAAGCATTGTCTAACACCCACATGAGAATCTAAATCTTATTAGATTTTACATCTTCATAATATTTTCCAATTCAAAGAAGAGAATTCAACCATGTTACTGAGAAGTAGTTTGGCCATACTGTTATTCTATTTAATACAATTTCAAGTCAGCATGATTTCCTCGTAAGCACAGCCATTCAGATCTTTGGACTTGTTAATGAAATGATTTGTTTATTTATCCTATTTTCTCATCCCTGATCTCTGGGATTTAGCTGGAAACTTAGGGATTTTGCTTTTTATTTTGTTCATTGCTGGTTGGTGTTGGTTTGTTTTTTGTTTTTCTTACATATAACAATTTCTATAGCAATCTTATGTCCTCAAAATTTTCTTGGTCAAATTTTACTTGTTTATGAAGCTTTTATCTTTCCGTCAGTAGTTGGTCCAAGTTGTATCAATGTCACTTTCAGTGATGCATTCATGCTTTTGCAGACATACAGAGCTCTCAAATACCCATCAACCTTATTACTTCTTTTTGTGTTCTTAGTATTGAATATACACTAAATTTAATTGTTTCTAAGTGTTGCTAATACATTTCTATTGGTATTGGAAACAAGATTGGTCGATTATTTTATATAGAAATTTGGTCTTGTCTATTGGATAAAAAATAGTCTACAAATTAATCCCATTCTTGTTTTTGACAGTTCTTTTTTATTGTCTGTACACAAAACTTTATTTATATTTGGGCCTTGATTCTGTTGCCAATGTATTATGTCAGCACTAATTTTGCTAGTTGCATGAAGTCTCTATAGGCTCAATTCTAAGTTGTCTTACTGTTTATGCTATTTTTTATCAGGTACTTGCATTACAACAGAAGAATGTTTATTAAATACAAATAGGAATCCTGATATGACAAAAGAAGAAATAGAGCAGGAGCTGATGATGTATCTCGGGGTTAGCAAGATCATTTGGTTGCCCAGAGGACTATATGGTATTCTTAGCAAACTATGTTTTATAATTTATAGTGTTTTCCTAACCTTCATAACTCTAATAAGTGTTCTGCAAAATTAAGATTGCCTTTTCTTCTTCAGCTTATCAGAAACTGATGGTGTGGAATGATTTGATTGATCATTTATGTTAGTGTGCTATAAGTGCCAAGGTCCTTACCTATGGTGTTAGGTGCTCATGTAGTTGCTCATCCGTATAAATCGACACTTATCTTGCAAAGATTATAAAATATAATAAAGAATAAAGATAGTTATTAAAACAGAAACTTCATTTGAAAGATGTTTTATATCATTATACCAAAACATTAACATGTGGTTTTGCCTGAAATATTCCACCTTTATTTGTTTAGTCATGAACCATGTAAGTGACAACATCAGAGCCTGTTGGTTCCCTTCAAGTAGTGGCATTTCCATCCAATATCCTTTTTCGTGCTTCTTGGTGATGATTTCTTTTACATATCTACAGTTGTTGTACTTGATAATTAAAATAAATTGTCTTGTTAAATTGATTAACTAAGCCATGAAGAGAGGGGAGGAGAAGGGAGACAAGAAGAGGGAGGGCAACAGTGGATGGTGAGAGAGAGGAGAGGATAACAATGATGATAGTTGTTGGTCTTGGAGAGAGGAAAGAGAGGAGCGGGGAAGAAGATGGATATGAGAGAAGAGAGGGCGAGAGAAGAGAGTAGAGAAGAAGAGGGAGGAGAGAGAAAAGACGAGATGGCTGCCATGGTTGATGGTGTTGGCCATTTACAGGGGAGATGAGCAGAGAAGATGGAGGAGATGGTGGTAGTGGAGCACCTGTTGGAGGAAGGAGGAAGAAGAGGGAAGGAGGAAAAGCAGAGGGAAGTAAGAGAAGAGGATAGGAGACATGCTGAACAAAGAGAGTAGATGCGATCAATGGTAAAAGGGTACGCAAAAGTGCTAGCAAGTGTTGGGCACGACAGGGTAGGTTGTTTAGCTGGGAATTGGATTGGAATGGTATTGGGTTAAGGGATGTTGGATATCGATCAGATCAGAATTGAGTTTGGATTGTTTTTTTTTTTTCTTGTTGTGTGGAGTGATGGGGGAGAGGCGGGGGAAGAAAATTAGGTTCTTTAGAGGTTTAGTCTGTATAGGCCAATCTAGGTGATCATCTGGGATGCCAAGTGCCTCACTGAAGTGCTTGCATAGGTGGCATATAACTGAAGGTGCCATGTCAAGGGTCCATTGAGGTGGTCAGACCTTGTGGCCTATGTAGGATGTCCATCACCTTAATTGAGGCACTCATCTAAGTGACACCCAGTTGAAGGTGCCTTACCGAGGGCCCATTGAGTCTCTTGGTCCTTGCCTTGCCTCAACTCGTCTGATTTCCTAGGTGACCCAAGTGGATGTTGACATCACTGACCTATATCAACAATCTGTCATGCACCTGAGTGGTTCCTAACATTCCTGACTTGGATCAATAAACTGTCGTGCCCATTATTAGCTGATATTTTGTGTTGGTGGCACATGCTATGTTGATGTATATATTCTGT
The DNA here is from genome assembly GCA_001649415.1 of Musa itinerans. Taxonomy (NCBI): domain Eukaryota; kingdom Viridiplantae; phylum Streptophyta; class Magnoliopsida; order Zingiberales; family Musaceae; genus Musa; species Musa itinerans. Next base: position 65,394 of record LVTN01000224.1, on the reverse strand, counting down.
TAGAATCATCAAGAAAATGTGAAAAATGGAGATAAAGGAACACAATAGAAAGCCTGGATGTGTGTTAGCTTACGTTGGTTCAGTCTGGGGAGCGGGCTTAAAACAAGGGCTTTGTTACATTTTAAGTTATGCCAACATGATGTACTTGACAAAGAATGGGGGTTATTGATGCTGGCACCTAGATGCCACAACCCACATGGCGAACCATGGAACCCAGAAGATTGATTTCACTAGAGTTGATCCTATAGTGTATGCGCCTTCACATAATAGTCAACTTATATGTTCTAGCCTGAACCAAATCATCTTCTTGTTCTATTTTGTTCATGTTCTTAAGTGAGAACTATGCAATGTTATGTGTCTGAATTAGAACTCTCCCTTTTTTCCGCATCATTATGTCCTGATAAACTGCAAATAATTATATGGGAAACCTAGTTCTCTGTCAATTATTGTGTTCTCCATAGCCTGTTGTACAACCATTTCAATTATTTCTTTTGTACCTTATCAAGTGCAGATTGCTGCACTTTTTTTTTTCTTTCACTTATATGATCCTTAACTTGGGTATATTACAATAAAAAAATGGGATATGTGGCTTTTATTGTTTTTCTTCTCTCTCTTGTTAGCCTTATCTTGTTGAGCAGCTACAGTTTTACAACTCTTGTAGGTGATGATGATACCAATGGTCATGTGGATAACATGTGTTGTTTTGTTAAGCCTGGCATGGTTCTGTTAGCATGGACGGATGATGAGCTAGACCCTCAATATGAACGGTCAGTAGAGGCATTTTCAGTTCTATCCAATACTACTGATGCCAAGGATAGAAAAATAGAGATTATAAAACTTCACGTACCTGAGCCACTTTATATTACTAAAGAAGAAGCAGATGGACTTGTTACACTGGTCAGTATAATGGTTTTTTGATTTTTTTGCATTTTGTTTGTACTTGCTCTAAGCTAAAAGCTTTCTGGAATGGAGATATTCAGGCTTTTTTTTTTCTGAATATTTCACTTTTAATATAAGGATTGTTGGTGGGTTTTTCATCAGGTGCAAGGATGCCATTGCCCTCACGGAGGCTAGCCATGTTATGATGGTATATATAATGAAAGACAACTGAATGTTTGAATCAGATAAACTAGAACATGTAGACATGAGGAAGACATCATACTGAAGTAACATTGTAATATTTCATGGAATAAAATGGGATTACAAGTCATGAAAGACTTGTTTGATGGGTATACTTCCTTTGGATGGTTTAATTAGTAGTTATAACAAACTATGTCTATTTGGAACAGGAAACACATATTTACATATTTATACATGTTTATCCGTAGATTGATTTGAATGAGGATGTAATGTAGAAACACATGGATACCAATCCAAAGATAAAATGACAATTCATTTGAATATGTGTAAAAAGTTTTTCCCCTTGGTATTGCCTTAGCATGCCGATCCAACCTATAGATGCAATGTTACATTTAGGTTTCCGGGTCATAATTTATCCTTCCAGACTGCAGTCTGTTTTGATTCTGTGATCCAAAATGTCAATCACTATCTAGAATTGCATCATTTCTTTTACTTATCCGGATGGAATAAATAATATATATAGGACTTCATTTATAATTTTTGTTAAAATAGATTGCTGATTTGACATTGTTCACCTTATAAGTCCTCAAAGGTGAGGCAATGCAACATTGTTTAAAATTTTATTTTATAGTCTTTATCTGCTCATCATTTCCTCAAAGGTGAGGCGAGTTTGACTGTCTCATTTCAGTGCTGTCATAATTGATATGCCATATAAAGTTTTGTTCCTCAGGTGGAGTTCCCCTTTTGAATTGAAAGGGCTTTCTCAATAAGAGCAAGGGTGCAAGTTAGCCGAAAACAGGACTCGCTCTAAATAGGGAACCTTTTGAGAAGTCATCCGATGTGGATCGAATAACAAAAGATTAAGAACATGAAATGAAATTCATAATCAGAGACCATGTCAAATTTACGTGAAGCTCAATTTGTTAGTTTGTTGATATTTCAAATTCTATGAATTGTCTTCATTGCCCGTCGCTGCTCTCCATAATATCATTGCTTTGCTTTAGAAACTGCAGGGTTTATCAATTTAAAGCTTGGAAGTTCTTACTTCAATTTTTCGTATGTAATCATAGGATGAGAGTGCAAAACCCAGACTTGCAGGTACAAGGCTAGCTGCTTCCTATGTAAACTTCTATATTGCCAACAGTGGAATTATAGCACCTGCATTTGGTGATGAGAAGTGGGACTTACAAGCTTATCATGTTCTTACGTCAGCATTCCCTAATCATGAGGTAAGATGAACGTCCATTTGTTTCTTGTCAGTTGTCACACCTTATCTTCGCCTTCCTTTTTGGTAGCCTTTTTGTTACACGAATATGTAGAGCGAGACATAATTTGATAGACAACACTGAGACCCTAAGGCACTACAATTTTTTGTTATCATAAATTGATTGAATGTAACATTTCGTTGGCATTACTCAACTTCTTTTTCCTTTTATTTGTCATATTTGAATATTTCTCTCAGTACTGGTATGAGCTCTCTCTCTAAGTACAGCGGGCAGAGTGCATTCTGTTGGCACAGCTAACCATGAAATAAGCTTGTAACACTTCCAATCAAATGCTCTTCTGATACTAGTGAGATCAGTCTGGTTCGTGCAATTCTGAGATCTTGTGAAAGGACATGTTTGAGCACTTACATGATTTGATTTATTTATTGAAATATGTTTATCTGATTATGCTGTCTATGTTAAATGTCAAACATTTTTCTTTGAACTTTGGTTATTTTCAAATCCGATAAACATGTTCATAAACCAAATGTGTTGGTTGTGCCATTCAGGTTGTAATGATACAAGGTGCAAGGGAGATTTGTCTTGGAGGTGGGAACATTCATTGCATCACACAACAGCAACCGGCTACTCTGTGATAGACTTCAAAAATTAGTTCAGGTGTCCTTCCATGGGGGGCCTTTTCTCATCAACCATATAAGATTAATGGATTATGCACAACCCAAATTGTTCCTATCCTTATAAAGTTTCAAGTGGTTGATATATTTAGTGCTATAGATTTTAATAAATCTCCTGGTGGTGTAGAAATTTTCATTTCATACACAATAACCAGCTAGTTCTTGTACTGTTAGAGAAACTAAGTGAAACCGAGGAGGAAATTTCTTCTGCTAGATTAATGGATGATGCACTCTAAAAGAATCCAACTCTTGTATTCAATAAAGAAGTTTCAGGTGGCTGATCTGATAGTTTTGCTCAATCAAATTTCATATTATGCACTGAACTTTGCAACAACAATTGATGTGCTTGTAAATAAACGAGTAGTAATTTTCTTGCACTGTTGTCTATCTTTTGCCTATGTATTTTAGTCAAATTTTCTATAGGACTTGTTTTTTAAGAAATTGAACTTTATGGATACTATTTTATGGCAAATTTGTGATGTTGATACGGAAACTAATTGATGTTATGCGGTTTTTGAGTTTGGTTTTCCGTCGATCTTTTTGCGGATCGACCTCTTTTTAGTGCTTATCGACAAACTGATGTTGCGAAAATGATTTGACTTTAATCGGCTCTTACGAAAAAAAACTATGCTGAGGTTGCATCTCATAGTAATACCCTTTGGATGATCAAATCAAAATTTGGTTTATTGGTTTGGAGGTATACATGCAAAGCTCAAAGTCTCAAGTGAGTTCAGAAGGTGAATGCATACATAGAGAGGCAATAAAATAAAATATAATTTGTAAATTATATCTGTTCTTAAATAAAATATCGTCAGTATTTTTTTCTTTTCTTTTAGGGAATTAAGTGGTCCACTTTAAGACAATAAAATAAATATGGCAGCTGTTAATTTTCTGTTCAAAAAGAAAAATAAAAACAACAATGTCAGAAGTGGGTTCAGAAGGTGAATGCATACATAGAGAGGCAATAAAATAAAATAAAATTTGTAAATTATATCTGTTCTTAAATAAAATATCGTCAGTATTTTTTTCTTTTATTTTAGGGAATTAAGTGGTCCACTTTAAGACAATAAAATAAAATATAATATAATTTGTAAATTATATCTGTTCTTAAATAAAATATCGTCAGTATTTTTTTCTTTTCTTTAAAGGAATTAAGTGGTCCACTTTAAGACAATAAAATAAATATGGCAGCTGTTAATTTTCTGTTCAAAAAGAAAAATAAAAAACAACAATGTCAGAAGTGGGATTTGAACCCACGCCCTCTCACGAGGACCAGAACTTGAGTCTGGCGCCTTAGACCACTCGGCCATCCTGACTTGTTTGTGGAGTTTCAGTATTTTATTATTAATAACTAATAAATTCTTTCATTTTTCTTCTAATATACATGGAATTAATTATGTAAGAGTTAATTGGTGCAAACAAAAGAGTGAAAAAATTTGCTGCTTAAATTCACAGACAGAATCTAATAATCATTTTGCAGTTGCTGCTTAAATTCAATCACATAAAAGTCAAAAACTTTCATTTACTAGTTAGTAGATTCACAAGAAAAAAACACATACACAGAAGATGATGGACATATCTTCTTGTAAATGAATGATTGCTTTTTCTACTTGTGTGAAATATGATTCCATGTAGATTATATAGTGAACTAATTACCGATTATTCTCTAGACTTCTTTATTATCATGATCTTTATACTTAAAAAAATTATATTAAAATCTTTATAATTATGAAAGTAAAATATTTAACCCAATCTACTCTAACATTATCGGTTTTATGGACAAACGTGAACATGAATGACATTTTAAAAAATATGATTTCGACTCGATCTATATCTTTCATTCGTAATACCGATGACGTTATTATAAATGAGATTAAATATTTTATTTTTATAATTATAAAAATTTTAATATAAATTTTTAAGTTTAGGGAACAGAATACTAAAGAAATCTAACTATAGAAATTTTAATATAAATTTTTTAAGACTAAAGACAGTAATACTAAAAAGCTCTACAAAAGATAATAATATTAATAGCAACAGATATCAGTAGTATCCATGGCACAACCTCACTTCCTAGTTGTACCTACTAAAAAGGATGGTCATGACTCAAGAATCTACAAACAAAATCTGCTCATCCTTTTCAGCTGCAACATACAATCAATCACATTTTGCCGCAACTTTCATTTACCAGGGATTGCTTCAACCTGCAGGTGTATTATAAGGGAACAAGAAGGAAAAAGAAAAAAAAAATCAGGGGAAAAACACATGAAAAAGTTCAGGACTACAGGAAGCTCCATTATGATGAGCTTTTCCTCCTGTGAATCAATGAATACTCATCTTCCTGTGTGATAAACGATTACATTTTGATCGAGTCATCCAAATGCCAGTTTTTCCTAGTCATCAGAGCACAGAGGACAAGATGAAAGACAAAAATGATATGTAATTTTGCTGTGAACTCTTGTTGCAGACCTTCAGTAGAAAGACCTTGCTCAGTTTTGTGTGATTGCTAGCCACTAAAACGAGCAGTACAAATACCAGACAAAAGAAAAATCTAAACAATAGTGTAATAAAGAGATCATGAGGTAGCTGCAGAATTTAAGATCCACAATATACTTTATTTAATTGCTAAAGCATTGCAGACAGCACAATAATTTTCAGATATGCAACAAGGTTTTAGAACATCTGATGACTGAGAAATGCACTTCATTGTTGTAGATCAACAGCCAAACTTGAAGCTTAAAATAGAAAACTTGCTGTAGAGTAGAAAAATTAGTGTGAAATTTTATTGATTAGGTAAAATCAGATTGTTCGATCTATAAATTTTCTTATTTTATCCAGGAATAAAATAATGTTCAGTGTACCAATCTCTAACAAATTAATAATACACAAATCGAGAGCAGACTTTGGTAAGGTACATGAAGCTGTATGTTTGATACAAAAACCTAGTCGACTTCCGCTGAAGTACAAGATGCTCTACATATAGTAAAACATCTAGCTAGCTGTTGGCAATGGAATTCGGAAACCACTGACACTCTGACTTTGTCAGCCATTAAGCAATCGCAAGGATTCCAGAACCAGTCACCTACATGGAAAATGCTGGCCACAAAAGATCCAATTTAGTTATGTGCTTTTGCCTTGGTATCTACAGAGTCAGCAACATTTTAGGTGACACAAACTTCAGACATCCTTAGGGTTGTCAGGACAACAAACAATGTCGACTAGACAGCCCAGATTGCTCTGGATGTGAATGTAGGGAAATGAGGTATCAGCTGAAGAGAGATGCAGACATTAGATGCCAGTTGGATTCACTCGCCCCTGATATTTTACATATCAGCAGTGTAAGGGGGCAGCTGAATTTGAGTGAGACCAGTCTCAGAGAATCAAGTAGATACTTTGCTGGCAAGCCTTTTGGCCCATTGACTTTCCTCGGGAGACCATGATATTGAGTAACCCATAATGGCACACCATCTTAAGTTCATCAGAGCAGTTGCAAGAAACTCTTGAGAACCTTTAAAAGTTTTGATGATCTCTAACTCAACATCTGGGTCTTCGTCAAGAATGAGTTCCTCGAAAACAGATTTCTTCCCTTGAAGAATTTCATTGTCTTCAGAGATCATCCGCATGCTCAACACCTGTAGAGCTTCCATAGCTGTGCTGTGAAAATCACTCTCTACGTAGGCAGAGAATGTATACCAAAGGGATGAAGGATCAGGTTGGATTTTCTTCCTGTGCATACTCTCAACAACAAGCTCTACAACATCAATTCTTCTCTGAGAAAATGACAAAATTATAAATGATCAGCTGTTTGGTAAAAACTAGAATGAAGAACTAAAAAATTGTGCATGCCACAGAAATACCTTTATATATGCTTCTCGAAGAATTGTGTTAAAAAGCTGGACATCAAGCTGAATAGCTTCAGACTGTGATTGATCCAAAAGATTCAGAGCCCCCTCAAGGTCTTCATTTGCTAAAAGAACCTGTTTGATCACCCTCGAAATCACATCAGAAAGTGGCCATAAAAGAAAGATAAAATGAGTTCAATCTACTCATATTCAGGTAGTTCCAATGAAAAACCAATACTGAAAAAAAAAAAAGAACAGACAAAAGCCTATAATTTGTTAAGTATTTCAAATATAAAATCCAAACTCAATAATTTCTTAAGCTGTTATGGCAGATATATGCAAAGGATCGTCTATAATGCCAGGGAGATAAAAATAAGTTTCACAACTTTATAACCCTCAGCTGGAATTTAATAAATGAAGGTGTTATATAAATGTAATCACAAATGCTTATTGTCTTAACAAGACATCTCAAAGTACAAAGAAATTAAATCTTCTTTTTGGGCCTATCTGGAGCAAAAAGTTTCTATGTCATGATAGCATCATAGTTTCACTGATGTAGCGACAAAAATGTCTCCAAATCTCCTTATTGAATAAGAGTGGATAATAGGCCACTAAGATTTTAATTTGTACCATCAAATATGTGGAAAAGGACCAATTGACTGACTGCATTTACTGGTGAATATGCTGAAACCAAGAGTGGTATCTTTTCTGATTGCCTTGATGTCATGAATTGGGTGCAAGTAAAATCATGAACTTGGCATGAATGTTATAAAGAAAAAGACGTTGGCATACCTCTTTTGAAATATCATGACAACAAAATTGCAGGTGGACACACAGTTGACTAATCTAAAATGTCATTCCCAATGCACGATTAGGCCACATGGTCCTTATACAACAAAGTTATCAATATGCAGAGTTTTAGATGTCTGTGTTGCAAGAGAGATGATCACCCATTGTATTGGGTGGACACGTAAACAGAGAAGACAATGTTCTCGCCATGTACTCGAGTACTTGTCTAGCAACACCCATATGCAATGTTGCATATGCAATGCTATTATTCACCAACTGATATGTATTTACATATATAAAACTATGGACGAATCCACATATACAATTGTGATTCAAACTGCACTTCAGTTCATTTTTGGTAAACCTAGAAAACATTGAAAACTTCTACAGTGAAAGATTACGATGCCCTAAATTAAATTGGCCTTTAAAACCATTAAAAGGACCCTCAAATTTAACCTCAAGTTATCCATGTTGAAGGAGATAACATGGGTGCTGGTGTAGGTAACTACGTGCAAAGAAAAAACAGAATTAAAGGGAACCAAAACTTTGAACTGAAGGACAGCCAGATAGTGCACCCCATTCCACACAACAGAACCAAAAGACCTCTATGCTAAGATCTGTTTCAATATTCATTTTTAGTGCAATAGTACCAAAAGACCTCTATGCTAAGATCTGTTTCAAACTTTCAATATTCATTTTTAGTGCAATAGCCAAAAACCTTAGCTACAGTAGTATCTTGAGCAGTAAATTAACCAAGGTTAAATTGGTACAGAAGAACACAAAAACTGTAGGATCGATGGGGCTATAATATAGGTTAGTCGCAATAACAATGTTGGATAAAATTTATCAGTATTCCGATGTATTCAAAAGCCATTTCAAGATCATACCTTAATCAGTGAAGTATAGGTCAAAGTCTGTGGATAGAAGCCTTCTCGCAACATTAAGGAAATAATTGCACATGCAGATTTGAAACATATGAGCATGCTGCAACATTCTATCATGATATTGTATGTTGCAACATTAGCTGGAAGACCGCATGATCTCATGCTTCTGAAGACTTCAATTGCCTTGTGTCTCTGAATTCAAGGAAAATTAGTCATTGAATAAATTCTACAGTACATTTTCAAGAACTTAAGATCTCATTAAATAGATGTTCTCGTGGTTTTTTATGCGTGCAAGTGACTTGAAGGGAAGAGGTCTGTCACATTTACTGCACTATTCAGAAGTCTAGATACCTCTTTTGCCTTGACTAGTGCATGCAGTACAGTATTATACAAATCATTTGTTTGATGAGCATCGGTCTGCCATAGCAAGTTCTCAGCAATATCTAAATACCGCAGCATGTCTTGTATCATACCTTCAGCTCCTAGAGCTCTTATCTGAAATGGAGGAATATAATAATGATAATACAATAGAAGGCAACAAGTAAGCTTGTTGACACGATAAATGCCTAATCAAGTTGCATTAGAGAGATACTGTTTACAGATGATCAAACATGAGGTGAAATGGTAGGCCATCAATTATTTCGGCATGTCAAATGACATGGGACAGTAATAATTATACATTGTCAGAAGTTCTTTGCCAATTAGGAAACAATTCAATCTAATGTGAACTTCAAGAATTATCATCACAAGTCATCAGTGGTGGCTGCACTGATAAACTGTTACATGCAATCAGTGAAGGACTTGCCATATTATCTGGATTTTCCTAAAGGGCAGTTCATACAAGATCCTGTATAATATCATGGAAGAATGCATGTCTCAACAATTTATTAATTTGTGCAATGATCAGAATCTGAAAGAAGGAAAACAGGCCAAAGTACCAGATTCTTCATGGATGCATAACTGTGATGAATTCCATTCTTCATCATATCCATCTCGATGGCACCTATTCTTTTGGTAACATCCATATGTGAGAGTATATTTCCTCTCTCATAAGGAACATTGACGGTGCCAAACAAGGCAAACATGAGTTCATAAGTCCTGATATTTAACTTGATTTTCAATCTCTTGATTTTTGCCAGTACACGGACAGCACGTTCTGGCTCATCCTGCAAGAGCTCAAAAATATTTATAGTGCATTTAGACCAATTATCCAGGCATCCAATTTTCTAAATCCCTAGGCTGTTTATAGTGGTCAAAGCATCCATAACCTAGAGTTCGTTTGACTTATACAATCAGAAAAACATGCAATAGTAAAGGAAATGATGTTAGCACAATCACAAATAAATAAATAACATATTCCAATAGTAAAAAGTAAAGCTTGCTTATGCTAGTCAATTTAATTTGTAAATCAGACTGTCCTATTTTTCAGAGCCCAAGATTCAAAGATTCAATGATTCAACACTAGTCATTCCATTTCACATCAGCATCTTCTGGCACAGTTGTATGCCTGGTGTTACACATAACTGAATTACTATAGGTGTGACGTTGAAGGTCATGGAACAGATATGGTAATACCACTTGAACAGGAGCACCTTCATTTGAGTAATACGCATTTACTAATGGCATAACCAGTTTAGATCAAGTTAGCAGTTAAAAATAGAAGATAACAGAGAACCATGATTATGATTATTAGGTGTCTATAATACAGTAAGAGCTAACTGCACTTCTAAATGCCATGGTTTATGAAAGAAAGGTCAGTACTCATAGCAACTTTGCAGCAACCATATAAGAGTATCATTTTCTGAGAGAAGTTCAAATTTGCGATGGTAACATCAAGAAGTTTAGTTGTATCTTATTGACAACAGCAAAGACCAATTTAGACAATGTAGAATTTATATTTAAAAAAAATAGAAAAGGACAAAAATATGAGGTGGCAATTAGAGGTACCATGAAACCACAGGCAGCAAGTAAGGTATTGAAGGTATGTATGTTCTTCGGTAATTTATCAGATATTTTATTTGAAAAGGACTCAGCCATATCCAGTTCTAAAGTTCTGCTGTAACCAACTGAGAGAACTGCAAAAGTGTTATTATATGGCTTGATGTTCCTTTCCTGCATCATCTTAACCTGCAAAATCATAAATACAAAAGTGGAACTCCAGCATAAACAGTAAAATCAAACAGTACAAAGGATACAGAAAATATATCAAACTAGAGAACTAGTTTAACAGTATTTGTGCAGCATTCTTCCACTCTTGGTAACTCCATAGGTTCATAATCTTCTTTTCAGGGCATAAGGTAACCACTGATAGATAGCAACACTATCACTTCTAGTTTAAAAAGATTGATTATGATTGATCCAAAGAAGGTACCACTTTCATGCCATAATCAACTCCTTTCCCTTCAGTGGCAGCTTTAACAAAGCCATCGTATGTATGCTCTGATGGTTTCAATCCAATGTCAAGCATCTAAAACAGAAAAAAAAAATTCAGTTAGTGTCTAAATTATTTAGAAAAGATAGAGGTCTGATGAATGATGAGTGAGTTGCTAAATAGTTTATGAAATCAGTGTAATGAATTTAGCTTCGACAGAAAACAAACGAAAAGGACTCAACCAGAAAACAAAACAAAATTACTGTGACTTTTAACTGCATTCTTTAAAGAGTAAATTAAAAAAAAGGGCTAATCTACCATGCATGCTAAAATACTCAGAAGGATAATAACTAGAAAAGGTGACAGAGTTAAAAAGAAACACCACAACTAGTGTCCCAACTACTACAGGGATCTTTCTCTCCAATGAGTTCAGTCCACGACAATATCACAAGTCAAGCTAAGAGTAAATTTCTTTTCTTTGTCCTAATAGAGTTTTCTCATATCTCGTACCTCTTCTAGCACCACTAATCCTAATAAACCCACCTCATCTAATCAATAGTTCTATAGGTCTATTTTGCATATGCTAATAACATTGTTTGCAGTTTCGATCAACATGGTATGATAAGGTTGGTACATACCAGTCCGACTGGCTGCCAATACTTGGACCAGGTGGTTGCCGCCAGTTCAGGTCCAGTATAGGCATACTGTTTGAAACTTGATGTGTTCTGGAAGAAATTTATTTACCAGCTACTCAGGTTAGAATTCGACCGTACCAGTTGATAACAGTCAGATTTGGGTTAAATCACCCAATCTGACCATGGAGAGTTGGTTGGGAGCTGGTTAGGGATGTATTTAAACACCCCCCCTCACTCATTTCTCCTCCTCTCTTACTCTCTTACTCTCATGCACTCACTCTCTTTCTCAAACTCATTCTCAATTAATTTCTCTTGAATTCTTGGGTTAAAGGCTCAGGTCTTCTCTAATTGCCTTGAAAAACAGTTAGGAAAGGTTGATTGACAATCAAAGAGGGGTTAAATCTCAAGATCCTGTTGTAATCATCTTTGAATCAAGGTAATCGAAAACCTAAAGGTCTTATTCTTTCATATACCAAATGGGGTATTTAGGGATAACCTAGCCAATTACAACATGTTTATTCTTAGTCGATTATGAAATTATTGGTGGATGAAGGGTTTATTCTTCCATTGAAGCACCCTTAATCCATGGAGACTACATATGTGATGAGTTCTCGATGGATCCGAAAAGATAAGAAATTCTATTTTCGGTCCTTATAGCTTAGATTTTCTATTGATTTGTAGCTTTCCCTATTTAATTTGATTTTATAAACCAAGAAAATAGGAAAAAAACCCTTAAATAGGTTTCTTTTCATCTTCGATTGAATTTTCAACCTTTTGCTCAAAATCCGTGTACATATTGGTGAACCATGTGTGGGTACTTTCAACCTTTTTCTCGAAATCCTGATACATATTGGCATATCTTATGCTGGTACACTAGTACCAGGTGGAATGTACTGGTCTGACCATGGAACAGCACACACCTTCAGTATGAAATTGCAGTCTTTGGTTGATAGTTGATACCATCTTATATGTTCTCCTTCAGTTTAATTTTTATCAGAACTAATATGATACTATCTCAACATCCCTATCTTGGCCACACTAGCTTTCTGTACATGTTTGCTAACTGCCATCTCACGGAGGTCAAGTTAATGACAAAGAATGCCTGCTAACAAGCCCCATCATAATATCACTAAAATCGTAGCTCAAAACTAATGTCTCTATATCATAAACAGATCCCCAAGATTTAAGTAGCAAACCTTTTACTACTTCAGCACAAAAATAACCTCAAAATATCGGATCAATACATGAGAACAAACAAGATGGACAAGCTCTGTAGACAATCAAAGAAAGCAAATGCACAAAATGTTGCCCATAAAGTTTTCAAAACAACATTCAAATTATTACCTTGGGAGCAATAAATAACAAAGATAAAGGAAAAACACAATATCGACAATGGTACCTGCAGAAATAGCTGCTCAGCCATTTGGTAGTTATTAGATTGTGCACAGGCATGTATCATGTCATTGAAAGACCACCTCAACAAGTTCTTAAGTGGACAAGAGGTCATTTCCAATCCTTGTTTCATCTTTCCACTGCTAAGTTCAGAAAAATCTTCTTGTTTGACTTGGAAGTTTGAACTGTCAATTCGAACAGCACCATCAAAGATTGTATGGGCCACAGGAATGCATCTACCTTTCCCTAATTCATTAAAAAAAGTATTTCCATTGATTTTCAATAGAAGTGCATCAATTATATTCAATTTTGATTGACTTTCAAAACTTTTCTTCAATTCAAGATTCTTCATGATGCTGCGGTGTCCCATACTGGATTCATCCATGCTAACTTCAACGGGGCCTTCATTTTTTTCTGGGTTTCCTTCAAATGTCAAGGAACTCAAATTGTCTAATGAAAATCTCTTTTCATATGACTTCTCTTTTGTTGGTATAGGAATATCTACTGCTGATGATTGATAATTCCCTGTGCCAGATATGGAAAGTGAGGCACTTCCTTGCCTAGCAAGCACCAAAAGATGCTTCAAGGCAGCATTTCCAGAATCAAGATCACCTAATTTAGCATAGCACCAAATAAATTTCCGTAGCATTATGACACTTGGACTGTAATATCTAGTATATTCCTTCCAAATCTCATGAACTGCAGACAAGTTCCTCTGCAAAACTGCAAGCTGCAAGACTTCTTAAAATCAACAATCATATAAATAAAATGACAGTAGCTGAAGACCACGTATATAGAACATTTAAAACCAAAGAAGAAATTTTCAACAAGGAGAAAATAATATTTTTCAGAACTGGGGAAACAAAAATAGACATATGAACCTGACACAATGATAAAAGCACATTCCAAACAGGTAAGTTCAACATAAGTACCTGACTCAAACTAAGGATTAATTATGATGGCACTAGTGCATCTTGCCTGCACAAATTTATGTGCAGGTGGATGCCAGCGTGCTGCACGGCTGTGTACAGGTACTTTGCTCACATACAATCAGTGGGCATGAGCATAAGCATGTACTTGTAAAGCATAATTAGAGAATCATACAAATTGCCATCATATAGCCATTTGGGGCAAGTAAACTCAATGATTCCAACTAAAGCCACGGGCCTAATTAATCTTGCTGATGTATAGTTGACTAGGCTTCAAGGTGCAGTTAATTAACTTCAGCAACTAAAAATTTCACTCTGGATAACTAATTTCCATGAAGTAAAAAAAAAAAGATTACCAATAACATGCATTTGAGATAACTTGAGACCGAAAATGAATAACATAATAATTGATGTAATGATCCTATGGGACTTGTTTGCTGTGGACAAGGCATTTATCCTATCAATACCATGCAGTAGAAAGTGGTACAAGACCATCTTTAATCTGATACTACCCATGTCAGCTAGGACTAAATGATACTAAATTATCAAATTACCTAGGTTCTAATAAGATTGTTTAGAGAACAAATCACTGGTAGTAGCATAAGCATAGAACAAGTTGCATTATATTAAGATTACAGCAGTCTATGCAACAAACAAGATTGATTAGAAGCTGCTGAAAGGCAAATATATGTTTCAAGCACAAACATGGAAGGTCATTGACAAAAATATGATATATTATTAGTTTAGGAGTGAAATTTCTCATGATGATACTTAATTTTATGCCAGGAAATCTTTTTACCTAAAACATAAAAAAAAGCATCTTTAAAATGCAGTAGGTTAATTTTAAGAGTAGCTGGACCCTAGTTTATTTGGATTTACTTCTAAGTCATAGATCAACTATAATTTAATTGATTGTTTATTTTTAGGACTTCATTATTTTAGGGTTCACGAAACAGTTACCATATGTTAACTTGGAAGAATAGCTCAGAATTGATAGAGAATTCTTCGTGTTTCATCAAGTACTTGTCATGTCAATAGAAGATAGGATATGAATTTGTCATCATACTATCATAAAGTTTATAATTAAAACATTACAAACAAACAATGGGTATTATTGGCAAGGTTGCTTTCTACGTATAAGATTAAAATAATGCAATATAAGAATTAGGTCCTTTAGATTCCAGTTCTAGTCAGCTGGAGCAGATAACCAAAGATGTTCTTCTTTTTTTTTTTCTCATCACTCATTTGAGAGACCAAAGGTTATAGAAGGCTCAACAGCCCCTGCATGTCACAAGGATCAAGCAGTCGGAAAATGGTGAGATTGACTGCAAAGTGGAAGACAGTCCCCAGGCCACTATACCGATTTATCCATTTGAGCAACCTTGCCGTGTGATACAGTCAATTGTAACATCGACTGACCCAAGCCACTTGGATGCTAACTCGCTATATGGCTATGATCATGACCAATGATTTAAGTTTTGAACAAAATATTTACCATTCTATTTTAGGGAATTGTGCTTGTTAGTGTTGTTGCTTTTGTAGTATTGCTTCTGTCCTTAGAAAAACATCATTCTGCAATAAAGAGACTGTACATGCATTTTGCATACATGAAAATCAATTGAAGACCAAAGGAAAGAAAAATGAAATTTCAAATGATCATATTAGCTATGAAAAAAGTACCAATCTCAACAAGTCAGTATAACAGTATTTTTTCCTCAGTAGTGAGCAAAGGCCACAGCCCAATGGAACTATTACAGTATGACCGGAGAGGGTATGACAGTAATTGATGGGAACATATCCTGAATTATCATTTAACAAACGTTACAAACATGTAGACGATTTTAATAGAAATAAAAATGTTTTACATGATTGGTTGGCACAGAAATAAGTTAACAGCTAAAATGTTTTAGATGGTTCATATGCCACCAAAAATAATCTCTGAATTACTCTATTTCATGCTCTTTAAGTTCATTACATCAGAATACAGTTTCACATTGATACAAACCTTAAGAAGTTCCCAATGAGTTATTTCAGACTTGCCAACGAGTTGGTTTTCCATTAGCTCCAAGCAGCGGTCTACATGATTAAAGCTCTTTGAACTCCAGCATCCACTTAAGAAAATATTGAACATTGGCACATAATGCATCCGATCATTTTCCGCAAGAAAATTGAGCCAGTTAAATGCCTAGGAAGAAAACATATTTAAAAACCCCTACAGAAAATTCTCTGTTCAGATAATTTCCTGCAAATGCTGGTGGACATCTCTGTCTAAAGTGGAACTCAACAAATAAAAGGTAATAAGCAATATATGTAGACAAGTATAAGAAGTCCTCAGAAAACTCAACAGATAGAAGTATAATAAGCAATATATATCAGGTATCTTTGAACAAGGGAAACAAGCAGTTGCAATATTAGATCTTAAAAGCAATATTTCAGAACCAAGGATGTAACATCAGTAAGAAGGGGATTAAAAAACGAAGCAGATGCAAGTCTATCTCCTAAAGTAGTTGACAATCAATTGCCATTTGACAATTTATGACATTTGAAAACTATATCCTAAAGTAAATTAACGTAAAACGAAGTTTTTTATTCAAAGTTAAATTGTGGGCTGCCGATGATGATGAGTGGCATGAGATACAAGTCTACTAGACGAGGGAGAAAGACTAAGGGGTTTATTAAAAACCCCAAGTCCCACTTCGTGTTATAAAAATTGAATCAAATTGACAAATACCACCCAATATGTGCCGATCTGCATGAAATCATGGTTGGGACATTACAACTTATTGTTGTTGTTGCTGTTGTCAATCTGATTGGTTTGAGCCAGTCCTTTAATAAGTTGTAGAAATTTCTGCTTCATGCAATATTAATATTTATGTTATCCTTCTTATGCCCTATTGACATCCAATACATTTTAAACAAATTGGCTCAAAATTTGGTACCCATCTAAAGCCCATATATGTATTTGTATCCACTGATTCAGAACTAATTGGCATTAAATTTTTTTCACTATCAGATCCATCTGTAATCAATTTTCACCCGTAAACTACTACTACTACTATTACTACTACAACAACAAAGCTGTAAGTCCAACTATTTAGGGTCGGCTACATCGATCTTTTGCCGCCATTGAGATCTGTAAAATCCATATGTCTAGTTAAGTTTAGAGCACCCCTAAACTACTATGGCTAATTTTTTATAAAGGCTTGGTTGGATAAAAGAGTGTAAGAAGATTATCTAAAGATGTAGAAAAAAAAATCAAAAGTTTAATAGATTTCTTTATTGACTTTAAAGTAAATGATAAATTTTAGGATAGTTTATTTTTTTGCCAAAAGTGAACTTAATGTATTATAATAAACATAAAGAATAGAAAGAGCAAGAGACAAAGAATGCAAGGAAATCTTAAGCATACCTCCTTAATGTATCCTCCTTTGCTGAAAGCTTGAAGTATGAATATACAACTTCTCTTGTTTATGTCTATCATTTTGTCCTCCATGATTTTCCATGTCTCCATAGCAAACTACACAAAACAAATACCAATAAACCAATGCAAAGGCAAATCGTGTCGAAACAATCAACAAAGTATTGCCACAAAAATATAAAATAAAAAGGGTGCTTCATTTACCATCAATAATCAATAAAGGGCACTAAACAAATCTAATTTTACTCAAAGAACTATTATGCACTTAATGAAGAATAACTAGTTTCAATCCAAGAAACAACTGGAGGGTTTCCAATAGGGGAAACCAATGCATGAAGCTCCTGCCAATATGGCAAATGGGGAGGGTGAAGATTGTTTAATCATATATAAATTTAATCATATTTAGTAAATTGAAGATTGTTTAGTATAATCACTTGGTCACTTCCTCCAAACACACTGAGCATGCTTCTCAGAGACTTGAAGAATATATCGAGCATGCAGTGTGACAAAACAACTCGGTCTTGGTCCCCAAGAAGCCACACATTTAGAAAATATTTTATGCTACATTTCCTAAAATCATCTTGCATTTTTTTCCCTAGAACTCTCAAGTAAGAGTAAGTTATAACAAAAATTCCATAATTCAATGTGAGCATGCAGGAAGATTTCATAAGGTCCCTAATGCTAGAAACATCTCAATGTTGTTTATCTCAGTCAATGCAGTCTTGGATCAGCTAGGGGAATTTATAACCTTGACATAATGATAGTTGTATTTGGTAACTACATTTGTCTAATAGCTCCATAATCTGATTAATTTGTAGTACTATAAAAGAGCACTCACTGCTAACTAAAGAAGCTATCAGGCATAGTACTTCCTTCACAAAATCATATGCATGTGTACATCACATTATTTGATGCTTAGAATTTTGACTTCTAAAAAAATTAAGTCAAAGTTAGCAGTTTTAGAAGGATAATATAATAAGGTTTTCAAAATCCCTGTACAATTTCTTTATTTTTTTTCTTTTTCATTTGTTCATTAGGATCATAAAAGTAAATCCTGCAATCATGAGGATGAACAGAAGTACTTGCCGAAAGCATTTGGTCCTCTTCTAAATGGACCATGTCATGAAACAACAATTCTATTCACATACAATCATGTAAGGACATCAGCACCACTATGTTAAACACAAAAAGACACTACAGAGTTTGAGATGATCCATCGTAAAGACATCAAATAGTTAAAGAAGCACTACATACATTTTTGACTTTAGTCACTAGAATAAACATATTCACATTCAGTTATCCAAATACAATGGAATATTAGTAAAAATTTACCTAAACATGTGAATATAAATCATATGTCCCAGATGGGTTCTGCACCAAATTTCTAAAATTTACCAGCAAACAAGGTTTCAAATACCCATCAGCAGCAAGGTGCACACTGATCGGTATTTACTGGTCCAACAAAGGTTGGGTGATATGGTAAGGTATATCATGGTGTTCCATATCAGTCTGATAGACTAGTGAAACCCATTGGAATGAGAGTTAAAACTTTGCCAACAACCCACATGTTAATCATCAAAAAAGAAAGTACTAACATGTCATTCCAGGTGAGTGTTGGAGTCTGATGAGATAAACCACCCCACATCCCCTCCAAAAAAAAAACAAAATAAGAATCTTATTCTATGCCAAAAAGGAGAAAAAAAAGATGCAGAGGAACCCATTGCCCAAATGCCTTGATCCAGGTCAAAGGGAAAAATCAACCCCGGTTTTTAAAGAGAAATAAGTCATTTTTTTATCATGTTGAATTCAATCCATCCTTAGTTTGATATCAAATATCTAATACTTCCCTTTTCTTGTTTTCAATCAAGACCCTCCTAGTTCATGATTCAATTATAAGGAGACATCCCAATATGGTTTTTAAAGAGAAATAAGTCATTTTTTTATCATGTTGAATTCAATCCATCCTTAGTTTGATATCAAATACCTAATACTTCCCTTTTCTTGTTTTCAATCAAGACCCTCCTAGTTCATGATTCAATTCTAAGGAGACATCCCAATTGTTGCTGCTTCCTTGTCCCACAACTACAAATCCTATTACTATATTTACCTGGCCAATGAATGAAATAGCACTATTATGCTTGCCTGGCTGGTGCCTAACAACCACTCTCTTGCTTCTAGAGTTGCCTGTTTTCTATTTTCATTTTTTTTGAAAAATTGGTCTCATTTCAAAGTGCTTGTCTAGTCAGTGGTTATAACCACTCTCTTGCTTCAATAGTTATTTCTTCTTTCTTTTTTTTTATAATAACTGGGTTTATTCCATTACATTGAAACAAGACAATTCTTCAAATAAAAAGAAAAGTAAAAACAAAAGCATTTCCTCCCATTCAAAAAAAAAAAATCATTAGCTGAAGCCTCATGTACTACAGTGGTGATGATTATACTAAAGAGTGATGAGTAACAAAGAAAAAAGTAAAGACAGAGGATATTAACTATTCGGTAACTTCAGTTATGTATAATCTGTTGTAGAGCTCACTAATTACAAACATGAGCAAAAGAATCCAATGGGTCATTGCAATAGTGTTTTCTATCAACAAAAATATCAAAGACTAACAAAATAAAAGTTAAACAACAAGAGTCCTAATAAAATAGCTTTACTATAAGGTACAACATCAATATTTTGCTCCACAGAAGAAGAAAAGAGCAGACTTGGAAAGAAAAACACACTCAAACACCTAAAATCAAGATTAAGAATTACCATCCATAATTATTACCAAGGGATCTGGCGTGCGTGCACAATATTCCAAAATACAGGCAAAATCCTTAGCACTTAACTTGTCATTTACTTCACCAAGGTCCAAAAGCATCTTGGAGGCTAGCTGTCTATCTCCTTTCCGAAGTGCATTAACAACTTGCAGCTGCACAGATCCAGTCCCCACATTGTCTCCCAAATGATAAATGTTGAAATCTGCAAATTTCCAGGCTAAGAGAAAACATGGTAACCAATCGAGGAAATGCATATTAAAGTCACATCGATCCTCGAATGCCATTTGGGGTTTTGGACAACTATTGCAGGTCATGAATAACTTTTTTAATTTTATGTTCCTTAGGTATTTCCCAGATAACAGTCGATATGATGTCTTCTTCTTCAAGACTAAAATTATGATTAGCGTTAAATACTATAAACTGAATGTCAATGAAGCTAAGGAGAAAGAAGCAGAACCTAACATCACCAGGTATGTATATAGTATCATTTGTAGAGTTCTGTTTTAGCAACTACAAAAATTTTAGCATTTAAACAGTATCACATATTAATACGTATTCAACAATATTTCTTAAAAAATGCATTTGACAAAATCAAGCATCGGTGCTTTGGTACTTCAATATGAAGGTAGTAAAGAAGCATCACGGATAATCCACACTATATCAACTCCTAAAGAATGTAAAGTTACAGAATTTAGTTTCTTCATGCTCTGTCACAAAAGGCATTCAGTTTCTTCATGGTTTGTCACAAAAAAAAAAAAACCAAGCACACGTATATAATTCATTTCACATATGAACTACATTCTCCAATACCACTGTAGTATATCATATCACAAAAGGCTTCCAGTGACATACCATGAGAACCTGAAAAAGCATGAGATGGCTGTGTTCTACGTACTCCATTCTTCCAAGCCTGTTGGGCAAATTCCAACTTGGAGATTCCAATTAAACTTCACATGAGAAATCAAGAAAGGAAAGGAAAAAGGTAAAAGAATCATCCCACCCTTTTCCGCACTATCTGCGCATCACAAAAATTAGCAAACGATCTCCGGACGGCCCTAAATCTGAAACCCAGCACAGCAAAGACTGATCACCACGGCGTCCAACATCTAAGTTCAAAATCAAGAAAACATTTTCATCAAAAGAAACAGTTTCATCCTAACTCGGTCCACGTACAAGTTTCGATGCATGCTTTCTGAGTTTTGACTGCAGAGATGACGAACGACAGAAAAAGGAGTTGCTAGTTACGGTTCCAAAACGAGTTCTTTTCTTGGAAATGGAAAGATTTCCATAACAAAAATGGGCGCAAAACTACAGAAGGTCATAGAACGACAACCCTACGCATGAAAGGAGGGGGCGCCGCGGCGGCCGACGGTGGCCGCCGGAGTGGAATTCGACGGAGGGTGGAGTGGAGCGAGCCTGTGAGAGGGAGGTAAAAGGGGCGGCGGCTAGAGGGGAGGGATGAATAGAAGAGCTTTGAGATTGATAAAAAACACGTGGCGTGATAGCAAGAGGTCAATCATGTGATCTTCCTCTCGGCCAAGTTTTTAAGCGTATATACCCCTCGATATAATGGTATCGATACGTATTTTCTTCCGTATATTCTTCGCTAATACGTTCAGACCCAGTTAGGATCCTCTACAATTACAATTCTAAACTAAATTATGATCGGACCATACTCACTATCTAAAGACAGTGGATCCTGTGCTGTGTGTGGTTCTCGATAGCTCTAAATAAAGCGGCTATTGGAGGAAATCTAGGTCATGCAGAAGACCGTATTCTCTCTCTTGTTGTGCGTCTCCCGGCAGCCTGCTCCTCTCCAGTATAACGGCGACCGGGGCCTCGGGTCGGCCGTTGCCTGATGCAATCTTCTTCAACCTCACCATTCATCAAAATAATTCGCGTTTGGTATGTTGCCTCAGCTTTCTGCATGCAGTGCTGTAGGCATCTTGATTTCAACTTGTTAATGAAGTCCCTTGCCCTACAAAGGGAATTCTGTTAGAACTCTGGGTTTGATATGCATGTTATGAGCCTTGTCATCAAATATAGCAGCTAATAGTGTGGATGATCTTTCCATGTCCCATCATACCGACTCTGTTCGTTGCTTCATCTCTTAGGCTTTGTAACATTTCAAATCTTGCAACTTTAATATTCTATGAACACTTTTGATGCTCGTCTCTAAACCCATTCTTCTTATTTAAGGTGTTATGGTGAAAGTTATGTTAAACATCCACAGGGAAGTAGAAGCTGCAATATATGAGAAACACAAGATATGTGAGCCCTTATATTCCTGATGTCTGAGGACCAAGTACTTTTCCAAGAAAACCCTACATGGAGGTAAAGGTAAAGTCTGCGACTTTATTTAATTCAAACTATGCATGAACTCATGAAAAGATGATACAATTCTAACAACTTGTTGTCTATATTGGTAGAAGGAAATTTATATTCACATATTATATGCTTACATCTATTTTCAATGGTTGAAACCTAAATTAATATAGCTTATCACAGTATCTAGGACTTCAAATATGCAGAGGAATTTTCAGTTTCTCTTAGCATTCTCCTAAGTTTCATTTATAGTTGAAAAAAGATATTGTCCTTGCTCACTTGCAATCAGTATGTCAAACAAATATCTTGGATGTACATTTTAACTTTAGTACTTTGTTATGAGTTGATAACTTTTTATCAACTATCCTTCTTGGTAGGCAACTGGTAGGCCCCAGTTCTTGCTCCAAGATAAAGGCCACAATTACTTTTGAGAATCAAGCATAAGGAGAGTCTTAAATGCATTCTCTTAACTAAATTTAGATATTGACTGGGAAAACCCAAATACTCTTTTGTGGATCCATGAAACTGGCTCTTGTAGATCTTTTTACTATGGACTTCTGCAATTAAGATACATATTTACTTATCTGATTGAGGATTAATATGAGGCATCTTGGATATCTTTGTCCATGATCCACTAAAAGTTTGTTCAAGTTGATGTCATGGTTGAAAACTTTATAGACTATATTGAACCAGATGTGTTTGTGGACTAAAGACTATCTTCTAAGAATTTGTTAATAACAAATACGTTTATGAAAGTTTCATCTGAATCAGCTTCTGTCCATTTTCCATTCAGATAATCCATTTTTGGCATGCTAATGGTTCAGAATGAAATCTGCTTTCTTAATGTTGATTAGCAATGCATTATTCCTTTATCAAGTCAAGGCTCTCCATGTTTTGAAACCTGATCTGAGCTATTAGATTTCATGAGTTTGATAATCTAAAAATTTTAGTTTACATGCCCTCTATCATATTATGTTGATAGAATATATTGTTAATATCATCAACTCCATATGACTTTTATCTATGCTGGTTGTCTTTAGAACAAAATTTCATAACTTCTAAGCAGTAGTGAGGGTCTTATTTTACATCATTCCACTTTCAGCATGGTTTTTGTTGTTCTGTTTCATTTATTTGTCATTGCATAATCAAGATAGAGCATTCTGAGGTTACATGTTCTGGTAACTAATAACCTACATCCATCGCAAAGCTTTTTTAATTTAAAGCTTTGTTAGACCATGATATACATTTTAACTTGTCAAGTACATAATATTCCATTTCGGCATTCACCGACTTTTATTTTTTTCTGCAATTAATTTACAGGGGGCAATATGACCATGAAACACACTTTTGATGATGAGGACATAAAGTCAAATGGGTAAATTTCATGGTTCTTTATATTTCAAATTGAATTTGGATTTGACCACAGTTTTGTGGTCCTATTTAGATAGCCCTGACCAAAATCATCTCTGACCCAATTAAATACCTGGAAGATCAGTACTAGTCAGCACTGGAAGCAGAAACCACAATGAAAGCCAACAATAAATAATCTTCCAAAAAAAGCTTTTAGTGATGACTTGGAGGACAACGTGATGAAGACAAAAGGTAAGTTGTATTTATGTGTTGTCGTGGTACTTATTTTATTGCCTTTGTGCTTATGGATTATTGCAGCCAGGATAGTAGGACACAGAAAGCTATGAAAGGAGGCAGCTGTTAAATTACTTGTCTCTCATATAAAATGATATGAAACTGGACTAGTTTTGCATGCAAATGCCACTTTGATGGACCAAGAAAGCCCCATACATTACTTGTTGAAAGTCTGGTTTGAAATTTTATGAAAATGGTTGTCACAAAAACTATTGAATGCATCATTCTGAGTTTTGGTGTGCAGCTTGAATTAGGTGGACTGCATGAGCAGAACAAAAATGTTATTATCGAGGAAATGAAGGCCCCAAAGGAGCATCTCAGGTGAAACCAGACAACTTTTAGTTCAAGTCTCATGCAAGCTGGGTTATTCTAGACGTGTGAGACACAATTATACTCAGCTGCTAGATTTTCAAGTTCCTTTAGGAGCTCAAGCTTTTTGTCCCTAAGCTTTATATTCTCATGGAGGATGTGATGGCACTCTTTCATCATGTTGTTTACTTTGTGGAGGAGTTGGTGGTTCACTGATTGGAAGTGAATGACCAGTGACCACAGCTGATTGAATTGCTTCTGCTTTCTCATGCGCGATCGTCGAGCAGACTCTCTGTTGGATATCATCCTTCTCTTCCTCCTCTCTTCGATGAGGCTTGATTTGTCTTCATCTTCCTCATCTGCAGCTGAGTTAGTGTTATAACAAGAGCTTGGATAGCAATCAGCATACATCCTGGAATCATAAGTGGAAAAAGATCTGAAGAGACTGCTAAACTGGAAGGATGAGATGTCACTTGGAGCCATACTATAATGGGCTTGGAAGGAAGGCAAGTTTGAAGGTGAAAGATACCAAATTCTATCAACCTCATCATGGTGCATGGTTGTATCGTTTCAAAAAGACTGCATAAGGTAAGAACAGCTTTTGTAGGAAGAGTTGTTACAAAGAAAGAATTGAGGTGAGCAATGGAAGCATGAAAGAACAGGATGTGGAGGTTATTTATAGTGTTAAAAGATCAAAGGGTAAGAGACCTACTTCAAGCATTTCACACTTTGTTAAACAGGCAATAAGAACACACATCCATGAGATCACCATCCAGCTTGTGGGATACCAGGGAATGAGTGGCTCAGTTTTCATGTTTGTGTTTTCCAAGCATGTCCAGAGGAGCGTCTCCATCATGATTGTCTGATCAAGGTTGGACACTAGAGTGCAAATGGAATGGACCCCCAATAGCATCACATCCACTACCATTAAATGAGGTGCTGGTTGTTTAACAATGACAAGCATTTCCCCTGAGGTGAGAACAGGATATTGACAAAGGTTTGGTGCAAGCATGAATCTGGATCATGTATAATTGATGAAAGGATTGTGGGCTTAAAGCTTGGAACATTGCAGCTGCAGGTGCTCAATGAGATGAGGATAGATAAATTCTTGAATGAGAGGGTAGAGTTCATTTTACTGGAGGGTTGATAGTTGGAGCAAGTGTTCGAGCAAGGTGAAAGAGGATGAAAATGAAAGAAGATATGCAAGGAATGTTTGATTGGTGTATTTCTGTGACACTGGCTTTATATTTATATTAAGATGAGTGACATAATGGAAGTCATTTCCCAGAAAAGTTGACATATTATTTATGCCACTGAAATAATCCATAAATACAGGCCCATTTGGTGAGGATGGATAATCAGGCATAAAAATATGTTCTTAATTTGCCTAACAAAATATCTCATAATAATATTGTTTAACTATCAACTAAAATTCTCTTAATCCCATCACCGATCTCTTTTCGTTGTGTTGTAAATTTTATTCTTGTTCCTCAGATTTCTTTTGATCACTTGTCATATTACTGTTATTCTACTTCTTTTTTGGTCTCAACTTGTTTTAGTCATTGCACCTACTTCTGATAAATACTCTCATATGCTTATGCTATTATCCATCTTGCAAGACTTCTTGTACATTGATAGTGCTATTATTATCTTCATGTCAACAATCTTATTTCTGGACATTGTGTTATGTGCTTCTTTTTATGTTAACCATTCACCTGTTGCTTATTTGATGCAAATTCATAACTTTAATGTCATGGCCCTTTAAGCCAAGGTTATATTAAGAATATATCTTTTATGACTTTCACATTAGAAATTTTCTAACCATGAGCATTTATTCTCTTATCATGTCAAGGTATATCAGGAAGGATGTTATGGAACATTTTGCTAAAAGCTCAATTCTTTGGCAGACTTCCTCTGCTGCTTCTTAAAAGTTCTTTTACGAAGGAGGAGGTTTGTATGTTTTCTTGTGTATCATATAAAAGAAAGAAACAATGTTTTAAAGTTGATCCATATTGAATTGATTATGGAACACTAGCCCAATTGCAAGTGGCTTTTCCTTCTCTCTTTAGGCATCTGGCAATCATCCAAACAAACCAAGAAATAAGTAATTTATTTGCTAAACATGTATTTATTGTCATAGCTAATGTTGGGACCTAATGAATTTCATAATGTCTATGTATTTTTGGTATGATTTTTTGTTTTTCCTTTCATGAGGAGGTCATCAATTTTTTTTAGTTACATATGACCTACTTGTTCATGAACTAGCCTTCAAGTATCTGATAAGGTTTGATAGATATTTACTCTAATTCTTATGAGATGCTTGACGAGCTAAGTTCGTTATAACATTAACAAATATAATAATTTTCTGTTCTAACATAAATAAAGATTTAAGTATTATGAACTAAACATATAATTTTTTACTTATCTCAATGACAATAAAATATTCATATAACCGACTCCAAAGACTTCGATTTTATTATTGTTGTTGTTATTGTGTTTAAGTAAGGATTCTTACTCAATCTATACATTATATTTGTTATAGACATGCCACTCTATGATTGTGAGTTAGGAGCCAGCAGGTGTAAATGGTTCAAAGAAACTTTTTAGGTCACATCATTTTCAACTCTAAACTTGCCTCCCCATGAGCTTGAGTTGTATACCCTTCACCTATCTTACACTCTTCTTTCATTCGTTAGTGCTTTCTCAAAGCTACCAGATTCTCAAAGATATTCTTATACTAATTATTTAGGTCTATAATTGAGAAAATGATTCTTCACCTTAGATGTGACAGCCACATTAAAAACTCAGGAATTCCTCTCCTCATGTCTGAATGCTTTCAATCATATATAGAGAGAGATCATCCTTGGTTGGTACTGCCAACCCCACCACCACCTTCAGCCAACTTTTGAAAATATGCAGTTCATCAATGGATGTTGCTGCTTCTTGTTCAGAGACTTAAGACCATCATGCAGCAGTTGACTCTAGAGATTGCTTGGATGCTTGTACCTAAAATGTTATTATTAGTGTTAAGGAAACATGTGTGTTGTTATAATTGCCCCATAGATCATCTTCATGTTTTGACTCAATACTGTCTTGTTTATGATGCAGATAATGATCATCAATCACATATTCAGGAATCTGGTGTAGCTTAATGTCATTCTTATTCATTTTGACATTGCTGTCACCAGTACATAAAACCAAAAGTTAACTTTGCTACAAGATTGCCTCCTTAGAAGAGAGATGGAAAACTAGCATATGTGAGGGGGATCAGGTTCCTACTCCAGCTTGCAAGCAACCCCAGCAGCATAGGAATGCAAAGGAACTCAGCACCCCAGTGACACAGTTCCTCATGAATTGACTCACTTATGGCTTTTGAGTTCAGAGTTTGTGGCATCAGATTCCTGCAAAATCCATTCACAAAGAATTTTGAAGTGGTAGGTGTATGAATGATCATGAATGTGAAATTGTTTAAGACAAAATATGATCATATGCATCACCTGCAAGTTTGAAAATCCATCAAACACTTTCCCAAACTATTTTACATTTGTAGTTCTCCATTATTCTGCTAGATGTAAAAACAAGTTTGAAAATGCATCACCTGCTAGATGTCAAAGAGGTTGATTCCAGGTTGGAATTGCACTAAATGTGGTAGAAAGAAAGGAGACTGAGATCATGTTTGAAAGATATAGGGACACAATCTAATTAAGAGAATTTGGGGAAACAATGCCTTGCAACTAAATCAACCACATAAAATTCTTTAGGTTTTACATTAGACTGCAATAAATTGCTTCACATAACCTTTGCTATTTCCCATTCTGAAAACATTAGTATTTGATGTTTTCACCAATAATTAATGAATTCTATGAATAGAAAAGACAGAAGATGTCAACATATAAAAAGCAGTATGACATGCCTGCATGCAGCATTTATTACCCCAAGAATCTGAAAACCTAAAATACTCCTAATATTCTAAGAAACATGATAAGTTTTTATGATGGATTAATCTCATTTAGAGTTTTAACCAATAGTCAAATGATAATTAACTAACAAAAATTAACCACAATAATATATACATATGGCCGCAAATTTATATACGCTTAGCTTAAATTTAGAGAGAAAAATAAAAAATGTTTATATATATATATATATACAAATGTACTTAATGCAAAAAACTTGTAAATTAGAAATTCATATATGCAAATCTGAACTACAGAGGTTCACAAGAAAATAGAAATTTTGGCAACAGATGGACCACTTTTTCTTTACTGATATTTCTGTTCATCATCCTTGAACACAGATTTCATCATCAACTAGGAGGAAAAATGGAAGAGTAAATTCCATGGTAGCCAGCACACCAGCAAAGGAAGGTCTTGTGAATCAGATCTCATTGAGACAGATCGTGTTCCTGAATGCTATAAAATTAGGCACCTAATCTGCAGTAATTAACAAAGCAAGATGCTCAAGTTCCAATGTCACCTAATAATTACATGCAAGGATGAGTATAGATTCCCCTTGAACTCCTCTCTTTGTATCAGAGACTGTCTCTGAAAATATTAGTAGAACTCCTTGGGAATGGCCCTACAAGTACTACTTGCATCATAAACAAAGGCTCCCCACATAGTTTTCCCTCCCTCTTCTTCAGGGATCCAGTTTTTGTTTGAATGCACTATCCATGGTCTTTCCTTGCAATGATTGGAAGAGCAAGTGATACCAATGTGCATGATTCCTGTGTCAACAGCAAATTACTCAGCTGTTGCTGACTCTGAGGTGCTATTTCACTGCCTTTTTTTCCAAACAAAAAATAAAATAAATTACTTAATATCTAACAAATCCTATAGTGTTTGTGTCATAGTGAACCAAAAAATCAAAATCAAATGTTACTGGAGATTGCATAATCTGCAAGTTAGTCTGCAGCTTTATTACCTTCCCTGAAAACATGTATGAATTTATACTCTAAAATTTCTCATGAGGCACAAAATAACTCTTAAGCTACTTTGAATGTTCCAAAGAACAAAAAAGAAAGGAAACACAAGTGCTAAATCATGTCTTTTATCTTTCTTTTTTTTTTGTCATCAATAAAATTGTAGAAATAATATGCAAGAGGATAGTGAAACCTGAGTTCCACTAATCAGATATGCAAGGTAGGCTAATACAATCTTTAAGCATAGTTAGATGCATATTATTCATTATCAAACAGTGACTAGGAATTCAGATGCTAATTGGTGCCACTGTTATCTTACATGATATAAAATGCAGTGGTACATGGGTTCCATTTCTATGCAAGTTATTATATGCATTTTTTTCTGAGAGGAGCAACTCCAAATGTGCCAAATCATTATGACAGAACTTTTTGAGATCCCAAACATCACAAGAGTGGTTGGCAATGTCAGGCTGCTAGCTCAAGGCCTGTAATATGCCAAGTAAAGAAACAAAGATAAAAGGATCAAAATCCAACAATGCCTGTGAAAGATAAAGAGAACCTGGTGGTATAATGTTTCTTTGGAACAAAGAGGCTGGGGATTATGAGTTGGGGGGACTCAGGTCTCAAGGGTGTCTTCCTGTGGTGTGAGTATGCTAACCAATATTCTTATAAGCATTGGTAGACAGTTGCATTCTCTCTTCATAGCATTGTGATAGAGAGTAGAATCGAATCTACAATGGATTATATAATTTGCCTTCGATAGTCCTTTTACTTACACATGCTTCAGTAGGTTTTCACTCTGCAGTGGGTCAAGAAGTGTTATTATGTGGCACAGTGGTGACCATGAATGTTTGCACTGAGTCAAGAAGGGCAAGTTCTATTCAGCTTCCTTCAATGATTGCTGAGAAGCGAGGATTCTCTGGTTGGTAATCTTTTCACCTCTGGTTACAGCTGGGTACTTGTGTCCCTGTTCAACTCCTAGGGCTTGGAATCTTTGGCCTAATGTTTCATCACTCATCTATCCATTCTTTTGATCTCCTACATTGTGAAATCCAAGGAAAGTTTGATGGGCAGTGGTGCAATCTTGGTTTTCTGAGTTGTCTTTGAATGGGTGTCTGACTTTTCTAAGATTCTCTTCTGAAAAGGTGGGTTTGTTGAATTTTAGCTTCTGCAAGTGGTTCTAATGCCATATAATCTACACATTTGAATGATTTGATTTAATGCAACTTGTTGTGGCAGGTAAAAATCTTCACTTCGTTTGCTTGTCTTACTGATGTGTGGAGTAGGTGATTCTGCTATTTGATAGATTCATTGGCTCCATTTTTTCTTTTCTGTGAGCAGATTTATCTTTGCCAAATGTGTGCTACTGATCAGTGACAGTGTCGAGATTACAGCAGGCAGCTGTTGTTTCTCAATTCTTGATTGATATAGTTTGTGCTGAACTCAGTTATGAGTGAGGATAATATGAGCTGCAACTCTGGATATTCTTCTGATTGACTCCCAGCAATCCTTCAACCGCTGTCTAATGCTCAACAATTTCCATGGATGACTCATTCAGCAGTGATCTTTAGAACCTGTCCACAAGCTCAACAAGCTTGAAATCATGCAAAAATAGCTTAGATTTCCCAGCTGATTTCAGATTTCACTGAGAGATCAACTGCAAAGTTTTCTTGCTACATGATGAATCCTTTCGACGCAACTACATCAAGAGATAACTCTGGAGCTCAGATGCAGAAGAAGAACAAAATCGACATGATGGAAGCTGTCAGAATTGCCTCATTATCTACTGATTATGTATCCAAGAATGGTAGTCTGATGAAGGAACAAAAGGACATGCATCATCAGCCTAACCGCACTGGTGTTCACCAAGAAGATCCATCTAATCTGGCCACTGCAGCTGGGAATTCTTCTTCCTCTACGACAAGGAGAAGACCAAATGAGGTAGTTCAGATCCTTTTCTCTCAGATATGTTTCGTTTGTCTGTCTTCTTTGTCGTTGTCTTCCATTGATCACAAGTAGATATCTCAACGCGCACAAGTATCCTGTCAGATACCTATGGAGATGGAAGAGGATCATGAACCGAAAACCGAGCGAAAGAGTTTGACGGTGGCTACTGTTAATCCTAAACGGAAGCAGGTAAAAGACATCACTGAATCAGATCTAGTTCACGTCCGGGCTAGGCATGGCCAGGCAACAAGCAACCACAGTCTTGCAGAAAGAGTAAGATCTTGCCAGCATTAGAGAGTCCCAGATTCTATAAGAGCCAATCTTTCTTTCTTGATAGATATGGACCGATATGTGCAATTTAGGTAAGAAGGGAAAAGATCAATGAGAGGATGAAGCTTCTTCAAGGCCTTGTTCCTGGTTGCAGCAAGGTATGGTTCTTGAACTCCCTATTCTATCTATCCTTGTCACCATTCGACATATGAACACAGGTCACAGGAAAGGCAGTAATGCTGGATGAGATCATCAACTACGTTCAATCACTGCAACAGCAGGTTGAGGTATATATCCTTCATGAAACATTTTCTGCTGTATTTTGAGACATCTTCTCGGATTTACTGCTGACCATTTTATAGCAACAAATAACTTCCTCTTTTGATTCCCAGTTCCTGTCAATGAAGCTTGCAGCTATCAATCCAAGGCTGGACATTGACAGAGAGGGAGTTCTTCCTGACTATGTATGTGGCTTCGTTATGCTGATCATACTGCCTTATCTAATTGATGAGTATTGCTTATTTATCATAACATCAAAGCCTCTCTCTTTCCCTGGCAGCTACTTCAGCCCTGCAATAGCCCCTCAGCTGCTGCTGGTTTCTCATCAGACATAATTCATCCGCAACTACATCTGCCACACCAGGGTTTGATCCAATCTGGGTTATCTGGGACCAGAAACCCTCCAGATTTACTTGGAAGATCAATAGACACTCAAATGACTGCAGAAGATGGATATAACATGCAGGTACAGTCAATTCACTGACTTCATCAGGACTGTGGCAAACTAGGAAGGCTCATTTGTTCTGTGTGTCTTTAAATACAATTCTTGACCAGTTCATGAGCAATTTATGATTCCTCAAGAATATTAAGATGACAAAATGAATTCAACTCAAAGAAACAAAGGGATCCACAAAAAGTGAAGTCAAGAATGCACAAAAACTTCTAACCACTGATCATAATACATGATGCTCTGTTATTCTTGTCAGTGTAGCCTTGCAGTAGACTGAGCTGAAATAAGATGATACTTGTCAGCATGAATTTTTATGTCTGGATTACTTTCAGGAAGTGTTCTATTTGCCCAATTACCACATCATATTTTTCTTCTCCTTTATCCACTGAGAAAAGAACCTAGTAACCTCCTTTGGTCCACCTATATATCACATCTGCATACACTAAACAGCAAAAACTTAATACATTCATTAGAATACCAAAAGGCTTTTTCCTTGGATATAAAATGATAATTATTTGAACTTTGTAGAGGAAATTGTATCAATCTGATTTCTGCATTATGGTGTTTTTTTTCCTAAAACTTGTATTTTCCAGTCCATACAGTTGACTGCTTTTCTTTGTGGCACTGAGCTTTCTAACCATTTGCAGGTGTCTAATGCATGGGATGAAGAGCTCCACAATGTTGTGCAAATGAGATGTAGCAACACTACCAATCTCTATACTCATAGAATTCAACAGTAAACCTCAAGAAGTGCATGCAGCATGAAACCATTATCCTGCAGTCCTTGTTGCTGGTTTGACTGAAAGTTCATGTTGCTTCAAAGGTTGCATATTTCATACAAAAGGCTTCATCACTGCCTTTGAGCATCTTGAGCTTGGTTGGGGTGGTGGAGCAAGCTAAGTGAATTGAGAGGAAATGCTACCATAGAAGAACACCAAAATAGTTATAATGGAAGAGGAAATTAACATTACTAATCAAATCCATGGCTAGTATTCAACCATATCAGGAGAGAAAATAGAGCTACTAAAATCACTCGGACCATTAATTATGAATCAATTTTTGACGCACTCACTCGATTCATAGTTACATATACCAAGCTATATTCATATGAGCTACAATACTCTGGAGTTATGACTTACTAAAAAGATATGAGATGAAATGATAGTCTCTATATCTTTAGTTCTTTCATTCAAGGTTGGATTTTTTATTATTGCAAAAGTAGTTTGTTATTAGTTGTTTACTTCTCTTTCTGATAAGTATCTTCAGAAAGTCACCTCAGTATAATTATACTGTTTGATAAGTTATATGTTTTGCATTTGATGATGATTGTACGATTATTGATTGCTTCTAACGATGAATGCCCTAAAAATTAAAGTCAGATCAAAATCTTCATTTTTAAAAAATTTCATAGAGATTTTTTTTTTTCATAAATAATAATTTTATCTTGAGTAGTCTCGTGCGCTTTCGTGCAATAGGTGGTTGGATTTGAGTGATCGGGTGATTACCATATGTACCCCTATTAGTGTTATAAGTGATCGAGTTTCATCGACATGACAATAAGGCATCGTTAATCGCCTTTACTTCTATGAGTAGGTTCTAGGTCATTAAGTCTATATTGTTGGTTACATATGTCGCAAGCAAGGATGACAAAAACGAGATGCATATGTATAGATGGAAAATTTTTATAGAGTTGTTTTTTCATAAATAATAATTTTGTCTTAAGTAGTCTCGTGTGCTTTCGTGCAATAGGTGATTAGATTTGAGTGATCGGGTGATTAACTATACCCTTATTAGTGTTATAGGTGATCGAGTCTCATCGACATGACAATGAGGTATCGTTAATCACCTTTGTATCTATGAGTAGACTCTAGGTTATTAAGTCTATATTATTGGTTACATATGTCACAAGCAAGGATTAACAAAGACGAGATGCATATGTATGGATTTGGTGATGGGTTAATGGGCCTACGAGATGGAGATGAGATTGATGAGAGTTAGGGCGGGTTTGGGGAAGATAAAAATTTTTTTTATATTAAAAAAAAAAAAAAAAAACTCCGCGAGAAATTTCAGAAATGAGGTGATAAATATGCATGCATGCGTCCAAAAGATGGTGGGAGCGTTCGACCGGTCGTCAGCAACACGTGTGAGAAATGTGGGGCCACCCCCTGCATGGAAGGAAGGGAGAAGGGAGCCGCGTCACGTGAGGGCGGCGTCCACCTAGGCGATCATGAGGGGTCTGAACCACGCGCCCGATGGAGACTGGTCGCCCTTTCCTGCCCCACAGCACGTGGCGGGACATGGAGCGGGAATGACACCGCACGAGATGATCTCTCTGCCACGGACGACGTCACCAAGTGACACCGTATTGTCGTCACGTCGACGAGCTCCGCTGCTTCCTCGCCTCCGCCTTCCGCCACCACTCACGACACGACGAGAGCGAGCACCGAGCGGCCGCTTTAACAGACGGCAAACGGGACGTCCGATCTCCGTTCCGTTCCTAACGGCCATTTTCACGGACTGTACGTCCGTCAACTCGTTCCCGCTTCCCGACAAAGAGCACCCGTATGGACCGCACGTGACCTTCGCCCTCCCCCCACCATCGTCACGTGCCCAGCCGCCCCTGGGCCCCACCGATCCTCCACCTCCTTCCACCACTTCGCGACGTCCCCACAGCGCCACTAGAAATAGTCTTCCCGCACGCACGTTGCGTACGCGTCTGACGACCTGCACGGTGATCTCAGGAAGCGAGCCCACCCTTTACGAACGAATGGCACCACAGGTTGGGTCGTTTTGGGGTAAAGAAAGTTGTGGCAACCCTCGTCCCATCCGCGCGCCCTATTTTTCACCTCCTACCTTACGGGACCCACTACGCCACCCGCCGTGAGTTGGCCACGTGATTCGTGAGGCAACGTGTGAGCGATGCCTTTCCCCCCTTAATCACGTGGCGCCAACTCATCCGCCAACCATCCCCAGACGCGTGCCAATGCATGCGATAACAAATAAGCAAATGACGAGAATACTTGTAGATGTTAATCACGGCAAATAATGGAAGCATTCAAATGCAACAATACTTGGATGATTTGCTTGATCTACTTGAAACAACAACGTTTCCTGTCTTTCCAGAAAATAAAGGGCGAGAGAGAGAGAGAGAGAGAGAGAGAGAGAGAGGTAAATAAAATTATAATTTACTGTTCATCCCTGAGCTGAAACCTTAGAGCAGAATTTTCACCGATCCAAACAAAAACCTGTGCTCAATTTTATAATCTAATTAAACCCCCAACTACTGCTGCAAACTCCTCTTCTTTTCCTTGTTATGCTCAAGTGTTTGTTTCTGGTTTCTGCTTCCTCGCATGAACTGGAATTTGCATCCCTGTCCATGTGATCCTTATCTTCTCCTTTTCACAAGGGAAGATGCATCAAACACTGCCTAACAGTAGTGATGCGTGTGGTTCACGGAGTGGCCATAGCAACACAAAAGTAGTCCTCCGACCACCCACTCTTTGTCGGATGTGTCACGCAACAAGTCTGGAATCGACACAAAATATATGCTTTGTGGGAGTCTTCTTTTCTACGGACGTGTCATTTTTTTGTTGAGATGTCATTTTGTTAGCATAAGTCACTTGGGTGGGGGACATAGGTTATGGAGACGATCGAGACTAGGTAGATGTGTATACATATATTTTGTGGTGTGTGGATAGAGACAGATAGATGCTGCAAGCATGCTCTCCCTCAAGGACATGATCTTATATATGCGTGGACCATGGTGTAAGCAAGTTTCCGTAACGTTCTCTCTTGGAAAGAGAGATGCAAGAAATGATTGGGAGGGTGTAGTTTTCAGCTGTCCACGAAAGAGAGATGCTGTCAGTAGAATATACTACTTGATCAGACCAATATTTTATGTAAGCTTGATCGATACTCGTTTCTAAGCAATAATCTGCAGAAACCTAACAAAATTACTGGAGGGGAGGTGGAGAAGTCAGCTCCCTGATTGCTCTTTGCCGGAGGAAGAGCTTGTCACTGTTTGCACGTGAGATGTTGTCATGCAGAGATACTGCATCCTGCCACTGGAGAGACGTAGACCTGAGACACATTGTGACCATCTCAGATCTCTTCGGAGCTGTGCAAAGCATGACCTACAACTGAGGTAACGGTGGATCTCATCCGAGTTCCGAGGATTTCCATGCAACCTCATTGCGTATCTCATCTATTTTATCTCCTCTAAATGCTCATTTCGATTGTTGTTTTGTATCTGAAGCTATTTTCGTCAGTTTCCGATATAAAAGCCAACACAAGTGCTTGAGCTTTTCCAGTTACTTTGTCTCCTTGCCCAATGTGATCACGGGAGTTCCACCATCGACAGCAGCAAGGTTATTATCTTTCCCTCAAACAAATAGGTTCAGAAACCAGCTGTTTCTATGCCATAGAAAAAGAGAAAAGAACCTTATCATCTACTGGTTGGCATTCACAGATCAGGTGATGGTCGACAAAGTGATCCAGGAATGGTTTCATCTGATTGAATCTTGCACAT
Organism: Musa itinerans; assembly: GCA_001649415.1. Lineage (NCBI taxonomy): Eukaryota > Viridiplantae > Streptophyta > Magnoliopsida > Zingiberales > Musaceae > Musa > Musa itinerans. The sequence goes on along the minus strand of LVTN01000224.1, from coordinate 28,717 downwards.
AAATAGTGTAGCAGACAGTGGAGGACGATAAGAACACGTGAGAAAGGGGTAGAAGAGACGGTGGGGCTCGTCTCAACAGGTGACTGATGACTTGCCGAGACGTACGTGGGTGGTGAGGTCATGGTTAGTCCACCACGTAGACAATTACCGTTATTCCGAAAGAATAAAATGGTTAGGTTTTCATTTTAAAACAAGTAATTATTTATGACTATTTAGTCTAACATCGATCGAATTCTCCTTCCAGAGAAAAATTGCTTATGCCAAAATACATTATAGATTATTAGCAACATACTTCTTTGTAGTAATATCAACCTGAAAGAGAAACATCGTGTGAGATTTATTCTAAGATAAGCAATTTTTTTGATGGATCTCATGAATTGTGCAAGAGAGGTGGGAGAATCTTAAGCACATGAGCGTCACGTGATCCTTCCACCCACGTCCCCAACATGCTCTGCTGTACTTCTCGCTAATCTAATCTCTTCCTCTCCTCCTTCAAGTAAATATTATCGTAAACTAATAATCCTCTTTTATTATTCCTCGGGATTAGCGCCTAATCATCGCCTGCTAAATTATCCGCTTTCGTTAAACTGATATGTCAGTGACCAACCGCAGTCAAACTGCCGTACGGCACGTGATCCCAGCCATCGCCTCCGTCTGTGGATCACGGCCGTACGATCGCCAATGTAGCGCCCGCGGTAATACGGATCGAAAGCCAAATCCGTTAGTAGTTTCACCCCACGCGGCGACGGGCAGAAACGGGAGAGAAACCGCCGTTACATACCGTCAACGGCGTTTTCGGTGACGGAAAAGACGGGTTGAGAAGAGGATATGTAAAAGCGAGAGCAGAGACGGGAGTTCACCGAAGCGCGGCGTTTTGAGATCTCGAAGGGGTCTCAGCTCGCTTCTCCTCCGTGATGGCCAAATTTCTCCATAGGGAATCATCACATCGATCTCATAGTTCGATTTTCTCATTCTGCTTGGATCCGTTCTGCTCCCCTGAATGCGATCGGGTTCGACTTCTCCGGCGGAGAACCAAGAAGATTCTTCCTAGGCTTCTGATTTGATCGTAATTCTGCGGCAGGAGTTTGGGATTTCGCTTCTCGGAGAGAAGAAGTTGGGCGCAATTCTACAGTTTCTGTGATGAATTGCTGAGGATAACCTGCAAAAGAGAGAAGATAAATGGAGGTCCAAGGTAGGGCAGGGTACTAAAAGTTCTTCCATGCGTTCTTGCAATTTAACGCCCAATTATGATGATTATTGAGTCGATAATTCATATTCGTAAACAGGGAAGAAAGTAACTCATGATTTCCTTTCGCTTTACTCCTCGGATTCGTCATTGCAGCTCCAAGATCCAAGGCCTCCCTCACAAGGTACCCGTCCACCGAGTAGCTCCATAATTTGTAGTGACTGATGTAGAACTTGGAATTATGCTGTCTACTGATGAAATCTTCGTCTTCATTTCTCTCAATTTTTGTCTTTTTTCCTGCATGGACGATCCGATCCTCGCAAAGTTAGCTAAATTTGGCGTCAAAATCACATATTTAAAAGCGTCTTCGTCGTTGCAAATGTGTTTCCAGGCTTCTTTCTGAAGACGCGAGACTTCCTTCAACCGTCAGAGCGGGGAAAAGAGGAGGACGCTGTCCCGGTCGAGAGGCCGGCGGAGCAAGCGCTTCCCGGCGAGGTGGGCACGTACGCCATCGGCCATGCGGCGGGCGCGGTGAAGCCGCAGCGGAGAGGGTGCAGCGAGGCGCCGGGTTTCCCTGCCGGGTTACAGACCAAACCCGAACCCGAATACGGTGGCCGGACCACCACCACCGCCAGCTATCGCCACGCCGGCGGCACTTCTTACTCGCCGTCGGACGACAACGACACGGATTCGGGAGGTAACATTTTCATCACCTTTTTTATTTATAGTTAATTATTTTCTTTTTCGCAAACAAAAAATCGTTTTCTACTTTCAATTCGAGACAAAAAAATAGCAGTGTTTTCCTCGCTCGCTTCATGTTCTTAGAAACGAATCCGTTTCCCGAAAGCAAATTTTGTTGTGATTTCTGAAAACAAAAACAGATGTTGATGACACGGTGGTGTATAAGAGAGAGAAAAATAAAGGGTAAGGAATATGCTGGTATATGCACGTGATACACTCGTGAGATTATTGGGTTGGGCTTGGGCCTCGGCCTCGATGGGGCCATACAGTCCCGTTCACAAGCCCAAGTAGAAGCCCAAATTAATTTGTAATTATAGTTCTTTGTTCACTATTCTCTTCTCTTATGAAACATAAAAGCTTTTTTATGAAGCTCTAATTACTATTTTGATTGTGAAAGAAGTACTATAACTATAACTATAACTATATATATATATACAATAATTCAAATGAATTAGGAATAGAAATTAGAAGAGAATGAGAAAAATAATACAAAAAATTGTATTTATTTGCAAATCCAAAAAGAGAACTCGTGAGTACATTATGATTTAAGATCAAAATATTTTTCAAAAAAAGAAAAAAAAATAGTGAACAAGATTTTAGATATCAGAGATCAAATTGCATAAATAAAAAATACTATGAAATTCAATTTGGGATCTTCGAATTATCATAAAATTTAGCATATCGTATGCTGGTTGGTCTCATGGCAGGGCAGAGGACGTCACACTTTGCTGTCGCAGGCGAATGCCACGATTCTGGACCCATCCCCGCCACCGTTGCCATAGCCCCAGCCACCGCCGGCAGGTTCGTATCCTTTGTCTTCCTCTCTAGAGGCTTTTCTTGCCTGAACTGTGTGGGCAACTGTTTGACAGGCAGGACTCAACGCCAGAGAAGAAGCAGCTGACAGAGGCTGCCACATCGAGATCCAGTCGAGCTTATGATGGAGTGGAAGATGAGGATTTTGCAAAGAGGGAAGGCTCTTCCACCAGTAAAGGTGGCTCCTTTTTTGCTTCGTTCATATTGTTCCTTATCCAGCTTCTTGGAGCCATAGAAGCTGAAATTTTGTTACTTGTGTTGCTTTATCTTTGGAGCAAAATCATCTGATTTTATTCATTTTATTTACAATGGGATGCAGATTTGACCATCAAAGTAGATGGAAAAGCGAGCTGCGTCGATCAGAGACCAAACAACCCACGATCAAAGCATTCTGCCACAGAGCAGAGAAGAAGAAGCAAAATCAATGATAGGCAAGTCAACGAAAAATGTTTGTTTTGTTCCCAAATCGAGTTTCGTTCAGTTCCTTATTTTCCTGTTTTTTTTGGAGTGTCATGCAATGACAATATTAGACTGAGGATCCAACAAATTATAGTGCTCCTCAGAACTAGAATTTGCATTTACCTACTGTATAGTTCATTATAGACAGTGTTTTGTAGAACATGTTTGTGGTTTTATTGGTGTTGACATGGTTTTTGTTTCAAGTATATTGAACAAAAAATTATGTAAAGATCAATAAATCATTACAAAGTATTGTGCTAGAAGGTGTATTCAGTCGAATGCTTTAGCCTTCTCCGAGCACAAATATTATAACCATCCGAGTTAATATGACTGAAGTTTTATAGGTGATATGTTGTTAAATTGGGAAGATAATTTCCACAAGTGGATGCCAACTTTATGATTTACCATTTGATTGACAACATAGATTTTACTTCATCATTTAATCGTCCTTCTTGTTTGACTTCATTCTTCAGTCAGCTGCTTTTTTGGATTGACGTTTACATGGAATTATGGATAGTACATAAAATACATAAATCCAAGATGTAGAGTTATTTACTTGTCTTCTTTTTTTCTAAATTTAATGAAATCCAAGGTGTAGAGTTATATACTAGTCATTTATTTTCCTAGACTTGTGTGTTTATACTAGAACATAAAAATATTGTGCAGATTTCAAATACTCAGGGAGCTCATACCTCATATCGATCAGAAGAGGGATAAAGCATCGTTTCTCATGGAGGTAATTCATCATGCCAAGGGTATTTAAGTGCAATATTCTCTTCTTTCTACAATGGAGTTCCTTCGCATTGACATCTTTTAGCAAACTTTCTTCAGGTCATTGAATACGTCCGCTTCCTACAAGAGAAGATACAGAAGCATGAGTCATCACCCCCAGGATGGAATAAGGACAATACCAAGTTAATACGATGGGTAAAATCACAAAGCACAATTTATATGTGTGCATAATGTGTTCTTTCACACATGCTATTATGATGGAGTAATGTTTAGCATGTTATTATGTTTTTAGAGATAAGTCTTCACTAGATTAACCTTAAATCGGACCTGTGTCCAAGTACAAACTAAGATTGAAATTAAAACCCAGGAGTGTGTAGCTTTTTTGGTTCTGCCAAAACAAAGCAAGATGGTGGGTGGCCACATTCACATTTCTCCTAGTGTGACAAAATTTCACATGATTGAACTCTTTCCAATCATCAAAATATCCATGAGTAATGCTTGTAGGTGCCATGGTGCATGAATACTCCCATTGAGATAGTCAATGATCTCCAATACATCTGAACAGCTTAGGATTTTCCGAATACTCCCCTGTTTGTGTCCTCAAACATAGTCTGATTATAGCAACAGTCATATATTAGAGACTAATTATGTCACTAGGATATTTTAAAAAAGGCGACTTTATGAGAAGTGTATAATGACTCCTTAGTCAGTATCTCTAGAATTTTTTCTCATCTCATAAAGTCCACAACCTGAGGTTTTAACTGTCTTTGTAATTGACCTTTTAATTATTTTCTTTTCTTTTTTTGATAGATTCATTAACATTTAGATTGTGGCAACCAACTAAAAAGAAACTAACTGTTTGCAAGATGAGTTGTGCTTGTAGACAGCTGCATGGATCCTACTATCCTTGCCGTTCTGCTTCATCTGTGCCAAAATGATTGCCTAACCAAATCAGAGGCAATTTGTGTCCCTTTGTTATTTCTGCAGACTGAAAAAATCTTTCAATGTTGTGCTTTGGATTCTTGGCTGGTAATATTTTCTTTTAATCATAATGAAGAACAAACATGTGCATTTACCATTATGAAACTAGGGGCTCAAAATGACTTCAATCATAATCCTGCTTGCATACTTTTTCTTATTTTGCTAGTCTTCTTTTCTGATAAGCTTACTCATTTATCTTTTTTGCTTTCTTTTTCTGTTTTTTTTTGGTTAAAAAAATTGTTTGTAGCAGAACAACAGCCAAGTCCCTCCAAATGGTTTATCTGTCCCACCTCATGTAGTGAAAAATGATTCTGCTCCTCCTGCATATGTGTTCTCCAAACAACTTGATGAAAGTAGAGTTCCAGTTGTACCTCCTTCCCCATTAAGTCTGCACAGTCCACCCGCTACAGGTCATACTGCTGGTGTCTTTTACAAGACAAATAGGAACCTGGCTGCCACACAGAATCTATTGCATCCAAGGTTGTTCCCTGTTGGAAGGGAAACTAGCATTTCTCAGTCACAGCAGAGGCTGGCTGATGCTGGTACCATGGCATCCCACAATCGATCTCCCTGTGTAAGAACATGCAGCCTTGCTGATTGTTCTGTTAGCAAGCAGATGTTGAATGAACAAGAGGAGCTGACAATTGATGAGGGCACAATTAGTGTGTCTACTGTTTACTCCCATGGGTGAGTATTAAGCATAACTCCATAAGTTGATTCTATTTCTGACTATATACTTCTGACAATGCGGTCATATCTTTCAGAGCGAGATTTATTTTTTTCTGTTGTTTTTCTTTTATATATATATAGTCATAACTCCAACTTTTTTACTATATTCCTATTTTTGAAAATTATTGTGTTCTTTTTTTCTCATGGTTTGGTTCAAAAAGTTATGCAAGTTTTTCTTCAATTTGGTACTTTGCACTGGCATTTTTGTAAGTAGGTCTTCTTGTCAATCTTTTTAGATTAATTTCCTGTGTAGTGGTAGAGATGTCTGTTTTCTGTGAAAATTTTAGTCTAAATTAAATGTCGTCGAATAGACGAATCAATCTTTCAAACATTTTTGCATGACATTTATTGCTTATTTTCCTGGTGGAAAAACAGGTTGCTAAACACGTTGACGGAGGCATTGCAAAGCTCTGGCATAGATCTGTCTCAAGCCAATATCTCTGTACAGTTTAAATTTGGCAAGCCACCAATCAATAAGAGGCCTGATGCCACAGCCACAACTTCCACCATTAAGGTATGGGCTCTATTGTTTCCCAACTTCATGGTTTTCGATTGGCTTCGGATGGTAGAAGGGTTTAAAATCTCGATCTGGTACTAGTATCAGTAATCAACTATATTAGTGCAGTGCTACTAATATACCTACCTATCAACTGAGAAAAAAGTATCACACTGACTGTTGTTTAAAACCACGATTCATAAGTTAAAAAGATGTCTAATCTTATTCTTAAAGCAAAAATGATCTTTAATTCACTTTTCTTGTATGAAAATAAATAATCATTCTCCTGTCTCATCCATTACTGTGAATCTTGTCTTCAAGTTGGCATTGTTTTCTTATGCTAAACAATCCTAGTCTGTTGACTTTTATTTCCTTTGCATTATTATAGGAACCAGAAGATCCTGCATCATGTAATCAATCAATTGGTTACCGCAGGATGGGGTTCAGTGGCGAGGAATCATCACGAGCATCCAAAAGACACAAAGTTCATAGCTAGTACTGCATTCGTTGGCCATTATACTTTGATTTTGTCATAATGATGAACTCTTCATATGAATGTATATTCTGTTCAGCCTTTGTGGCCTGTTGAGGTGTTTGGGAACTGTTGTGTTCATTCTTTCATTTGCATTTCTGTCTTTTCGCAGTGGCCTCCATGACAATCGTGAGGCTGCTTCATTTTCAAGCCTCTTCTTATTTTTTTTTTCTTGTAAAATGATTCTTGTTGTGAGTTAACAATATAAGTTCAAACTTATGACAGTGTATCAGTAAATCTTTTATAACGGATTCTTGTTGTGACCTATCATTTCTGATTATAATGTGATATATTTACGAGAATCAAATTATAATATATGAATCAAAAGAATCTTTCATCATTTTCATAAATTATGAAAAATAGTGATTCTAAAAAGTGATACGATCCAATAAAAAAAGAGTTACAATTAATGAGCCAAAATGGTGTTTGAGAACTTATCAAATTATCTAATAATTATAACAATATTTATCACAAACATTACTCAAAGAGTAATATCGAATAATATAATGCTTAGACTTGTAATCAAAGATTTTACTTATAAAAAATTGTATCAATCAGATATATTTTTTAGTTTATTTTAAAATGAATTCATTAAGAATTATCATTACATTAGTAGCTTATTATAATCTCAATTTACATTATATGGATGTGAAAATAAGTTAACCTAAAACAAGTATACAAATTTATATAAGTTAACCAAAATGATTCGTAAAAAAAAATAAAAAAATAAAATTTAATATGCAAATTTAAGAAATTTATTTATGACCTAAAACAAGTCTCTAGACAATAATATATAAAGTTTCTTGATATCATTACTTTCTTCAGATTTAAAAAAAATACTATTGATCAGTATTTATATTCGAATATCAACGAGAGTAAATTTATTATATTGGTTTATATATGGATAATATTTTCCTTACCAACAATGATATTAGTTTATTGTACTAAACTAAAAAAAAATTCATCAAGAATTTTAAGATAATTGATATAAATGAGACATCTTATATTATTAGCATTAATATATTTAGGAATAGATCTTAAGGATTGTTAGGACTGTCTCAAAAAAGACATATTGATCGAGCTTTGAAGAGATTTAGTATATAACTTTGTTCAACAAATGATAAAAGTAAAAATTTCGATCAAAACAAGTGTTTTTAAAATAACTTAGAATATAATTAGATAAAAAAATATTCTTTATGTATGCGTAGTTGGAAGTCTATTATATGCTCAAGCTTATGCTAGATCAAATATATTAAAATACCAGGCAGATATTAGAGTTACCTAAGAATGAAAACACTTAAAGACTACAAAGAAAATAATAAGATATCTAGAAGGGACGAAAGATTATATACTAACATATATGAAATTAGATTACTTTAAAATGATAGCATTTTCAAGTGTTGATTTTGTAAATTACCTAGATAACAGAAAGTCTACTTTACGATTTATATCTATATCAATTAGAGAGATATTTTAAAAAACATATAAAATAATATATTATTAAATTATTAATAATATAAGTTGATTTTGTGATATGTTTTGAGGCAACAAATTAAGTTTTATGATTGTGAAATGTTCTCTTGGTATGGTCAAGCTCAATTGTCAAGTCACTGAAAATATTTTGTGACATATCATAATAGTTTTCTTCTGTGATAAGTATTATTATAGCTTTATGCATTATGGTATAAATTACTTGATATTCTTATTTATATAATTAAAGTTATTTGTTTCTACTATTCTATTCACATTTATGTATGTATATATTATGTATATTATGGTTGAATGTGCTAATAGGATTATCTTAATAAAATAAATTATAAGGATCATTTTGAACTATATTAAGAAGGGCAAACAGTATTATGGTACATTGAAGGAAGTATGATATTGATAACATACAATCACTATTACTAGCATTGATAGTCAGACTTAATGTGATATTATGTTTATTAGACTTATTAACTTGTTTTATAAATCTATACGCTCATACGCTCATGTAAAATATTTTTTCAAAGTTTCAAAATCTAATTAAAATAAATTATTTTTAAATTATTATTTTATTTTATTTTAAATTTCTTTTATATCTTACAAATTAATATGTCGGGAGAATATTAGATCATGTTACCCTATCTAATTAGGTAAAATATATTATGAATATGATTTGATTTTGATTATGGGTCAAGAAGTCCAATTATGGTATAGTTTCTCGGGAGATGATATTGATGGGAGAGGCTCTTCAAATTATTTATCCTCGACCCTCTGCTCTCATATATAAATAGATAAGACTTCCTAAGGACTAAACAACATAATACGCGAGTACATAAATAATACAACATGTGATATTATTGAGAGATTACTCTTATCTCCCCTTCGTAAACTAATCAACGAGAGATTATAGATCTTCTCTCATCTGTGAATGATAAAAAGAGAAAAGACAAATCTAATTTTCCTTAGAGATCGATATCGTTATAGCTTTCGGATTCGACAACAATGTTTTCATAGATCAGATAACTTTATGAATAACATCGAAAGACATATATCATAAATTTAATTTATTACTATTTAATCTCATATTTTAATATTAATTTATTTTAATATTTAATATCAGATAACGTTCGGACACCCATAGTTAGCCTCTCTTTTTCTTTCATTTGGCAGGTCCATTCTTTTGAGGTCATTAGTTTAGTCGACAATAATTGGTGCAATTGTTTTCAATTATCGTTTATGTCGTGTTCCATCTTTAATGCTCTCTTCAGCTGGCTGTTCTCAATCTTGAATCGGTACATTGTCCTCTGCTATCATGGATGACCAAGGGCTGATGCTTATGATGTAGTATCCAGTTATCATGTCATGCATGAATACGAGGTCTATGTAATGAGATCCCATTAGATGCTAAATGATAACGGATCTGAAATAATAAGGTTTAGAGTTTGCACCAACTACATTGGCAATGGTGATAAGGTTCAAAACTTTTAATTTTGAATACCAAACTCATAACGGAAAAGCTTCGACCAATATGTAGCATTGCCATAACTGTTTATTCCAAGTTTTCTAGCAGCAATTTAATTTTCTTACAGATGCAAAATTGTGTACTTAAAGCTAAAACATGAAACAAGAACCAATATAGTTAGGCAAAAAACAATGTAAATAAATATGCTATTCTTTACATGTCATGGCATTCTTTATGGAATCATAAAAAGACCAGCGAACAAGTCTTGGATTTTTCATCACTAAACAGATTGCAGATGCTTTAAAACTAAGCTTTAAAATAAAACCATACTGCTATTATAGACCATAAAATTAACATATAACACAATACAAACATATATTCAACCTATACAAGAACGGTGACAGGCACACGGTTGGCAATAACATGTGCAGCAGCACCAGATAAAATGGATGGAGCAAGAGTACGCCAATATTAGACAGATTTAACAACAGAAGATAATGCTGAATATAATTCCAAATCATCTGAGTTATAAGTATTTCTGCATCATCTAAGATCATGAACTTAAAAAGTAAATAGCAGATAATTTGGAGCACCTATATGATTGTCGTAGAAACAAGTGTGACCAACGACGTAAATTATGGGTCATGCATGATCATCCATACAGATGAACACGCTATCACTTGCCCAATGTTGTTCTTCATATGCTTACCATCAGTGCCCTCGGCATCTCGAAGTTGAATGTGATCAATGGAATATGTTTGTAAAGCAGGACAAGGGCCATAGCTAGTAGACCAACTTGGCTTCTCTGTGGTGTGGAGTATAGAATGTCATGGAATGTCCTATGATCAAATAATGACAGTTAATATGGACGCATTCATGATATGACATATCCCAAATAAAACAAAATAATTGAGCTAAGATATTGGTGTCATCATATGATTAAGTTGAAACATCTAAAAAAACAAAATTAAGCAACATAGTAAAACAACCAATATGATAATGCTACAACCATCATTTTCACAAAAATATCAGAAATTAAAAGTACTCTCACATCATGCTGTACAACTGAGAATCATCTTGAAAACAAAAAAAAGAAGAAATGTTGATCTAAAAACACAAAAACCACAAACTGGCTCTAATTGGGGTGTGCCAATGAACCTAACAGAAGCATTGGGCTAGGTAGATTCAATTTGGAAAATTGAAAAGAGAAAAATAGATCCGTTTACTTTGATTTAGTGCCATGACCCAAGTTTGATACACTAACTAACATATTAATTTTGTTTGGTTCAAATCACTGACCAAAATGCCTAAGTTGATAATAGTACACTCATCATACTTTTATAAGTCAATCTTAATCTTATCCATTTCTGATGTGGGACTAATCAGGGGTGTTACAATCTCTCACACTCAAGAGCTTCATATCCTCATCAAGGCCCAGTATAACCTAGCATGATGCATGTGAGGCGTAGTCTAGTGGTGGCTCCACACCGTGACGAGTTCTCTTACTCTATCCATAGTCTTTTCCTACTCGAGCCTCCTCACAATGCCCAAATATTAGGTCGGCTTTGATATCAAATGTCACGATCCAGGACTGATGGGCTAACTAGCCTATCAACTTTAGCTTAAGCATTTTAACTAATGGTTTGGGCCAAACGAAGTTGATAGACTAGTTAACCCATTAGACCTGGGTCGTGACATTTGGTATTAGAGCCAACCTAATATTTGGGCATGGTAAGAGAGTTTGAGTAAGAAAGGGCTACCGATAGATGGAGTTGGAGGACTCATCACAGCATGGAGCCACCACTAGACTACGTCTCACATACACCAAAATTAAGATTGACTTATTAAGGGTCTAATGAGTGTATTACTATCAACTTCAGCTTAAATATTTTGATCAATGATTTAGGCTAAACAAAATTAATAGGCTAATTAACCTATCAGGCCTGGGTCGTGACATTTAGTATTTTAACAATTGAACTGAAGATACAAGTATATACAAGAACATATATTCTATATTATTCAAAAAAATGGTGCTGGCCTCAAAAAATAAAAAAGTATACTTCTAAAATCATAGAAAAAAGAAAATATCTTGAAAGTGAGGTTTTATTGCCATGTGATAACCTATTTAAACTTTTCTCCAGCTTTGATCCTACAACAAGAAATAGTACACTTATCTATATGTAAATTCGTGAAGAAAAACTCATACAACATTATCTATGATCTCATTTGAAATTGTTGTAACAAGAAATTAGAATCAGATTTTAGAGATTTACTATGATTTCCTGCATGTCCATGTATACATATATCATCTGAAACTTAAACAAAAGCAAAAAACCAAAGTCCAACTCCGCTTTGAGACTTCAATTTTACCCTCAAAATAAGTGCAAAATGCAGCAGCCTCTTTCACTTCTCCCTGCTCCCTCTCTTCCTCTCACTGCCCTTCTCTCTTTCTGTGTTTCCTTCAAGGACTATGCATAGGAATGCCACCCCATCCACCTCTTCCTCTCCACTCTCCCCTTTTCTTCCCTCCCTTATGTGATGAAGATCTTTGGCAAGCCATGGCACCTGAGATTCACCCTCCTATCTGGACTCTGATGGAGGCATTGGTTTAAATCATCATTGTTAAAGTTAGTTCTTTATCATAACATTTTTATAACTGAGAACTTGTAATACAAAGAACTCATAGCATGTTAGGATAAGAATCTTTTACATGTTTGTTGCTAATTTCAGCTTTTGAAATACCTAGCAAATTGTTGATTTCTTTATTCTACATGTTTAATCAATAACAAAGCTGTCAAAAAGAGGTCAGGTTCTTTGGATTCAGAAATCCATTTCAACCAAAAATCTGGTGTCTTCTTTTGCCGATCATCATTTTTTTGTTTTTTGCCCCTTCTATCTATTCTAAGTGAGTCGATTAGATATAAGTTCTAATGCTATATATTTCACGATCACTAAAAACCTCACATAATCAATAAACACGAAAGATTCCACTTTAGTGTAATATTTAATATGCTAATTACATATTACCCCATATAGTTAGACCTATTTAGCATCCAAGTTTCTAGACTTAAAAAGTTTATATTGAAACCTCTATAGTTATGAAAATGAAACATCTAACTCCATTTACCATAATACTGTCGGTTTTACTAATGGAAACACATAAATAATGGGTAAAAATATAATTTTATGTTTTATTTGGTGGTGACAGATGACGTTGGTGGTGACAGACAACGGCGTCGCTGGAGCCGCGGGTGGCTATTGTGTATGCGGAGGGTGAGCGATAGCAAGAGATGAGACAAAGAGACAGGAGGAAAAGGAGGATGCAGATGTCGATGCTCTACATCTGCGTCAGCATCGCTTTGCATCTGCGTCAGCACTGACGTAGATGCAAAGCGACGAAAGAGCCGCTTAGCATATGCATAAGCATTGACGAAGATGTAGAGCGTTGATATTTGCATCTTCTTCTTCTTCCTCTCCCTTTACCTCACCTTTCGCTGTCGCTCTTCCTTCCTATCCAGAACAACCACCCATGGCCCTCAACAATGTCACCATTCGCTATCAAAAAAAATATAACTTGAATGTTGAAATTATCTTTTTACCTAATGTTTTCATACTTTCCTCAGTAAGATCGATAATGTTATGGTAAATAAAGTTCGATAATTCGCTTTCATAATTATAGGGATCCTAATATAAATTTCTTAAGTATAGAGACCGAGATATTAAAGAAATCTAAATATAATTGAACTCAGTAAGAATAAAATGATTGGAAGATGTACAAAGTATATAGAGGGAGAGGCTCACAGTGCATCCTTCACATGACCTGCCTCTCGGCGGCCTCGGCGACGATAGGCAGCCGAGGGACCTGCCCCAAGAGGCACGCAGAGGACCCGTAGATGAGCGACAGGAGCAGGAACAGGAAGACAGTGCTGTCGAGGCTCTGGAGGAGGTCCAACCCGATGCCCTCACTCGGGTTGAAAGATCGCTCGAGGAGGTCGGGGAAGATGAGGAGGACATCGAGGACGATGGCCTGCATGGTGTTGAAGCGGACGTAACGGCTAAACCTGGAGGGGTTGCGGACGACGGCGAAATAGAGGGTGAGGAAGAGTAGGAAGGGGGTGAAGGGGGAGGAGCGGAAGAGGCGAATGGCCGGGACAAGGGGCTGGAGGAGGACCTGGAACGCCGGGAACTGGGTCAGCACGAAGCGCCCGTAGCGGACGCCGTCAAGGAAGGGGTACAGGTAGCAGACGGCGGCGAGAAGGCGGTCCGGGGGGTCGGCGGCGTCGCCGTTCTTGGAGGCGCGAACAGGGTAGAAGTCGAAACGTCGCCACTGCCGACGGCGTGAGGGACCGGGAAGGCGACGTCCGACGAGCCGCTGCAGATGCTGGTGGCGGTGGTGGTGGAGGTGGAGAGGCGGGGGTTTAGGGAGGAAGAAGAGAACAGAAGCAGCAGCCATTGATTGGTTTCCTCTCCTCCCCTTGATTTTGTGTGGTTTGTTGAACAAGAGAAAGGGGATAACACATTTGGTGGTGATTAGACCGAGCTGGTCCGGCCCAATTATGAACCGGTCTTTGGTGGGCCGGACCGATCCAGTCCCTTGTCGGTTCCCCGGTTTGGTGGACCGTTCCTTTCCAGTTTTAGGATTGACCGTACGTCAGACTTGGAGATTCGGGAGAGTCGTTACCGGATCAAGCTAACCACACATGACGCTTGGAGATTCGGGATTGACTTGAGTTTTGATAGATCATATGCGCGAGTAGTTTTGATACGTCGGATATGATATTTCATCACTCTTTCGAAGGAGTTTGCATCTCGAAGACTTGAAAAAAATATTCATTGTTGTTGAGACAATCAAAGAGTCAAACCGAAGAGAGATTAAAATTTCATACTATTACGAAAACAATCAAAGGGATTAAAAGCTATATAATATTATCAAAGCAATCTAAAAGATCAAAAGTAAATAAGTACTATTATGAAATAAATAAAAATATTATATATATACATATATATATATATACACATATATATGTATATATATATGTATATATATGCATATATATATATGTATATATGTATATATATATATATATGTATATGTATATATATATATATGCACTTGAAATCTATAATTAGTGCGTTATAATTATATAAAGTATGTCAAGTTGTTTTTGAAGTTATTAAAATATTTCAAATTTGAGAGATTTTGTAAGTATATTAACCACTTAGTTCATTTGTCTTGATATAAAATAGCTCTACTTATTTGTTTTTGACATGATCTCTTATAAAATAAAATCTTATGTCGATATGTTTTGATCTTTCATAATAGACTAGATTTTTGGCTAAGACAATAGTTGATTTGTTATCAATATAAATCTTGGTTGACTTCTCCTGTGATATATGAAGTTCTTGGAGTAATCTTTTTAGCTTGCATGACAGACATAAGAAGATGTTGCTATATATTCTACTTTACAATTTGATAGAGTAACAAAATATTATTTTTTTGAAGATAATGTGAATATAGTTTCACCAAAATAAAATACAAATCCGATTGTACTTTTCTGATCATCATAGCTTTTGGCCCAATTATTCACACTATATCCAATATGCTTCAACCTTTTAGATAATGAATGGAATATTTCATACTCAATTGTCCCTTTAATATATCGTAAAATTCTTCTAGTGACATTTAAATGAGATGTCTTAGGAGCTTCTATATATCTACTTATTAAACAAACTCCAAATTATATATCAATATATCAGGTCGAGTGCATGTCAAATACCTTAAACATTCAATTATACTTTTATAATAAGTTATATTAATGTATTTACCTTCACATTCCTTAGTCAACTTGTGCCATATTCCACAAGTGTATGTTGGATGATAATCTTCTATAGAAAACTTCTTTAGAACTTCTTTTGTATAATTTTCTTGTGAGATAAAAATTTCTTCATTATCTTGTATAACTTTAATACTGAGAAAATAAGTTATTGTTGGAAAATATGGGGTGACATCATATGTGCAGTGGAAGAATAAAAATAAAAATCTCAGATTTCCACAAAAAAATAGTCTCTTGTCCTCGTGCAAAGATTGGTGCACAAAAACTTGTAAAACTAAAAAACTACGCATGTTAAGAGAAGTGTGTTACCTAAGAAGATTATATATCCCTATATTTTTGCAGATCTGTGAGAGAGGATGAAGGAGGTTAAGCGTCCTCCTCTTTAGCGGTGATCCACATGGCAGAGGCTGTGAAGATTCTCATCAAATTATTGCTCAAATCTCCTCGCTGTATGCACCATGTAATCAAGAAGGGGCCAATCCTTCTTGTTGTCCACACACCCAAATATAGGCTGCTGCTGAGGAAGAGAAGGGGAGAGGAGAATAGGAGGTGGCAGCCAAAAAGAACCTAGCCTATAACCCTTTGGTTCCATCCTATTTATAGAGGCCCTATGTTAACTTAACCTTAATAGATCTTGCCCTATTGGGTATTGGATCTCCAACCAACTATCAAGGCCTATTAGATTATTGGATCTCTACCCAATAATCTCTTATTGGCTCTTATTGGATCTCATCCATAGGATCCAATAATTCAAGAGCTTATTAGATATCCAATAAGATAGGGACTCCATTAGATATCTCATATCCGAACCTTTACTCATCGCAACACCTACCATATGTGTGACCCTCTAGGCCAAATATCGAGCTGGTCGTGAGTCAGACCTATCAAAACTCTTCTAACTTAGTGAATTATTATCTCTATAATAATTCGCCTTATCGACTATGGACATACTATGCCACTACGCTGTAGTCCATAGACAATATAGGAAAATCCAATTCATTGGACATATCTATCCTTAGTTACTGTATACTTATAGTCCCTCATCCATTTAATATTCTAGAGACTATATACCGGACATGGTGCTGTCAGGCTCACACGGTTCCTATTCGAGTCTCGCTCTAATCGGATTCTCCTAGAGAATTCTTTCTCTCTCAATCTGAATGACCCTGACTAGGATTTATTTAAGCAAAAATATATGGAATATTTCTCTCATGATACTAAGAGTGGATGGTCCTTTATCGATACTCAATTGCCCTCGTAAGGTTGGCTGCCACTTCCGATGATCGGTTGTGTTAGATCTGAAACTTCCAAACTTATAAGTATGGTATCAAAAAGTGGAGTACTCATATAGAACATTCTTAATATCTCAAGTCTAAAGACCAAGTACACCACTGGGATGACGGAATCATTGTTTGACAATAAGGTATTATCAACAATTTAATATTCCGTGAGTGGATCAATTAGTGAACTAATTCTTCAATGAGCACCTGCATTGTATCTATAGTGTTCCCGCACAAGCAACAATGAGACCAGCCACCTCCATCATATGGATGGGTATACAGTACACAATTCTGTTTGGTTATCTCGATGTCCTTCTTGAGTAACCTATAACCAGGATTATTTAGGGTCTATGTTTAAAGGCGAATCGATCTCATTATTATGATCTCATCATGATCCAATTCCTATTTCACAGATCCATGGACATTACATTATATATAACAGATAATGTAAAGTGAAAAAATGCTAAATAAATAATAAACAAAAAGAGTATGTATCATGTCACACATGCTATCACTCACATGATTGGCTTACAGGGCACCTATGACTAATAATCTCCCACTTGATGTAAATCTAATCACCAACGTATCTAATCCCCATCAGACCCTTGTGACGCTTGAAGACAATATAAGACAATGGTTTTATTAGTGGATATACGATGTTATCTTCGGATGAAACTCTTTCCACTGCTACATCTCCTCGGGCAACGATCTCTCTGATTAGGTGAAACCTCCTCAGAACGTGCTTAGACTTCTGATGAGACCTGGGTTCTTTCGCTTGAGCAATCGCTCCGTTATTCATAATATAAGAGACTTAGATTGTATCATAGTATTATGCAATGCTTTGATACCACTATTGAGAAATTTGGGGCGACATCACATGCGCAATGGAAGAACATAAACAAAAACCCCAAATTTCTTGTAAAAAAAAGGTTTCTTATCATCGTGCGAAAATTGGTACGCAAAAGCTCGTAAAACCAAAAAAACCATGCGTGTTAAGAGATATGTGTTATATAGAGAGATCGTATATCTTTGAAGTCCTAAAGATCTGTAGGAGAGGATGAAGGATGTCAACTGTTCTCCTCTCTAACAATAATCTACACGGTAGGGGCTGTGAAGACGCTCCTCAAGATGCTCCTCAAGTCCTGAAGAGCTGGTTATGAGTTATACCTCCTGATGACCGATTATACTAAATCTGAAACTTCCAAACCTATAATTCTGGTATCAAAGAGTAGAGTACCCATACAGGATATCCTTATTGTTTCAAGTCTAAGGACAGGTACACCATTGGGACGATGAAATTACTATATGATAATGAGGTATCATCAACTATCCAACATTCCGTAAATTGATCAATCAGTGAACTCATTTTCCAATGAGCACCTGCGTGGTATCCCCAGTATCCCCACACGAGTAGCTATGAGACCAGTCGTCTTCATCATATGGACGGGTATACAACACATCAGTTTGTTTGGTTATCTCAATATTCCTCTCGAGTAACCTATGATTGGGATTATTTAAGGTCTATGTTTAAAGACGAATCGATCTCATTATCGTGATCTCATCATGATCCGATTCTCATTACACAGATCCATGGACATCACAATATATATATATGTAACAAGTAATATAAAGTGAGAAAAATATCAAATAAATAATAAATAAAAAGAGTATATATTATGTCATACGTGTCATCACTCACGTGATTGGCTTGTAGGCACCTATAACTAGTAATCTCCCACTTGACCTAAAACTAATTATCTACGTGACTAATCCCCATCAAACCCCTGTGATGCTCAAAGACAATCTGAGATAATGGTTTTGTCAATGGATTTGTGATGTTATTTTCGGATGGAACTCTTTTTATTGCTACATCTTCTTGGGCCACAATCTCTATGATAAAGTGGAATTTCTTCAGAATGTGTTTAAACTTTTAATGAGACATGTGTTCCTTCACTTGAGCAATTGTTCTATTGTCGTAATAATTGTTTGATTACATTCACAAAAGCAATGCAAAATAGCAAATAAAGCTAGGTAAGGAGGCTTTTGATATCTACAATGATAGTCAATAAAGTTATATTTCCTTTAAGATCGTTGAATATGTTTCAATTTGAAGCCGAGTGCAGTCTTTTTCAATTACAAACTACATCTTCACAGCCAATGTTTCACGTTACATGACAGACTTGTCATATACATAGAAAAGACACGTCGAACAGCAACTCCTATTGTGGTCCTGATGATGAATCTAATGCCTTCATCACGCAAAAGAGAAGATCCATGTATATTGATTTTAAACCATCCAAAAAGGTTATTTTTGTAAGATAGAGTTGAAGATACAAATAATGAATGAACACCAAAAAAAAGTTATTTTTGTAAGATAAAGTTGAAAATACAAAAAAAGAATGAACACCAAAAAAAAAAAAAAAAGAGAACTAATAAACTAAAGTTGAAAAGTCTTTTAAGTCCAAAGATGACTTCGCTAATGCAGGTGTTTTTTTTGGATTTATTGTCTTCTTCGTATTCAACAACCACATGCAGAGAAACAATTTCTCATGAGTGAGTAAATAAAAGCTTTCTAACAAAATACATCTACATATTGCGTCTTAAACATGATGACAAGAGGGGAGTCGTTGATACTTGGGATTTAGCACTGCACTTGAAATCTATAATTAGTATGTTATAATTATCTCACCTTGTCATATCAAGTTTTCAAATATATATATATATATATATATATATATTCTATATCTTTTAAGAACTATATACTTTATATATCAATAAAAACAACCGAGTGGGTATATTTATACCTCTCTAAAATAAATAATTTATATATTTAGTTGTAAAATCTAAAAATTCATGTATATGATTATCGTTAATCTTCGTCAAGTAATTATTATTTGACTATTACAGTTTGATAAAGATATTTAATATCATATTATTTGAGAAGTAGGGGAACCAAGGGTTCATAAGTCCGTCAGATCACTCTTACCTTTAGAGACACCTTTTGGAACTCATAAACTTCGAAAGAGTAAAACTATATGGATATATCCACCATGGATAATTATTCACGAGCCTATGGGCGACATCAATAATGAACCAACCAAATATTGACTTATCATAATTTTTTTTATTTTTTTGACATTTCACATTAAAAAAAACTTTGACTTAGGAACTAAAGTAGTGTTTAAGAGGGAGCGAAGAATTTTAAAATCAAAAGAAAATATTCAAATATTAACAATAAAAAATATATTAGAAAATTGATATAAGATATGTCTTAAAAGTGTTATTAAACCTTCGGCGAGGCCATCGACTGGGAGAGCAATGGCAGGGAATCTATCTCAAAGTCGATGTCGTGGATTCGATATTGTGTGTGGCCTTTGATCTTACTTGTCGGAAGAATATATAACAGTAGATGTGTTTCGTCTACTGATTTGCTCGATCGGTTTTTCATATCAAAATTATATAATTTTATTTAATTATATAAGATATATTATATATTTGAATTCTGATTATAGTTATCGATCAATAAGAAAAAAGTTCAATCACAATAAAATTCATTAGTAGATGATATTAATAAGAGAGATTCTCCTAAATTTTTATGCTAGATCATATACTTTCACCTATAAAATAATTAACCTATAAAACCGAGTATATACCGTATGTTATTTCATGGTATATGAGGTATTCTTTTAATTATCGTGTTTAAAAAGTAAATATATTTTGTCTCAAATTTATCATATTTGATTTTAATCTTAATATTAAAATTTTACGTAATAGTTATATTTCTAAAATTTTATTATTATGATATTTGCATGCATCTTAATTTGTTGCAACGTCCAAGATTGTCACTTCCCCGGCCATTGGATTCTAAGAGAATTAGCTCCTCTTGGCCGCCGGCGACGCCACCGGAGCCCTCACATCTCCTCCGGCAGCCTCACCATCATTCTCATATACTGCTTTATTATAAATCTGGATTAATAGACATTCACCTAGGGTTTGGTATGCCCTCATTGGTTGATGGACTCGATTGTTTTCTGTTGCTTTGCTTATTGGATGGCTTCTTTTGTTTATTCTCCTCATGATTCCTGACTGCTGCTGTCTATTTTGTGGCTGCTAAGATCGCAAAGCAGTGTTTGGGCTCACAGGTTCAACCGATAGTAGGTTTTAATAGTCCACAATCCATCCTCTTTCATCTAATCCTAGATTTAATAAAGGGGTATAGTGGCTGAGAAAATAGTAAGGAAAAAATTGCCTGAGGCATCAAATTACAACAGCATCTTGATTCAACAAAAGAGAATGAAAGAGAGAAGAGAAGACAAGGACAACGTAGAGAGATTATTCTCAATCATCAAGGTAGTATTCTTATCTTAGGTTAATCTACAGTAGATTCTTACTGTAATTACTTGGGGAGAATTTGGATATTGTGTACAGTGACATGATTCTTGTATCCCAATTGTTCTCTTGAGATTGTTGCTTAGGTTTTGGGCAAAAGACTCTGAGATTTATATATTCATTTTACAGTGAATTTATCTTTGATTTGCCCCGTAATTTTTACCCTTCACATTGGAGGAGTTTTTCACATAAATCTTAGTGTCATATTTGATTGTGATTTTCATTTAATTCCGCTATATATTATGGCCTGCTAATATTTGTTCGTATATAAAAATAGTTCTTTTTTATATCCCATCAAGTAGGATGGACAATTAGGAACCTATTTGACATGTTTTCATGAAACATGTTCATACCATTTAATACTCTTTTCTCATACCATTTTAGATCTTCATTTCAATTTTCTGATTAAGACCATACCAAATACTTCATCTTTACTACTCTAATTTTTTTTAATGTTATATCTTAAGAGTATGATACTTTGATCTATAATAAAGCATGGTTGGCCTTGTAATCAAAATTTTTTTTTTCGATACTAGGAACATGATATTATTTGTTGACACTGCTCTCAACTTTTTCTTTGTGAAAGATGTTTTAATCAATCTAGCTTCCTATTGAATAATAAAATTAAGATATGGTAACCTTTTACGGTCAAGAACTTCTTATCCAATCTTTTAACATAAGCTCAATATTTTAGTATTTATAGAACTATATCATACAAATGTCTTAGATTTAGTTGATCTAAAATCATTATTTTCTAAGGTTTATCTTCATCGCTTCAGTTTAGAATCAGTCCTAACTAAATTTTCATCAATAATATACATTATAAAAACCTATTTTGTATATGATCGGTAAGTTCATTGATTAGGAATGTAAAAATATAAGGACCTAAGCTTGACTCCTGATTAAAATTTCATCAATTAAAATAATTTTGTTAGCGTATAATATATATCAAAGTAAATCATGATTAGTACTCTGATTGCGAATGTTAAAGAGAAGGACTTGAGCTAATCATAGCAAGTTCATTACACTCTCTTTATACTCTTACCATATTTATCTCTTATGCATCAATATAATCATTAAAGATTTGTTTCTCTTTCCTAAGCATACCATAACAAATATCTACCAACTCTATCATATTTTTTTAATTTAATACAAATTTATTGTATATAGTACCTATGGTTGCTCATTTAGGTGAAAAACACCGATTCTACAAATGATAATTGATAAGGGAAATATTGACACGTGATGGCATAGTAGAGAGCAGGACCTCTACCAGCACACCTAGGTAAGCTAGGCTACAATAAAGAATTATAGGCAAATATTTTGTTTATATCACGAAATATTTTCTTTGGTCAAGCTCACCATAAAAGTCTATCAATCCATTATAATTGAGATCAGTTATTCTTTTTACTCGAAAATCTCATTTTCCATGCACACGCGAGTCATCTTTTTTGTCACATCTTGCACATGTGGAACTAAATTGAGTAGGGTTGAATTGGATATCATCGATATCCATCATATTTTGGCATTAGAATGATCCGTGTCGTAAGAACGTTATCTCGTTGACTCACTCAACAAGCACTTGAGCCAGGGTGCTCCATTATCGACCAACAACACCTTTACTCGAGGTGGAAAGCAGCTACTATTTCTAACACTCGATACTACCACCTCGATGTAAATCTCGATGAAATACTAGTGATTGTTCAATGACCCCAATCTCTCTCCACTAATAGGGACTTCGACCTATATGTTGGTCCTAATATAAGTCTTCCTAAATCTCACTTAGCAGGTTTAGATGCTGACGAAGATGATGTAGTCCATCATTTTCCTATTTCCATAGTTGGCTTAATCGATAGTGGCCCTTGTGATGGAGATATTAACAGGAATAACCTTTGTAGATGAACAAATACTAGAAGACCATAATATGCAGCGGAATTAAATGGAAGCACAATCAAACAAAACACCAAGATATACGTGGAAAACCCCTTCAACGTGAAGGGTAAAAACCACGGGGCAAACTAGAGATAATCCACTATAAAAATAATGAATATACAAATCTCTTAATCTCTTGCCCAAAACCCTAGCAACAACCACAAGAGAATAACTGGGATACAAGGATCACGTCACTGCCCACAATATCTAAAACCTCCCCAAGTAATCACAGCAAGAGTCTACTGTAGATTGATCTAACCTGAGATGAGAACACTGCTAGATGATTGAGAATAGTCTCTCTGCGTTGTCCTTGTCTTCTTCCCTTTCTTTCTCTTCCTTTCCTGCCTTATTTTCTTCCTCTTCTTTGGAATCCCGTCGCAATTTAGATCTGCCTCGTTGCTGCCTTTTTATAGCCTTAATCTACCTCTAAAACG
>LVTN01000223.1:360343-372472 GCA_001649415.1 Musa itinerans | reverse complement strand
CTATTCCAAAGACAAAGAAAGAGCTTTTAAGGTACCTGGCTTTTTGGAACAATATAGAAACAGGGCAGTGTCCCAAGAGTGGTATTTTGTTCCATTTGTGTCTTTTGCTTCGTTTGCAGTTAGCTTTTGGAGTGTTATGATGATTATTGCATAGAGATGTAAAGGGTAGAAAGAAGAGGGAAATAGGGCACGTAGCAGTTTCAGACATAAAATATATAATATGCTATATATTAATTTTAATATCGGGATTGAAATCAAATAACATATATTAGCTTTATAATACATACCTTTCAAAATCATCTGAAAAATTCAAAATTCTCTATCTAATATGTAGGATCACCATCCTCGTTGTCTTCTCTTCTGCCAAAATCTTCACTTAATTTGGCCATGTTTAGCTATTCCAAAGACAAAGAAAGAGCTTTTAAGGTACCTGGCTTTTTGGGGCAATATAGAAACAGGGTAGGATCCCAAGAGTGGTAGTTTGTTCCATTTGTGTCTTTTGCTTCGTTTGCAGTTAGCTTTTGGAGTGTAATAATGATTATTGCATGTAAAGGGTAGAAAGAAGAGGGAAAGAGGGCACGTAGCAATTTCAGACATAAAATATATAATATGCTATATATTAATTTTAATATCGGGATTGAAATCAAATAACATATATTAGCTTTATAATACATACCTTTCAAAGTCATATGAAAAATTCAAAATTCTCTATCTAATATGTAGGATCACCATCATCGGATTCCAATATTATAAGGATATTGATGGTGTCACGAGTACCGTCAACTGATAACTCATCACGGTTGATCCACTATCGAAGGTGTAAGTTCACCCATGTACCTTTTCTTGACTGATGTGGGTGACTTGATTAGTGAGAGCATAGGGGCGATCTGGCCAGACGTCGTTCTATTGGCGAGGACCCGATTCGGGATGACCGGGTATGAGGTTTGGAGTCTTCCTGGTTGCGAGGTTTTTCCCTATGGTTGGGTCATCCGTGTCCTCGAATGAAGGATTATATCATTATTGTGTGGCTCCGTCCTAATAGTGATCGTCTCTTAACCACTAACGATCTTGCATGACAGGCCAACATTGGGGGTTGCCCAGCGCATCCCTTCCAATGCTTAAGTCAACGAAAGGGAAAATATAGTAGTGTAAGCTATATGACTAGGTTAATGTGTAGAGAGTCTCCCCTCTCAACGTAAGCTAATGGGTTTCTTTTTATACTTGATCCCTAGGCCTTTTACTGGCTGGCCTTGGATAAGATTAGCTGAACCACCTGATCATTCTTTAATCTTAATAAGGAAGGGTGGTTATCAGAATGCACTACTGCCATTTCAGTTCCTTTTTATACTTGATCCCTAGGCTTTTTACTGGCTGGCCTTGGATAAGATTAGCTGAATCACCTGATCATTCTTTGATCTTAATAAGGAAGGGTGGTTATCAGAATGCACTACTGCCATTTCGTAGCTAGTGACCGGGAACTCTCCATAGGTGTCAGCCTTGGTGGCAGAGGAGTTGGCGTGGGGCAAAATCATCTCTATCAAATGTCGATCTACAAGGAGAATCAAATGCTCTTCATCTCTTTCTACATTTTCACAAGACTATAGTTATTAATGGTTCAGAGACGAGATGATGAGAAAGGAATCGTAATCTCTCAATGTTACCTATCGTATCTCGTGTATGTGTCCACGATCATCACATCCCATAAACATCATGTCATTAGTCCTTAGGAGGTCCTATCTATTTATATGCGAGATTAGAGGGTATATGATAAGTAATTATGAGAGTTCCTCCCATCAAGGGCGTTCCCTAAGGAATCCTAAACTTCTTTTCTATTGGCTAATATTCATTATCAGAATTAAATCAGTTTTATTATATATCTTATTAAATTGTAAAGGGTCACATATTTTGATATTTTTCCACTTAGCCCATTAATTGATAAGATATTCTCTCACTTGACCCATATTTTGATATTCCTTACTATTGACTAATTTTATTATATATCTTATTCAATTATAAAGAATCATGTATTCTCTTAGTGGTTTAAGGAATAATAATTTCTTGAATAGAAAATAATAAGGGAGAATAAACCTAAATCTCCTCAATTTCAAAATTGATCTTTCGAGATTTTTCATTCTGACTGATTTTATCATTTTGTAGGAATCTTGTATTACTGGAATCTACTATCCTTATACTATAATTAGGATAATAAAATCTGTATCCTTTGAATTTTTCTAGATAACCTATAAAACATTTAGAAATAGTTTGTGGGTCTAATTTTTTTCATACGGATTGAATACTCTTAGCTTTTCAAGACACTCCCAAATATATAAATATCTCAGACTGGGTTTCTTACTAGTCCATAACTTAAATATTAATGTAACTGAATTACTGGGAATCTTGTTCAAGATATATATAGTCGCCCTAAGAACTTCACCCCACATTGGCTTTGGTATAGAGGAATAACTCATCATGCTCATAGCCATGTCCATAAGAACTTCACCCCACATTTGCCTTTCGGTAATACCATTCTACTATGGCCAACGCGGCACGCGGTTAACGTAATGTATGGCTTACCGTCCGCGAGGTCATTTGTTGCTATCGCGCAAGTGTTGCCCAGCGTAGCCACTTGCCATTAGCAGATTCGTCATAGCCTCATGTCTGTGGCTGCTATCAATAGTGTTGCTACATAGCCATCGCCACTACCTCGTGATCATCGAAGATCGCATTATAAAGAATCTAACATCGTTTTCAAGCAAGCGACAAGATGAATTAGATAGGAATTTAGATCGAAAATTCTTTTCCCAAGCTG
Source organism: Musa itinerans (assembly GCA_001649415.1). NCBI lineage: Eukaryota > Viridiplantae > Streptophyta > Magnoliopsida > Zingiberales > Musaceae > Musa > Musa itinerans. The sequence goes on along the minus strand of LVTN01000223.1, from coordinate 369,663 downwards.
GTATAACAATTTGTGGAACTAATTACTAGCAAATCAGTAATGATATCTGATAACTGAAATTTGGTTTCGATGCATGCACACAACTTAAGCTCTTATAGAAATTAGAAGTATAAAACCTTTAATATGCTAAAAATTGCGTATTATTTGGAAAGATCTCTATCTGATCTACAACGGCACCGTCCTCCGGATCTGAATATTATAAGGATGTTGATTTCTAAGAAGAACTAAATACTTTTTCTTTTCTCTTCCTATCTTTTCATAAGACCACTGTTGTTGATGGTCTATGGACTAAGAAGGATGAGAGAGGAATTGTAATCTCTCAATGTCACATATTGCATCTCGTATACTCGTTCACATCTTTAGGAGGCCTGTCTATTTATCGGCGAGAGTAGAGGATCTAGGATAAGTAATTATGAGAGTTCCTCTTATTAAGGACATCCCCTAAGGAATCCTATTATAATATATACTTTTTATGATCAGTCTTTACATGAGTACAACTCAGGCAGGTTTCTTTGGTTAATGAAGTGCACTGATGATCCTTTGTTAGTGCAGTACTTACCTTTTCGAACTTTACTCTATTAAATGCAAATAGACAAAGATCTTAATAGAGTTGTCTGTCACAAGATATTGTGTAGGTATGATGAATTTCAAAAGGTACTTGTTTTGTCTGCAACCTGAAATTTCAAAATAATCTAATGGAAAATCATGGGAGCTTGGAACTTTCTTAATCATATGATATATCAACTCATACATCTCGTGTCTTTTATCTTCCTCCACTTAGATCAGACAACACACTAAAGATCACACACACAGCAAAAGCTTCAAATCCTTGTTATCTACTAGATGGATTTATCCGTTGAACCAAACGAACTAGTAAATCTTGTAATAATTGAATTTCAATGATAAAATTGATTGCTGAAGTTTTTAATATAATATGCGTTTTGAGAAAAGTGATGCATAAGATGAGATATATTATTCAAAGTATTTGATTCTGCACAAGGATATTTATATCAGTTACAATGTTTGTCAATATATTAAATCAAATATAATCGATTCTAAATCAAAAGTAATTATTAGGACGCACATTCCTAATCTTGGTATGGATATAATAAGTTAATCATTGAAGAATGAATGACTTTCTATGTTTAGACTTTGATCATGAAAAGATAAAACAATTAAAGATAAATCAAACATTGGGTCGGAGTCAGAGATCGGGCATCGGGACGGATGAATCAGACGTTGCAGGAGTCAACATGCCAATGGATTGGACAATACACCAAAGGTTCGGACAACACATCGAAAGTTTATCAGGAGTTCGGATGAACAAAGTTTATAGAGTTGAGTTGGGCCTATTTAGAGGCTTATTCAGTGACCTAAAGTTAGGTTAGGCGGTGGCATTACTAGACTAGGCGGTGGCACTACCAAACTAGGTGACGAAACTGCTTATGAGCTGGAACGTACGAAGTGTACGTTTTCCAAAAGACTCGGCGATGGTACCACTAGTGTCAAGCGATGGTACCACCCAGACTGACGATGGTACCGCCTAGAACATGGTCTCTCATCAAGTCTGGTAGTGGAATCGCTCAGACTAGGTGGTAGTATAGCTAGTTGTTAGGGGAGCAGGTGGTGGTACCACCCAATACTGCGAAAACCCGAGATGAGACCTTTTTTAGCTCTATTTTGAAGCTATTTGGGGTCTATAAATATCCCTCTCTTTCCTGCTTGAGAATAAATGAAAAGAGAACAAAAAACCTTATGATTCTGAGTTGAAAAGTTGTAAAAAAATGCTAAGTGTCCTTCTCCTCATTAAAGTTTTTGTGATCATTTTAAGAGAGGTGTGAGACTCATAAAGGTTATATCCTAAACATGTGAAAAAGAGAAAGAGTTGTAAAGAGGGTAGTTGATCTTAGCTCATTGAAAGAAGATCGTTAGTGAATGCTGGTGGCCTCGACGGAAGAGGAATCGAGAGTGGACGTAGGTTGTGACGATCAAACTACTATAAATTCAGTGTGCATTTCTTTTCTACTTTTCATTGCTATTATTTTCTGAGTTAATTACTTAGTTCACTTACTTTAAGTCAAGCACACTTTCATGATTGGTATTCGTTGAACGAAATTTCTAAAACCGAAGTTTTTCTTGTAAGTACTAATTCACACCTCCCCCACTCCTCTTAGTGTTGAAACAATCCTAACAGTAACACCTCAAAATAACTTCAAGAAACATAGTGCAATTTTAAATGAATCATTTGTCTTAAAGAAGAAACATGGAAAAAACATGAAAAATGAGCTAGAGGTTAAAAGCCAGTCAATGATTACTAAAATAAAAGAATTAATAGAAATAAAATGGAAGCAAGTCAAATCTTCCAATAAATAGAGCTCCAATAATTTGTAATAAAAGTACTTATTCTTCATCCAACATTTGGTAAGCGGATCAATCAGTGAACTTATTCTCCAATGAGTACTTACACTGTATTCCTAATGTCCCCATACGAGTAGCTATAAGACCAATCACCTCCATCATATGAACGAATGCACTAGTCTGTCCGATTATCTCAATGTCCCTCTCAAGTAACATATGACTGATATTATTTAGGATCTGTGTTTAAAAGCGAATTGGTCTCATTATCGTGATCTCATCACAATTTGATTCCTATTACACAAATTCATGGACATCACTATATATATATATATATATATATATATGCAACAAGCAATATAAAATGAGAAAATATAATAATAATAATAACAAAAAAGAGTGAGTACCATGTCACATGTGCCATCACTCATATGATTGACTTACGGAGCACCTATGACTAGCAATGTTACATCGAATAAAAGCCTCGGTCATTAGTATATAAAGGTTGTATTGTCAAGGGGGACTTCCAAGTACAATTGCTAATGAATCCTATAAGAAACATGATCATACAAAGGTATGATTAGAGCAAATAGAGAGTAAATTGCTTTATAGCTCATATTCGCTCAAGAGATTCTGATAAGTCAGAAAACAAGGCCAAGCGAATAAATTTTGCTACTATAGACGCAAAAGAGAATAGAATTGGGGCGAGTTATATAATATAATGGCGGAAGCCAGGCATAAGAGTTGTAGTCCATCTTTCTATTGACCAAGGTGAACTACTTAGAGAATATAAAGATATTAAAGTAGGTAGTCAAAAAGGGTAAGGAAGCAATGAAGAGTCTGTAGGGACCTAACTACCTAAGACTAAGCATTAACTAAAATAGAGATGGACTTGGAGAAATGCTATAGTATTATAGAGGTGGATCTACTAATCGTGAAGAAATGAGACGTTGACATGAAGTGATAGATAGTAGGACAATGGGCATAGAAGTATCATTATACCATAGATGTAAGACTTCCATAGAGACATCGATCCCTTGCTCTCATGGAGAGAAAGTGTGTATGGTCATGAAAGATGCCAATGAGATGAAGAATGTAATGATAAACTCTTAAGTATTAAGATAAAACAAAAGGATAAAAGCTAGAGAACTTTATAAGACCGATGTTGATGGACTTCTCATCAAGATAGCTAAAGAGGGAGACTTCAAGTTGATGTGGGAGCGCTCAACTAGAAAACGAAATAGACAGTATTCGATCTTGCATTCTAAAAGTTTAATGACAACAAGAAGGTAAATCATAATAACTAACTTATCACAATGAGTGTAATACTTGAAGTGCTTTAAAAGTATGAGTAAAGAGCAAACAAAAGTTAATACCTAGCTTGATACATGAGGTAAAACCCTCGAGGAGACGAGCAAAGTCAAATACCCTTAGTTTTCTGAATGCTTAAAAGTGTTATCTAGTTGAGGAGCTTTGCACTTATTCCAAGATCCTTTGAAGAGACTTAACAATAGATAATAGTTGTTAAATCTTTATTTTTTAAAGAAGGCAAGAGGAGTATTAAAAATAAAAATGATTAAAAATAAAGATAATTAAATTGAAGCTCCTCAGTGAATTGAGATTTGTGGATATTGTAATTAATTTATATTATAAAAAAATAATTTTATCTATGAATATAGATAGGAGTTATCAAATCACCACGTTAAATCTTGTATGAATTTTCAATGTAACTTAAGAATATATTTTTTAATTTATTAATATCTAAGTTTTTTTTATTATAAATCTTAACAATTACCAATCTTCATCATTTTTATTACAAAAACTAAAACTATGCTCTTTTTATTCTCTGCTAGTCAGATCAATTCTCATCACCACAATGTTCCATCTCAATGCATGCTACATTGTGATCAGTCTATACATGAATGCATGATAGGTTTCTTGGTTTAGGGAAATGCAGTGATGATCCTTTATATGTGAAATACTTATCTTTCTGAACTTACTCTATCAAATGCAGATACTATCATAAGATATTATTGTGTAGATATGAAGAACTCCCAAAGCTACTTGTTTTGTCTGCAACTTGGAATTCCATAATATATGCAAACAAATATCGTAGAGAGTTGTAAAGTATAGGAAAGAAAAGGTTTGAGAGTGTTCAAATCGATTTTGTCTGAGTGCAACCGTGAAAGTTTCTTCGAAATATCAGACCTATTAAAAATAATATTGTAAACAAATATATCATAATTAATTTAATAAAATAATTTAAAAATTAACTTAAAAATATAAATCATCTTATCACAACTTCATTCGAAAGATTTCAAGTAGAGTGAGCTTTACGGTTGTGATCGATTGTTGAGAGTCATGTGGGCATTAGATAGTGTGTTGGTAAAGTCAATGCGTGGAGGAAGGTCGATCTCTTTTGGTTGCTGGTTTCGACTGCTAAGAGTTGAGTATGGAGGAAGTTTCTATGGGCTCTCTTCGATGGTCACCATATGTCTGTGGTAGTTGTTTTCGGTAAGGAGGCAGTTGACTGTGTTTGCTGCTCTCCATATGTTCCCTTCGCGATGGAAGCACCTACTTAGAAAGGTAGGTCAATCGAAATAGTTTATCCTTTTGTATCCTTTAAACCAAAAAACATTGCACCCCAATCCTTTAAGATGAAACGCTACAATGAGTTTCTTACATTTTTATCATGATGTCGAAAATAGTAAAGTTTGACGTAAACGATTACGTTGGATCCTTGGTGAGGAGATTTTCTAAATAATCTCTAAAGTATTTAAACAAGTCAAATCGAAGTATGATAATAAACAGTTAATAATTATGATGATATTTAAGATTTAGTATTCTTATTATGATTGAATTTGATAATTTAGATAGCATAATTATCAATTGAACGGAGGATTGAGACTCATAATATGTAGTTTGTTGGTGGTCATTCATCTATTTATTCTTTTTAGTTGGCATGCAGTAAAATCCGATGAATAAAAAGAAGCCTATGGTCGTAGAAATCTTTGATCGAAAAAAGTTTCTCCAGCACTGTAATATAATTTTAGGGTTTAGGATGCATGTTTTTTGTTTTTTTTTGGCTAAAACGTGCTTGTGATACAACAACACCTCGTCGTTATACTTCTCCCTCTTGTCCAAAGCTCTCGTCTTCATCCCTCGTCGTCGTTCGACCGATACTGACCATTTTCTAGCAAAGCTCTCACCTTCGCTAGGTTTTGGTGAAGAGAAGGAACCTACAAAAGAGAAGAAGAAGAAGATGATGATGACATTGATGAATAGGTCGCCCTACTCCTCTCTCTTGTCCAAAACCCTTGCCTTCGTCCCTTGCTGTCGTCCGGCCGATGCTGCCCTTTTTCTCGCAACCCATTCTTACTCCGCCGCCTCCGGTGCTCCACAGAGCAGCTTTATGGCTGAATACCTGGTCAGCACCTGTGGCTTCGATCCTGATCAGGCGGCCAAGGCCTCGAAGCTCCTCGGCCGCATCGAATCCCGCCACCAGCCTGACTCCGTCCTTGGCTTATTTAAAAGCTACGGTTTTGACAACACCCAGGTGAAAAAGGTCATATCTGCAAACCCCCGGTCTCTTCTCCTCGACGTGGAGAGGACCCTGGCCCCAAAGTTTCGAGCTTTGCAGGATCTGGGCTTCTCCTTCGGTGTCTTATTATTGTCAAAGCTGTAATAGCTATAAAACAAAAATGTGATCTGGAAGTCTAGTTAATATGTCAAATTATGCAGGTTGTTTTTATGTTACAAACTTGTGCTTCAATGTGACAATATAGCATCTATAAATTTATTGCCTAATAGAAACATGTAATCTTGAATTTGATTCCAGCCCTTGGTTTTCCAGATTCTTATATATGCTATTCTGTTGTAGTATAGCATGCTAGTCTCAGCCATACGTCTGATATTTAATCTTTTGGTGTGTTCTCATTGAGATTCTAAGGGATTGCGGGATCACGGGTCAGAAGCTCTCAACGATCCTACGGCGCCATCCCCGCCTCATAATCCAGAAGGCTGAAGTCCTGAAGGCGTTAATCAGGGATGTCGAGAATTTGGGAGTAGCTTGTGCCTCGGGGACGTTCATCCAGACTCTCAAGGTGCTCCACAAGGTCAGCAAGAAGAATTTCAAGGCTCACTTGGAGTTCTTCAAGGGCTTTGGGTGGTCCGAGGATGATTTCCTTGCTGCGTTCAGAAAGGCTCCTACGCTTGTGGGAGTGTCTCTGGCAGGTAGGTACTTGGTCAAATTAAACTGAAGCACTGCTTACTCTTGTTGAGTTATCGGGATCAAGAGAAGTTTTAGATGACTTGCACCCTAAGACATATTGATCATCGTAGAGATGTTTTCCTGACGAAGGCTTGACTCGTTATCAGCGAAGAATTATGCATGTACTTTCCTGCCTCAGAACTAGCTGCTGGATAGGGTCAGGTTCTTTCAGTAGGAAAAGACTGATGCTCTTTGCAAGGCTTGATAATTTTTATTTGTGGGGGATTTTGTCTCTAAAAGGACTGAGATCTTTTAACTTGTAGAACTATATATGTTCTAGGTTTTTTATGCGCTCTAAAATTGCTTGCTAAACAAGAAGATCAATTTATTTTTTCTCGTTATTATCAGGTTTTGTTGGTAATGCGGTATCATCCCTGCTTCCCGAATTTAAGATTTCTGATTGTTGCGATGTTGAATCTGCTCATTATGGCTTGCAATTATTGAAATTGTTGTGTTCAAATATACTTTAGACTAAGAAATGATATAGATCTGAGCATAACTTTTTGTGATTAGATCAAACCAAGAATGAGATATCTTGTTCTACATCATATCAAACTGAACTTTCTTTTAAATTTGTTTCCACCATATTGATGGTGATCAAGTGAAGTATGATGTGGAATTTATACTTTATAAAGACTAATGCACACAGCACAGCCGTTCATTTGACGACTTATCAGTTGTTATTTCTGAAAACATAGATATTGGTCCTGTCTGCTTTCATTTCATTGTTCTTATTCTCATCATTGGTGAGAATATATAACCAAAATGTGCATATTCTCACCATCCTTTGGTTTTTCCAAAAGAAAAGAAAGGAAGAAAACTGTAATGCCTTCTATATTGAATCTACTGATCTTTAAGAAAAAATAAGAAGAGAGGTTCTGGAGATGAAAGCAACCAAATTCTAGCTAACTAGATTTTATGCCCGGATTCTTATCCCCTTCTTTTGTTCCTATGAGATGCAAGTGAAGGGGAAATGGCATTCATTTCTTCAACAGATTTAGTGTCTGCAGCCATATTTTGCAGACACCAAAAGGAATTTTTGATCATAGGCATATATATTCATGCTCATTGTTAGGTAAACAGGAGTTCGTCGGAGGGGAACTCTCTGATGCTGCAAAGTCTAGAAGATCCTACTACTACATCGCACAAAACAAGGAATTCGTTAGTCAGCAAAAGTTTTCGGGCGATTTCGGGAAGAAGGCTCACTTTTATTATTATTTTTTTCCTAAATGATGTCTCACGTTTCTCCCTTCTATTTTGAATGACACCGAAAGTATCTCCTACCAGCCTCAATGATATTTTTCCCACTAGTTTCATAGATACACCAATCTACAAGGTAGTTTGGTCATCAAAATGAGGATAAAAAATTAATTTTTATAGTATTTTGATCGTTATAATAAAAAATATTATAAATGATCCGAATAAACACCTAACCTTAGTCAAACCATCTAGATGCCAAAAATTTAGTGCTGTAATGATCTACGATCAACGATAATAAAAAATGAACAATTGAAAAGTACTATTTTCAATAACTTTACAACTTACGAAAACACTATAACGTTATTTAAAAATACGAAATCCAAATACACTAGAAACCATTTGATATATTATACTTTGTATTTATAATAATTTAATAATAATATCATCCAAATAGAAGTAAAAAATTAGTTTATTATAGTGTTTTTATTAGCCATCATAAGAAAAATATTGTAAAGCATACCGTAAATGATCCAAATAAACTCCTAACCTCAATCAAACTAACTAATTACAAGCCTAAAAATTTGATATCATAATTCTATATGCAATGACAACTAAAGATGCATAATATGATGTCATTTGCAATGTTCTTCAATAGCTCTGTAGTGTTTTCAGAACCTCAATTAAAAATACTATAATGTTATTAGAAAACAATGTAAGTAAGTCAAATAAAATCCAAATATACTGAAAATTATTTGATATATCATACTAGGTTTCATAGGTATTTATAATAGTTGTTTAGAAGTAATATCACCCAAATAGGGATAAAAATTTAACCTCTTACAATATTTCGATCATCACAATAAAAATACTATAAAATCTACCCGAAAATATTATAAATCATCTAAATAGACTCCCAACCTTAAACACTCACTTTATGGTCAAACTATATTATTGTGTAAACTGATCTATTTGAACTAGTGCACCACTTGGATCAATATGCTCATGTTGGAAAAAAAGGAAAATATGTACAATTTTTCCAAAAAGCAAAATGTGAAGTTTTTTCAGAAAATCATTCAAATTTTTCATGAGACCTTCCACACAGGAATAAAGAACTAGTACTTTTCTTTTATAAGATCATGGTGATTATTGTTCTAACATGTTATGACATGTACAGATTCTTTTCCCAAGCTGGTATAACAATTTGTGGAACTAATTACTAGCAAATCAGTAATGATATCTGACAACTGAAATTTGGTTTTGATGCATGCACACAACTCCATCAAGTGCATATCAAAGCATACACATTTCACAAGTCATTAGCACCCCTTCCATCATTTTCATTATAGAAACTAAAACTTTGCTCTTTTTATTCAGTGCTAGTCAGTTTAATCTCATCACCACAATGCTCCAACTCAGTGCATGGTTTAGAATGCTAACTTTATGATCAGTCTTTACATGAGTACAACTCAGTCAGGTTTCTTGGGTTAACGAAGTG
>LVTN01000223.1:306580-348295 GCA_001649415.1 Musa itinerans | reverse complement strand
GACCACGATTAGAAAAGTTCGTTAACAACTCCGAGGAGCATTAATGATATTGTTAGCTTCGATTTAGGTTCTTTACAAGGATTTGGGAATCCGTCATGGGGTTGGATGCATTGACCATCTTGGAAGATAACAGAAGCGAAGCAAGTGATTGTCGTAGCCTTATAGGAACATATGTATCAGATGAATTGAATGGTAGGAAAAGTTTCGTTTCATGTATTCTGAACACTTTTCACATGAAAAAAGTCTCACTGAAATGATGCTTCTCTTTGATTTAATGGCCTAGGCATGCTATTTAAAGGCTTCTTGAATCGGAAATTCCATACTTTTTGTCTTTTCTAAACCATTCAAAATAATAAAAACTCTATCTTATGATCTTTTCATCCCTAGAATCCTTTATGATCTCTTTTTCATCAACTTCACAATGTTAGAATCCTTTTCTTTGATCATCCTTTATACATACACATACATACTTAAAAGTTTGAAATGAGATTCAATTGTGCATAAGCTCACAAGCACATGTATGTACATACTTCAAGATTTTAAATGAGATTACTATTGTACATAAGCTTGTAAACCATCCCCTTTTAGAGGAGAAGGCCCTCCTCCCAATTTTACTTGGCTGTTTCTTGAGGAGTAATCAATGATAGTTTTCTTTTTAACAAAAAAAATCACTAAGCAATAAATTTAATTTGCACCAAATAAGTTTCAACCCATTGATTCCATAACTTAATTTTACTTGATTATACTCATATATTCGATGGAAAAGATTCATATAAACGATTTCAACTAGTTAGAATTTTAAGACTTATTATTGTTATATATCGATATATTATTAAATTTTCAAAGATGATTGAAATCTCACAATAAATATGCTCCATATATCAAATTATGATTTTAATTATATTATTGTCATGATAATGGTGATATAAGTGACATAACATTCATGATCAAATAACATATTTTTTGTTAGTCACAAAGGTTGAGGTTACCACAAAATGTTTTAAATTACTTTCATGATAAAATTAAGTATGACATTAGATGTTTTATGAATTGTTGTTCTTTGTCTAGCCTATATATAGGCTTATGGCAACCCATCAAGACTTGTTATTGGACAATTATGGCTAAATATAACTTTATATTTCATTGAATATTTAATTCATAGATTATTTTATTAATATTAGTGGTAGCAGAACCATGTAACATAAAGCGTAAATATTGAAGTGTTTGCTTGATAGAATCGATTTATTTGATTGTTTTATAAATTTTATTTCAACCGATATTCTAATTCTCTTATTTCACAACTGGTATCTTATGTTCATATTAGTAATTATATAATGGATTTATAGGTTTTGTCAAGATAAAACCAAATTTATGGCATGTATATATCATGAAATATATTGGAACTAACAAATGAATTTTGAGCATATAAATTAAAATGATTTTTATGTCTTAAATTATTTTACAAATATTAATGATTTCTTTGGCACATTGAGTTAATTTTTATCATATAGCTTTTAATTGAAGTCCTTTCGAATCAATTAAAGTTACACCTTGCTACATAAGTTGAAATTCCTTTAAAAGAATTAAATGACTTGTTGTGTGATCTCAGTTATTTCTTATAGATATGATAAAGTAATTTTTAAGATGACTATAAAAGGATATATTGATAAGTAAGATTGTAATTGACTTGAAAAAGGATAAGGAGATAATTATCTTTTATGAGTTAATTAGAATAAGATGATAATTTGAATATTAATTTTTCTAGACTTTGGTATAAAAAATTATTTTGGTGCTTTTATTATCGATTTTATTAATTAAAAAATTAAAGTTTGAAATAAATTCTATGCATGAAGTATACCCACAGAAAGGTTAGAATTTATATTGATATGAATTATCTATTTCATAGCATAAAGTTAGATTATTTTTCATGGTCTTTCACTACTCTTATTAATGATGTTCTTATTTTAAGTGATGATTACTTTTTTTGATTAGAAGCTCTTGGATGCATAAACCTTGATTTGATGCTCCATGTGGATAAATCACTTATTCTCACAAAATCAAATATGCCACTTGAGAAAATAACATATGAGAAGTGAGAGCGGTCCATTCGCTTAAGTACGATGTTCAATAGATTTTATGTTAGTAAGAGCATTCGGAATACAATAAGGTCAAAGAATTTATAAAAGTCAACGAAAAATAATTTATGACTTTAGATAAAGTATTTACTAATATCTTAATAAAAAGATTTTCAAGTTTGACAATTCTAAAAGTGTGTATGAGCACATAATACAAATGAGAGATTTTGATGTTGAGATATCTGAATCATTTTTAGTTTATTTTATATTAATTTTTTTATCACATAATTTGACCTTAAAATTTCCTATAAGACATAAAGAAAAATGATCGATTAATGAATTTTGATCATATGTATATAAGAGTATGAAAGACTAATATATGATAAGCATGACAATGAGTAAAGAAATAATGCTGGTCTAGAGCTATAAGTAAAAGAGAAAAGGTGTCCATTAACAAAAAAAAATAGATAATAACATTCTTTCTTTTAAGTGAAGAATGAATGCATCAAGAATGATTGTAAAAAGTATAAAGTGAACTTCAAAAAATATATTTACATATCTCTAATGTGTTATGCATCATTTTTTATTGATACTCCAATGGATTGATTTTAATTCATAAATCCATATTGTGACCATGGGACTTTCTAGATCTAGTGAAGTCATGACAAAATGAACAAAATATTTATTCTAGTAATAGGATCCACTCTAACATGAAAGACATACAAACCTTTAAACTCATTTTAAAAACTAGATTTATTTTGGATCTTAAAAATACTATTTATGTTCCATCATTCTCTAGAAATTTGGTTTTTGTTCCAAGACTTACAAGTCTTTTTTTTTTTTTTCTTTGCATTTTGAAGGCTATGTTTAGCATTTCACAAAATAAAATTGTTATTGGAATTGGATCTTTAGTTGATGGTTTATTTAAGTTTGATTTAGATTCAAAATTTGGGCTTAACTATTTTACTATGCATGATCAAAATTTTGTACTTAACCATGGTATTATCAATGAGCATTCCTCCATACATGAGATTATGTCATATGTTCGTAGAAAGAATAAAGAGATTAGTAAATGATGAAGTTTTATAAACTTTAGATTTTACTAATTTTTGCATGGATTGTATAAAGGGTAAGTTATCCAATAAGCTAACTAAATATGCCCAGAGGAGTTCTAAAATTTGTAAATTTTAAGAAAATAAAGATAATATAAAGAATTAAATGATAATATTGGTTTAATTCTTATTGACCAACCTTATCAAGTTGCCAAACTACTTCAAGTTTATTCAGAGCCTAATGCTCTTGATTTACAAAATAAAGTGAATATTATGTTATTGAGAAGATCTTCAAAGTTAAAGAATGTCAGTCATTCCTAATGGTTTCATTGTATACTTATAGATATCTAATTTTAATGTTGGTATTAGTGATGATTCTTGGTTACTTTTGCAAGCTATGAGTTGAGATGCCTATGAATTTTGATATGATGCAATGAAAGAGTAATTAGAGTCTTTGGCTAAAAACCAAGTTTGTGATCTTATAGAATTACCAAAATGGGCTATAATTATTAGTTATAAATGTGTATAAAACCAAAATGATGTCTCCGATAATATTAAGAGATATAAAATCTGACTTATGACCAAAGGTTTTTCTATAAAAAAAATACATTTATTATCAAAATATCTCTCCTATTTCTAAGAAGGACTCATTCAAGATAATCATGACTCTTGTATTTTATCTTGACTTAGAGTTACATCAAATGAAATGAAAATAGTATTCTTAGATAGAAATCTTAGAGAAAAAATATATATGGATCAACATGAATTTTTTTTATGATAAAAATAATTTAGTTTGTAAGTTAGAAAAGTCAATATATAGACTAAAATAGATTTCCTAAAGATGGTACACTAAATATCACAATGTTATTATCTCATTTTATTAAAAATATAGTGGATCAATGTGTGTATGCTAAGGTGAGCAAAATAATTTTCTTACTCCTATATGTTAATAACATGTTACTTATAAGCAATGATTTAGGTGTATTATACCTAACAAACAAAGCACTTTCATTTTTAAAATTTTGAGATAAATGATTTAGATGAAGCCTGTTATGTTATTGGCATAGAGATCCGAACCTAAAAAGATACTAATATTATCTAAAAAGGTCTTTCTCAAAAAGATTTAAAAAAAAATTAAAATGAAAAAATGTTCTCCTTTCGTTATGGAAGGAGATAAATTTAATCAAAATCAATATCTATAAAATAATTTTTAGATTGAGTATATGAAAAATGTGTCATAAATGTATGCCCAAATCTGCACATGATCTGATATAACATTTACAGTAAAAAGATACTTGACAGATATTAAAATAATTAAAAAAATGATTCAAAAGAATGTCATGAGTTATTTAGAAGAATGAATGATTATATGTTGACTTATAGACATTCCAATCAACTTTGATGCAATCCGATGTTTAGATTCAAATTTTGGTTGATGCATAGACACTAGAAAATCTATCTCCGAATATATATTTTTCTATTAGCTGAAGTTAAAGTTAACATATAAACTATAGTTACGATATCTTAAGGGACCCTCAATCATAGTCTCTTTCATCCGAAAGATAGATAAATTTATTTGTTGTTATGAAATTACTACATGGGCATTATTATGGTCACATAACTTTTATCTCATGGCTAAAAGTTATCGATTTAATTACCCTATACATATACATGTATATGTTATAAATTTCACCTGATTTGCTAATTAATATGACATAATCCTTCCCGCAAAATAATACATGAATAATTACACGCAAAACAAACCAAAAAAATCTCTACCGGATCAAAGTTGATGCTCATGAGTGTTGCTGGGCTCATCCACATTGTTGCCTGCACCTCCTTTCACGGCAGTCTCTTCCACTCCACGTCTCTTCTTCTTGCACTCGCCATAGAACACCACTGCCGCTGCCACCGCAAGCATGACCGAGAACGCAACACCCACCGCCAAAAACACAGACATAGCGACTCCGACGATCGGTCTCCGGCAGACGAGAGAGGAGGCTAAGTCGTGAGCTGTAAAGAAAAATATACCCGTCTGAAACGCGAAAACTGAGAGTCGCCATGTCTCCGCCCAGTTTCCACGAACAAGCTGCAGAGCCCTCCTCAGAGCTGCAACACCAGAATAATCCTCCACCACTGAAACCACCAGTGCTAGAACCCACACCACGCGCAAGTAGTTCTGTAAAACAGACGCTGCTCCTAGTCCAATTCCGAAGATCCAAATCCCCACCATCATGTTCACAGATGCTAATAGAAGATTGAAAGCCAACTCCAGCATGGTTACCCATAGCCTTGTGATGAAACATGCCTTCAGCGACCGCATAACCCCGGACAGCGTCAGATGTGTCGCCGCGGCGGTGGAGTAGGCCGCGGAGACAGCATAGATTGTTACGGTGATCGTGGCCAGGTACAGCGTGTGCTCGACGAGTACGAAGATGGTGATGGCGAGTAGTTCTTTGATGTCATGTGTCGCACCAAACTCGAAGTTTATGTAGTCGTCGAAATTCGTGGCCATCGGAAATGGCAGGACGAATGGATCCAAGATGAGAGGACTAAGATGGGTGGGAGCAGCAAAGAGGAGGGCGGATGAAAGGATGGTGGAGAGGAGCATGACGGGGAGCAGTAGCTTCAAGTTGAGTTTCAGAAGCTTGAGGGCCTTTGCAAGGATTTGGAAGCTGGTCATGAAGTTGGATGCATCAGCCATGGTGATTTCGGCTTGAAGATACGAGAAGAGAAGCAGTTGGGTGTATCTGCTGCTTCTGTGGTCGTGGCTATATAGGAACGCATGTCAGAAGTTTCATTTGGTGTATTCTACAAGCTTTCCAGAGGAAGAAGTTTCCCTGAAATGATGCTTCTCTTTGATTTTTCTATGATTTTGAATGCCTTAGGAATGATACAAAAAACTATTCAAACTGAAATTTCATAGTTTCTCTAGACAATCCTCAACATTCCAACTTTTGCCACTTTGGTCAACATCCACAGCACAAATGACAAGAAGCTTCCTCCCTCTCAGTGGTTGGAACTCGTCGTTTCCTTTGACCACTCAGGTGCTGTGGGTCATCGCCGTTGTTTGGGCTCATATGACAAGATATCCGTTGACCTCTCAGGTATCTTTGACCTCAGCAGGGCTAATACAAAAGAAATGTTTGACCTACATGCCAATGTACATCCAGCACAGCATCAATGAATTCTTCATGTTCTTGGTACAAGGCTATTGTTTCTACATGCATCCGTGATTAATCTTCCTTTTGTTTCTCATGCTTCGACGCAGAGAAATTCTTTTTCTACTGGGATATGCTGCAGAATGAAAGAAGCCGACAGTCTGCGCATGCATCCTTTGCTCATAATTGCTCTTTGCAGTGGTATAGCGTTCCACCACTGCAGAATACTAAGACTGACACTGCTCATGCTCTTCCATGTTCTTCACTTCTGACATATGAAAGGTTGGTTATTTCCTACTTCGATGGGTTTATATGAGTTGTTGTTTCTGAAAATAATGATAAAAATGGATTATGTGAGCTGTTGTTTCTGAAAATAATGATAAAAAATGAGGAGATTTCTATTGGCATAGGCTAAAGCTGTCACGAAAGAATATTCTAAACTTGATGTTTCAGGATAAAAGCTGGAAAAGCTAAACAACAGCTTGAATGATGTTTTAGGAGCAGTCATGGACTCCAGAAAGAAGGTAGAAATGACTTACAAAAGGCAGACAAGAGTTTGGCTCTCCGTAAGAGAAGATGCATGTCCAAGTTTAATCTTTGAGAGGAGGTGGGTTGCATACGAGCAAAGAGACAAATGGAATCAAATTTTTATCAAAAGGCTCAAAAACACATCCCTTATCAGAGTATTTTAAGAGAACTCACATGTGTCTTTCCAACATGAAGGAATTCTGTATTTGAAACCTTGCATGAAGATTCCCAGGTTCCTTTTTGAGCTTGTATATGTGATGACAAACATACCATAGTATTATCATCTTGAAACTGCATAAAATTCATCTCGAAGGTAAAACAATTAAATGATGTTGAAGGAGACAATTATATCCAAGATTTTACAGGATTATGTCAAACTTCCTATAGTTTTTACAGGAAGAAAACAACCAGAGTTCTGACCCCATTTACAGACATTTTACTGTGTGGGTGCTGTCCATATGCCAATCATGGAGACATGCTTTTCTTTGTACGAATATTTTGTTTCAACCCCCCCATGTAAAACTCTCTATCTATCTATCTATCTATCTTCCATTTTATTTTCCTTCTATTCTGCTTGTTTTTTAGCTGCCTCTATATATGACCAATGTTACTCTATCATTTTCTCTGTCCTTAGACCCATAAAAATCGATAACAACTATTCCTTCCTGTTATTGCAAGCGCCGTTTGCTATTCCATTGTCCGAAACATAGAAAAGGCGTCGTCTTTGGGCTGAATCCGGTCTGGAAGCAGGCCCGGACGGCAAAAAATGGCGACTTGGAGACGTTCTCTCGGTGATATCTGCAAATGGTGGGAGATTTGTGTTTGATCCGTTGTTTCTTGGCAAAAAGAAGGGATCTTTCTAGCAATGTAAAGGATACTTTTTGTTCCTTCCCCGCTTCCTTGGATTTTTTTGACTGCGTCTTCAATTTTGGTGGAGATTGTTGTGGATGGTAATCTCCCTTCTTGACAAATTTGAGTTGGTTGTTCTGAAAGTGATGGATCGAGTTATTCTTCTTCTTGGGTATAATTTACTCTCGGGATAGCTCTATTAGATCGTTCTTGTTGTAGCGGGGAAGGGAAAAAGGAGTGATTTTTACCCTTTGGTTCTGTCGGATCTGTTGTCGGTTCTCGGAGATTATGGGATTTCTTGGAATCATGGGGAATTCCTTCGGGTGCTCCGCATCAGGGGAGCGTCTGGTCTCGGCGGCGAGAGATGGGGATCTGCAGGAGGCCAAAGCCCTCTTGGAATACAATCCCCGGCTTGCCCGGTATTCAACCTTTGGCGTTCGGAATTCGCCCCTTCATTACTCTGCAGCTCAGGGCCACCATGAGGTAACTGGTTACCTGCTCCTGTTCAATTTGATATCTTGTTCAGAATCTATTGGTCAATTTTTGGCTTTTGTTGGTTCTCATTTGGTACTTTGATGACTTTCAGATTGTCTCTCTTTTGATCGAATCTGGAGTTGACATTAATCTAAGGAATATACGAGGACAGGTAGAACCAAGATCCTTATTCCTCTTGATTGTTCTTGTTCTACCATCGCTTGGTTGGAAATCATATCATGCTGCCTTTCTCTTTTCACGATCTAGTACTCCGTTTTTTCTTCTCAGGAAGTGGATGTTCAAGGTTTCCTGTGTTTGCATTAGTTGGTTTTTGAGGTTAATATTCATATTTGCTTCGGAAGAAGCTTAGTATCAGCAATTTTATTTTGTTGCAGACTGCACTGATGCAAGCTTGTCAATATGGTCACTGGGAGGTTGTTCAGACTCTAATTCTCTTCAAAGCTAATGTCAGTTGCTTTTTTCTTCCATTCTTCTCTTTCAATGTTCTTGTCAATTTATGTTCCACTGTAATCTCATAATAACTTTCCTGTAATATTTGTAAATTGTATCATAGATTCACAGAACAGATTATCTCAATGGTGGAACAGCTCTCCACTTTGCAGCTCTAAACGGCCACACACGTTGCATCCGTCTTCTCCTTGCTGACTATATTCCTAGTGCACCAAACTTTTGGAATATGATGAGGGGAAAATCAACCCGAGAGTCTTCTATTCCTGACTTTGACAAGAGGTACATCTTTATCCTTATGGATATTCTCT
The DNA here is from genome assembly GCA_001649415.1 of Musa itinerans. Lineage (NCBI taxonomy): Eukaryota > Viridiplantae > Streptophyta > Magnoliopsida > Zingiberales > Musaceae > Musa > Musa itinerans. The sequence goes on along the minus strand of LVTN01000223.1, from coordinate 339,377 downwards.
ACTTCTTCCTGAGGAGAATTGTGACTTCCCTCTGGTATGTGGCAGTGCCTTGTCTAAGTTCGTTAACCAAAAGGCAGATGGAGGAATCACGGCCCTTCATATGTCAGCACTAAATGGGCATGCAGAGTCAGTGCACTTACTATTGGATTTGGGTGCTTCTGTTTTTGAGGTCACAGTGGAAGATGGGTCAACAATTGACCTGATAGGTTTGCTTCTCCTGTTTCCTCACTAGTTTTGCTATCTGCTTTCCTGTTAGAGTTACAACCTTTGTCCTTGGATTACTGTCCAGAAATTCAAACATTATCAATTATATTTTAGTTATACCTTTGTATATTAGGTGGTTATTGCTTTTCACCAACTATATATATATCTTGGAATTATCTGTATTTGCATGGCCATTGTTTTCTTAAACTTGTTATCTTAGGTATAATTCTACTGTATCACATGTTTTGTATTTAGTGAACATTCATGTTGAATATAAGCTTATGTCCATGGCTAGTTAATGCTTGAGCTTTTTAGGAACTTTGATATTCTCAATGATCATTGCTATACTAAAGTTAGTCTATTTGTCCGAGCAACAAATAGTTTCATTGGGACTTTTTACTTTGTGGGGATCAAGAGATGTCTGGTCTTAATTCCACTTGTACTCGTTCTCTATGTATGTTTGCAGCCTTCGAAGCTTTGTGGGCTTTGACAGAATTAAATAGATCTTATATCCAATGATAGTCCATAGTGACCTTCTATTGGATCTTCTACCTAAGATTTAGGCCTTGTGTCCATAACTAAATAAAAAAGGGAAATGATCCGCCCCCACAACTTTTGGGTCTTATTTGAGGGATCTAATTGTTATGGCCTGAGCCCATTTGAAGTGTTAGGATTAGATAGGCTTGTCATTGTCCTTATTTTGAGCAGAGTGCAGTGTGCTACTGTGCAGTTTTCTTACCAGTTCAATGTTATGACAAATTTAGCATCAATTCCAGCACTATCAGCATCGTGTTAGAATTTATTTCCTAAATTTTAAATTCATTGCTTCCAAATATGAATAGGAAACATAGTTCAGTATTTTCCTGCTATGCAATTCTTTGCACAGAGAATTTTTTGTCCACTTTAATCAATTTCTTTGTCGGCCTATTCCTCCGCTTACCTTACTTGGATTACTATATTCTTCAACCTGATCTAAATATTAGGAACATCTTTCGTTTGGAAAAGGCAAATCTTGATTCTTACTTTAAATCTAGATATAATAGATGATGCAGGAACCGGTTGGATAAAAGCGACATACATTTTGGTCCAACATTTTTATTAAATATCATTTGGCAGGTGCTGGAAGCACACCACTTCATTATGCTGCTTGTGGTGGAAATGCTGTGTGTTGTCAAGTAAGATAATTTCATGTCTATTTGGTTTCTTTCTCTGGTATGCTAACTACTTTGCTTACTCATGACATATGGGCATTCAGGTTCTTATTGCCAGAGGAGCTAGCTTGACTGCTGAAAATGCAAATGGGTATGTTCCTGACAAGTTAAACCTGTATAGGATATTTATATTATTTAGCCTCAAATAGTGCTACATCTGTAGGACTAGTTAGATGCTCTATCAACTCGATTACTATTTTTAATTAGCTGATAAATTACTAGCGCAAGTTAAACTGGAAAATTTTCATTTCAAGATCTTTTGTGTTGACAATTGACACTGGTTTGAATATATGTGCTTCAGTTAAATCCTGGCTGAAAGGCAAATTTGTGGATTCTTTTAGTGTAACCAAACAGGGAACTTTGAATGTTAATGTAGCCATTTTTTGTGGATGATATGAGCCAATGCTTGCTGGCTTTGTCTAAATATTCTGTCCTTTGCCCCCCATTTTTCTATCTATCTCATATTACATATATTTAATGTTGCCTCATATCATCCTTTTGTCAGAAAGAAATACATGCATAATTTCATATATTCATTTTTTGTTCACAGCTGGACTCCTTTAATGGTGGCCCGTTCATGGCATCGAAATTGGATTGAGGGCATTCTAAGTAAACGACCTGATGGTCGTATAAAGATTCTTCCTTCCCCATATTTATCTCTTCCCCTCATGAGCATCATAAGGATTGCTAGGTAAGTCTATTGTATTTTTGTTATTTGCTAACGTTTGACTGTATTCAACATTATTTTAGTGGCTCTGCTTTTATCTTTCTCATGTTCCGTACCTTCATAATTGCCTGTTTTTCTGCCACAGAGAATTTGGTTGGAGGGGCACAAATCAGTCACCTGCATGCATCGATCCATGTGTTGTTTGCTTGGAAAGGAGATGCACGGTAGCTGCTGAAGGTACAACTCTCCTAAAACTTCTGATTACGTGGATTAATACTTACAGTCAGCGGCTAGCAGGCAATTTCAAATAGCCAAAGAAGAAGTTTGTATACAGGATTTTCACAAAATTTGGGGCTTTTACTGAATCCCATTACTTATGCCCTCTTTGTTTCAAGACTGAAGTGTTTCTTTTTGTTTATGATTATTATTTATCTTTGCATGAATTTATGCAGTCTGTTCCCAGTAAATTTGTTTCGCGTGTTAATTGCAGATCAACTGCATTCTGGGCATCCTCTCAACCGTTTATCTGAAAACCGAAAAGAATATTAATAGAACTACTTTCTTCATCATATTTTTCTCCTTATAGATGACTTTTTTAGAATCAATCCTTTTGTAACTGTAGTTCGTATATACATGCATTTGTAACTGCTGCTTGATAATACTCTAAACAGTGAGCCAGTTGACAATAAACTTGAAAGTCATACTTGGCTACTACTAGCAAGATTGCATCAGTTCACCAACAAAACCTGGCCCTCTCAACTATTAATGGCTGCAAAATGGTAAGGTTGGAAACTGATATATATTATTGCTATATCATCGCTAAGAGGTCAGACTCAAGTTAGAAAGACCAAAAAATATCAAGTAGAATTTGTTCCTGTTTAACTGGTTTTGAATCTATGCATACTGATTATAGAACTACTACCGTATCGCAGGATGTAATCATGAGTTCTGCACCAGATGTGCCCTTTACCTGTGTTCCACCAATAGCACGTCCACTGTCGTGCCAGGTCCACCGGGATCAATACCTTGTCCCCTTTGCCGGCACACTATTGTCTCATTTTTCAAGATTCATGGGATGAGCCCAATCAGGGAGCTGCCGCGAACAAGCTTATCCTTATCTCTGTGTGCTACATGTCCAGCTGTGGATGGATCAGATTCTACTGCTTCTATGGCTACTCAGCTCTGCAAGCCTGACTTCCATTGCACACGGGTGCCACCTCTGGGTTCCTCTTCTTTCAGGTCATTGAGCTGTCAAAGGTTTCCCTCCATGAAGCTCCACTCCATGCTCTGCATGGGAGTTCCTGAGACAAGCCCATGCCTAATAAGATGCTGCAGGTCCGGGTCCAATTTGAGACGATCGGCTTCTCAGCGGGAGAGCAGCACCAGATCATGTCTTTTTGCCTTCAGCCCCATCGTCGACACTTCTAACGGCAGCTAAATTTCTCGACACATTTCTGATGCTCTCTGCACCAAGTGCTGATGAACTTGTGGGTTCATCTGTATGTTTCATGGTTCTGTAAAATGAAGAATCATGTGCTTTTGTCATGCTGTATATCCTTGATTGTAAGGATGGTTTGTCTTGTTTCATTTTCCAGCTCCTATTGTAATCGAAACAAGTCTGGTTGTTTGGAGTCCCAAGTTGTTTCTATCCATCCTCCTATCAAATTCAAATGCAATCATCCAAAATTTTCCTGCTATATTCTTGTACCAAATGTGCATATTAGTAAGTAAATTGCATGCATGATTACTCTGAATCAACATGCATCAGTCTTTTTGATGATTTTACATTTGAGTTGAATGGCATTCTCGGCTGCATGAAAGCTAGTTGTTATAAATTGTGCAACATCCATAGTTTAATCTCATATTAGAAATGGGAAAATTTTGAATGGTGGTATAAAGTTTGACATTTGCATTATCATTATTGCTTGAGATAATTTTGTATTTGAGGGCCAACATGTTGAACGGCCGAATTGGGATAAGGTTAATGTGTCAATTATTCTCTTATTATGTGGAGACAAATTGATATTAAATCTCTAATCTGCACTGATATTGAATATGTTTATCTTTTCATTCAAAATTGAGAATATGTACAAAATATACTATTTTAGAATTCATCAAATATTAAAAACAAATTATTTTTTTAATAAAAGTATTATAAATATATTTTTATTCAATATTTCTGTACCAAAATTATTATTATTATTATAAAAGATAAATAGTGAAGAATGGATTCGGGCTTCGGATCTTACGAGATATACTGTTAAAGTCTTTACTAATATAAAGGTATATGGAGGGTACAATTGTTATATTAAAATTAATAGGGGCTGATATGCTATTTTCTTAACTCTGAGACATTTGTCTTAAAATTTGCGAGGGTGCATATAAAATATTTGAACTGTGGAAGGATAAATATGTGAAAACAAGAGCGAACGGAGAGAACGCCGCAGGTAGCGCCGCCGCCCGCCGTTCTCCTCCCATCAGCCGACGTCCTCCACCACTCGATCCTTTGGCAGAGGAGCGATGGATCCTGGAGAACATATACGTTCCATCTGGAGGTGAAGCGCCGTATTCTTCCCCCTTGAGCGAGAAGCCGGAAGTGTAGTTTACGGCAAGTCGAGCACCAGCACACCGAGGTGAGCCACGAAGGCGTCGATTCCTTCTGTTCTTCTTATTTCCCGGAAGTTATGCACTTAGGATTTCTCGACTTGCTAAAATATCAGGAGTAGAAGAGGAAACATTGCAAAGATGGTAGCTTGATTCGAAAACCTTCCATCATAAGTATTGGGATTCAAATATTCTTGGCATTTTATAGTTATTTGAGAAAGTTGAGTTGCTGATCAACTGAGCATAGCATCTTTCTATTGACACTTCTTGATCTGAGGCTGCTGCTGGAGAAATTGGGTGGGGAAATGGTTGTGTTGCTTTAGGTAATTTTCTCCAGTTATAATGATCGAGGCAGGTTTGGTTGGGACATGGCAGTAGTTGTACTTATGGAGCATGAAGGGAAGACAAGGTATGAGGTTATGGAGAGAGCCCTAAATTGCTTAACTTAAGTTTCAAAAACAAGGTATTATATCCTTAATTCATAGGCTTTTATGCTAAGAAACCAATCTTGGATGTTTGAAAGACAACTTTTTTCCCTTTCACAGTTGTAGTTTATGTTGAGGTAGTTATATCTGACTCTGAATGACTACAAGTAGAGCTCTGATTGAATATAAGTTTCATTAGTCTCTAGATGAAGAGTGAAGAAATTAGATGGAGATAGAGGAAAGCACCCATGTCCTCAGAGAAGTGCCAGCTCTAGTAAATCTTACCTCGCCACCTAATAACTAAACACCCCATGGTTCTCGCAGGAAGAAGCTCTCAGATAGCAAGTATATTGTCACTCTAGCTTGCTCCAAGTGCTTTGACCTGATACATGATCACGGCTCTTTATGCATACTCACTTGATAACTTGGAAGGTTACAGTCAACTGTAGTTCCATTTTCCTGTAAGCTGCTCGGCATTTTTATTTCAACAGAAATATGTTTTATCTGCCATTCTGAGATGAGCAACATGGTATGGTTATATAGTGCAAGATCAAGGGGAAGTCAAAAAGAAGAGAATTCATGATCCTTTTATATACTCAGATCTTATTAGAAAGATACACACACACACACACATGAATTTCGACGTATTGTTGATTATTGTCCAATCAGTGGCTATGAACATGAAAATGTAGTCAGAAATTTCAGATTATGGAAGGGGCACATGTCCCTTGTCTGCTGAATGTTATTGATAGCATCAGCATATGATTAATGGTTGTAATCCATTTCTTGTAGCACACATAGTCATTGATCTTGAGATCAATCTTCCCTTGACTTGTCGTCATCTCAATGCAATAGGCTCCATTTGCATCTTGGGTAGGTTCTCCAAGAGGGTTTGTGTGCAACTCATTTATAATACCTGTTTAATATAGGACTAGATGAAATTTATTTGGTACAATGAGGAAGGAATATCTGATACCGAAATATTCAACTTACATTCTGTTGCAGTGGTGAGGGCCATTAGCATATTTATCTTTTTGATTTTTAAGATAACTTTGGCATCCTTGTTCAAGATAGCTGAGACTGATCTTAACCTGCATTTACCTGCTTCGAAACAGGAGAAATAACAAGACGGGTGTCATTAAAAAGAAATAGCTTGCCCCTGATATTGGTAGTAGGATCTTCAGTATTTGACAGCATTAAACATAATATCGTTGAAGTAGATCTACTGGACACCTAGGATATGATCTAAAATTGTATGTGAAAGAGCTATTGGTGAGAATCTAGATAAGTTTCTTAGAGAAGTCCAATAGAAAATTAAATGAAGCACATATAAAATATAACTAGTACTGTGAAATGTTATTTACCATCTGATGTTGCAACAAGGATCTCATCACCCTTTGCAAGTAATACTCTGCACCGCTCAAAGTTGAATTCAAATTCATCACAAAGAAGTGTTGGTGAGCTACCCTTTATCTTTTTTGTGTGACTTTGTCTTCCCCTTAGTGTGGCTACACCTCTCAATGCTGACACAAAAAAGAGTAGACTATTATTACTTTTGCAACATGAGATGGCATCACCTTAAGGTTCATAAGCTAACATTTGGAAACAGAAATTTGCTAGGAGATTGTTGGACCTCAGATCATCTATAAGAAGCTGGAGAAAATAGTTATGATACTTCAACGAGTGAGTCTGTGTGTGGATTATAGGGATAGGGGAATTGAGATTACATGTTGCTGCAGCAGCTGTTAGAGTGATGATGTTACTTGCATCGGTCACAGTTACAGCTTCATTAATAGCTGAGGAGAGCTGCTCACGCTTTGCGCCCACAGATTCTGCAACTTGGGCACATTGTGCTGCAAGTAAAGCAGCTGCAGAGGCAACTGCGCTCTCCTTCAGTGACTTCTGTTTGTTGGCTTCTGTGTCTTCTGCTGCAATGGCTGCAAGAGCTGCTGCAACTCCTGCAACTGAAATGGCTGCATGCACTTCAGCTTTATGCAAGCGCTTCTCTTCCTTGCGCTTCTGCTTCATTTCCTTTAGCCATTTCTTAATTGAGATCCCATTCCAAGATGCGATTTTTCTAAACTGCAAAGAAGTTCTTTTCTATCACTGTTGTGTAGTAATTCCAGATATTGAATTTGTTTTGCATGTGGAGAACTGTACATCAGGCATCCATTCTTCAAGTGTTTTCATATTTTTCGAGAACTACACATTTGATTGGACCTTTTTAAAAGAATGTTCTCTGACATTTAGTTTTCTAAAATATATACATCAAAATAAATTCCTTATTGCAGTTAATGTTTGTTGGTAATATTCTTTTAAATTTGAAAGGTAAAAATATGACTATTAAGTGAAGCAGATAACCTGGCAGTGTTGTCGTGGAGTAACTCTCGAATGTACTCGATGGTGTGTGCTTAATGATTAGCCAGATAAGATGGAAGATGCAATCATCACTGTGCTTCAAATGATGGAAGACATGTTCAAGATTGGAGGTTAACAATAAAGTGATCCAGATTAGGTATCTTGCTCAAGTTTAGTCCAAAAGTTAAATGATGAAAGATAAAGATGGAATATAGCATGACAAGTCTCAAGAAATTTATAGAAAATGTGTAGCTTGGGCAAAGATGAGGGATATGTCTGATGAAAATATAAATGTGAAACATGTGAATCCAAACTGGTTTGCTTGACACTACACTGAATCTTTATGACTGTAGATAAAAAGGAAGGAGCAATGGTAGTATTGATTTATGAGAACAAAGAATGTCCACAAACTTGAAGAGGACAACTACAGAATTGATTCAATAAAAGTATAGCTGTAATTAGGTTAGAAAACCTACTTAGTTTCGTAAACAAGTGGTGAGCAAGATATAGATTTGCAATGCTTATAACATGGAGAAATCAGAAAGAAATGGAAAGAACACAATAAATTACGATATGTTCACTTTTTTATCCTAATCATGTTAAGCATATTTCATTGAATTCCAAGGTAACAAACCCATTTGAATTATTTGTTCAGGTAAGTATTAATGTTTAGAGCCACTAAAAATAAAAAGGCTTATTTTGTTCACCCCTCTTTTTCTCCTTAGTAAATATCTCTGATGTAATAAAATGCAGGCAGAAACAATATACTACGAGTCCAAAAGATAGGGAATGCAAGGTTGGCAAGGAGGATATATTTGTTCGATGTAGAAGATGGGGTGTTATTGGCACAAGCAATTAAGCAGGTAAAATTCAACTCCAAACTAGAATTTAAACTCCATACCCATTTCTGCCTTGTGCACATGTCATAATCCAGTTCTGGATGTATTGCTTTCTGCAGCCATATCCATGACTAAGGAAGAAGGAAACTCTGATCAGTGGAATTGGTTTTACTTCCAAGATCAAAATAAGTCTGATCGGTGCAATAGATTCTACTGCCAAAGATTAACCAGTATGTCTTTCTTACCTTAAGATCATCAAGTTTTATCTGTGGAGTTGACTTGAAATCACCTTCATCCACTTTGAAGCTTCTTTCACCCTTCTGCAGCTGAGCGATCGGTGCTTATATTCATTGCTATGTCAAAACAACCAACACTGCTTGTCTTCTTTAACAGGGAAGAAAAGTAGGGCACAGAGATCAACTCACCGACGAAGGAGCTCTCTTGTCATTCTCCAGTGCCACAATCTGTTTATCCTTGAACATGCTTGAGCATTCATCTACAGTTGGCTTAAAAACTTTGATAGCAGAGTTGCACCAGGCATGAGAAAGCAGATCAAGGGATGCTTCAGGCCCTGTGGCTTTCATCTCTAAGTCCATCCAATTCAGGAAGCCGACAACTCCAGGAGGATCTGTATTGGTTTATGAGTTCTATATACAATATACAACAGAATGAAGTGGGTCTACAGGGAACCCGATGTTTCCTATAGTTAATGAGGTGTTCATGCATCTTTGAAAGAACAAGGTTTTCCACATGACCAGCATAATTAGTGCATCAGGAAAGCTATTAGCTATGACCCTTGCCTAGAAAAAGGGAGCACATAAACAAAATGGGATTAGAGATGGGATGGATCATTACCACCATCCATGCTTGTGGACTTAAGAGAAGGATGGAATCAAATGGGACCCTTGTGGATATGAACTATCTGTATTGAAATGGTCAGACTATGCAGCCAGCCACCAGTCCTTGTTCATGTCTTTAACACTTTGTTGGGAGCCACTACCTTCATTACCTTAGCCACCTAAAATATGTGAAAGCAAAAGGAAAAGGTGTGATACATGGTGTTGTGGAGCTCTCGAGCCTGACAGCCAAACATCTCCAGAGAAGATACCAATGATTTGTTTATTATAAAGATGGTCCTTGGTCATGAGTTTCTTGATCATCTCATTTTCAAGCAAAGCTCATTTCAACTGTGACTGATACATCTTGAGTTGCAAGAATGAGTGTTACCTTTGCATCGGTTGGCACATTTTTTGTACGAGTATGTTGGGTAAAGTGAATGAAGTATATATAACCTGTCTCTTAGTGTTTTGAAGAGTACTACTTGAACTTATGGAAGTCATCATTGTCCAACCAAATGCAAGTGTCATTTGGCATCCTAGAAAATGTGTATGTGCTGCTGTGGTTATCTGTGCCTATTTGCTTTATTAGGTGATGGAAGGACAACAGTGCTTTTTGGAGTAGCTACTAGAAAATTGCTTTGCATGTGGCTGTAAGGCTTGGTGGTTAACCTTTGCTACTATATTTTACTTGCTTTCCTACAACAATGCTTTTTTTTTTGTAGCTAATCACATTCAACTTGAAAATGCTTGGATCATAATACTGATCAACAAGCATGCATATTAAGATTAGGTCATGGGATCTTGTTTATTAGCTTCTTGCTGTAACTCCATGGTTCTTCTGATTAGTATGATACTATGATGATCATTTGATGATATGGAAAGTTTATCATGTCCTTGAAGCTATATCTTCAACTATTGAGCTCATAATAAGCCCTATCAAGCCTAGGATGCTTTGCCCAACCAAGTACTTGAGAACACTATGTTTGGCTCCCATCATATTAATTGGGACCATAATTGAATCTTGTGCTTCCCAACCCAACTTGATGCGGACTCTTTCTTAGGCTTTTAGCCCTTCATGATTATATATATCAAATAATTATATGATTCAAACCATTTTTATTTTTTAATTATTTGATATATATATATATATATAAAGATAAATGACGAACATAATGAACATATTTGAGATGCTTTGCTAGTCAACAAACAGGTTTTACATGGGAATTCATAAGCATCATGACCTCTAAAGCAAGTACACAAGGAATGATTTGTCTACATCAGCATAATATAATTCCTGGTCTACACATCTTGTAAAATGCAATCATCAACATTTCCATTCATTGCTAGAGATGGAATCTCTCTTACATTTGTGACAACAGCATAATATCATGGAAAACCACATCAACCAAAAAGAAGCAAGAAAACAATGCTGTTGATAGAAGGTCACCACTGTACACTGCTCAACCATTCTTCACTGCCACTGTCCATCCCAAGCCCAGAAATATATTCAAAAAATAAATAATAATAATAATATACTCACTGAATCTTTATGAAGTAAAATCTCTCTTCATCCCTTGTACACATTGCACCATAACAAGAGAGACTAGAGACTACTTGATGATAATAGAATGTGTAGCTGACACCTTTAGAACGTTAAATCTACCATGGGTGACAAACCACATTCACAAATGAACTAGTCATATTTCCTATTACACATATGTTCCACCTGAATTATTAAGATACAGATGTTTGACGACAAATCCTTTTCTGACAAGAACAGGAATCTTTGCTGAAAAAGAGAAAAAAGGGATGGACAATCATTTTACATACACCACAAAAGAATGAACATGTTATGAAAATGCATTAATGACTGAAGTGCCTCCGACGTGTCGGCTTGATTTTCACATGAACATGAGTTAATGAACAGCATAGACAATGCAGCTCAATCAGAGTTTGAGTCGTAGAAATCACTTGGGCATGGTGTCATCACCTCCGACTCCAACAGTTTCACCACTCTATGCATCGTGGGCCTATCCTCAGGAGATGATGACACACATTGGATAGCAACTGAAAGCAAAGCATCTAGGCTTCCAATCTGCACCCCCTCACACAAGGGGTCAATGATTTCTCTTTGATGGTTCTCCACCATCAAGAAATTCAGCTGGAATAGGAAAACAAGAATGATGTTCAAGCCATTTCCTATCCGAGAATTGACAATAAAACTGATGATGTTCAAGACATTTCCTACCCGTGAATTGGCAATAAAACTGATGAAACCCATTTGATGTTTATTTTCCTAACATAGGTTTACAAATAAGACACAAGTTTCACTACTTCCAAGTTCCAACCCACATTATGTCTGTGCATGGATCAAAGATAGTAAAATCATTTTTTTCGTGAAGTATAACTTGTGACTACTGCAGTAGAAGAAAGATTCATGAGTTTCTTTAACTCGCATGCTCTCTAAAATTTTTACAGGAAACTAGTTAATGAACTTTTTTGGTTGCACGACAAGAAATCATGTAAAAAATTGTAATGGCATTAATTAATTCAACTATTTGCCATAAGAAATCACAGAAAAACCTGCTTATGTTTTATATAAATATGACAATAACTCACATGCTCTTTAAGATTTGTACAGGAAACTAATTAATGAATTTTTAGTTGCAACTACAAGAAATCATGTAGAAAGTCATTATGGCATTAATTAAACCAACTATATGCAGTAAGAAATCCTAGACCAAATTAATTAGGTTTTTGTAGATATGACAACTAGCCCTCACTAGGTCTCTAATGTTTCAAGAAATCCTAGACTCATGAATAGCTCATGCTTGATCCAATGTTCAGCTCAAACTCAGCTTTTTCCCAAAGCAAACCAACCAATCTTGAACAGCCCAGTTCCATTTGATGACTTAATGAGCCAAGGCTTGATTCACTCAGGCTTGGCTCACTGAGGACCCAAGCTATTTTATCTATCTATATATTATACTTATACCAGCAGGTCTTAGACATGTATTTTCATTTAAAAGCTGAGATCCATAACCCCAGGCCCCATTTATGTATATACATTTCATTGGAGTTTTTCAGCTTTTCTGTTTTCTCCTCCTCCTCCTCCTCCTCCCTCTCTATCTAATATGATCTGAGCACGTTACCTATTTCCCCAAAACCTTAACCTTCAGTTGTGATGGAGGGAATGAAAAAAAACAAAAGTGGATTTGTGATCTCACCTTTGGTTGTGATGGAGGGAATTGAAGAAAGCAAAAAAAAGCAGTGGATTTGTGATCTGCAATCCTGATCCTATATCTTGACAAGGGAAGAATCAATTCTCCTTCTCTGTGGGCGAGCAGGACTCACGCTGCTAGAACTCAGTCCAAGCCAAAGCCTAAACAATGGTTTTAAAGCTCCTACCAAACACAAGCTGAGAATAAACAGCCACACAAGCCAAGCAGAAAGAGGCCCCCTGTTTGGCTGTGCTGAACAAATGCAGGGGTTTGTCTGTTCATGTGCAGCTAGTTTATCTTTGGCCCTCAATCAAAAGGCTTAACTGGGATGGCAAAGAAATAACTCCAATCTGAGGACAAGTTCCAGTTCAACAAAGCCACTGCAGAAACACAATTATCTCCATGCAATACCCAGAATGGACATGCATCTATGCGATAGCAAAAGGCTGCCAAGAAGAATTAAAACAAGTTATATTTTTGACCTGGAAAATTGATCTAAAAACTTGGCTATATTTTATCCAAAGAAGGTAATTACCTTACATTAATAGCATAACATTTAAGAGATTATGAACTTAGAAACATGTATTGTTTGAGACAAATTATGCAGAAAATGTCCAGATTACGTAGTAGGTTGAACCAACATTTCAAAACTCAGTCCAGTTGATAGCGGGACCGCTACAGTATTGATATGGATTGATGTTAGGTGTATCTCTAAACCAGAAAGAGGAGGCGGCAGAGGAAGAGGAGACGGAGGACACATACCAAGAGGCAACATGCACTGAAAGAGGAGGTGGATGCAGGGGTAATGGCACAGAGAGAGAAAGAGAGAAGAGAGAGGAGATTGAAACAGCAATCTCCTTAATCTGAAGTCTGGGTATTGCATTAAGAAAATCAGCAATTGAAACAGCCACCCAAAAGTAACAGAACAAGATCATCAAAACACCTGATGCATGCACAATAATCAATAAACAGCATCACATACATTTTCCTGCAATCAATTCCAGTAGAAAATGATCAATCTGGAATACAAGTTCATTTTTCAAAAATATCTATTGAATAAAATATAATTCTAAAATCAAGAAAGATCAAGCAAGCAGGCAATTCAAGCAGACCAAGTTTTTATGGTTTTCAAAACCTGTGACTTGATAGCCAGGGCATATGGATCATAACTAAAAGAATTTTAATTATGACTGATGACAGAACCATACCCATCCAACTATATTTAAACCTTTCTCTATAAATGATGAATCAGTTGGTCGTTTTCCACTCAAAACTTCAAGCACCAGGACACCAAAGCTGTACACATCAGTTTTTTCTGTAGCTCGACCACTCTGCATATATTCTGCAAATAAGATAATAAAAATTCAATTGCTAGCAAAAATGCTGCAATTTGTTAATCGCCATATCTGTTTAAGAAAACAAAAACACTATAAGAAAAGCTTGGATGCATATAGGTGACCAAAAAGAGAAGGAACTGCCATTAATCTTACACCATAACATAGACATGTTGAGTACACACATGGAACTCAATTTCACCCCATCTGAACTTATTGGTCCAGACGAGAACCAGTATGCAAACCTGATCCATTTCAGGCAGTCTGGTTTAAATAAAAAATACATTTTGTTTAAACTTTGAAAACCCCGATTCTTTAGGGCTTGCAAGTTGTAAAATTCGAATTCTTTGATTTAGATACGTAAGCAAAAAAACCTAGTTAGAGTTGAACAAGGCTTTTTTCCAGTTTTAGGTTTAAATTGTTTGTTTTGAGTCTAATCATGTTGTTAGGCCTGAGTGAGTCAACCTATTTTTGTAATGAGTTGTACTTAAGTTTTAGGTTCATAGTTGGTATCTTGTCTTAGTTGGGTTAGAGTCCAATTGAGAAGTTTCTAACCGCTGATATCTTAATTGTATTGCTGACGGTCGATAAGAACTTAGATATGTTGCATCTTTTGGAAAGATCCTGGTTAGAAAATTTTCTTAGTTGACTGTGAGAAATAGAAACAAAACTTAAAGCTTTTAAGCATCCTCTTCGACTAGTTTCCTATTTATGGGTGCCATCAAGGAAACCAGCCAAAGACCTTAGGGTAGGTTTGATGAAACTCTTGTTCAGATGTGGAAAGGATCAAAGGAAAGCTGTATATCACTAAAATAGTCATAATTAGGCTGTTTTTCAGTCACAACAACGATTAAACAGGAATACAGCCAAAAAGCTTGTTTTATCAGGAAAGTCATCACATAAAACATGTTAACAAGATTATTTATTTTAAGATCTTCCTTGTTTAAGACTCGTTCTGCAAGCAAAAGATCTATGGGCCTTCAGCTAGTAATAGTGGGTTCGGTCTTGATATACTATATAAAGATGGATTACTCATAAAAATATGACTCCTCTGTGCAGCTGATGAAACTTAGGATTTCCTTACTCTCTTCAATCAAATATCTCTTCTCTCCTCTTTCACAGTATTTTCTCCTACATCCATCTCCCACAAAACTATCAGCCACACATTATTTCACCACCAGTAATAAATGGATGCATAATTAAGTAGTCTATTATTATAATAATTAAAATAAATAAATATGTATTACATAGAGAAAAAAGTACATATTGTACGTGTATGGCAAATGTAAACAGCTGTGGGAAAAGAAGCAAAATTCTGGATAGCATGAAGACATACAATTGTGTTCATAAGCTCTCGAAAATTGAAACACTCATGATGGATTATTTACATACATTGGTTGGATAAGATTAAGATGAAAGCCTTGTCGGAAGGAACAAATAATGAATGTATGGTTACAGAAGCTAGCTAAGTAGTTACTGGAATAAGAATTCCTTAAAATATAAAAAGAAACAAATTCCCAAGATAGTTTAGCATTATTTTAAAATGACAAAAACCTTTATGGGTTTCTATGCCTACTGCACAAATGAACCCATATCTAAAGAAACATGAAGAAATGTTGGTGATAAGTTGCAGACAACCACTGAGCAATATCCAGTATGGTTTACACTACAAAAGAAAGATCTGTGCATGTTCAAGTAGCAAGATCTTAGAGGCCTGAAGAGGAATTGGCACGATGATATAAAATTCATCATCATGAAAGCAAATTTATGTGATGCATACTGAATGATGTACCTGGAGCAAGATAACCAAAGGTTCCAGCAACTATTGTGGTTATATGTGACTCTTCATCCTCCAATAGTTTTGCAAGCCCAAAATCAGATACCCGAGATTCCAAGTTACCATCAAGCAATATGTTGCTTGACTTGATGTCACGATGTATTATTCGAGGTGAACAATCATGATGCAAATATGAAAGACCTTTTGCAGCCCCCACGATTATATTAAGGCGTGCATCCCAGTCCAGTTGTTCTGATCTTTCTGCTCGAGTGACAATTATAAACGTCACATGATTTATTTCCATAATATGATGAATGAACAACCAGGAGCATCTTATCATGCAGAAGGAATGCCTAAAAATTATACGATAATAACCTATAATATTGATCCAGATAAACATAGGAGCATCCAGTAACATGTATGAATTCAACAACAATATATACCAATAACATGGCATAAAAATGCATTCAGCAGATGATAATGATGAAACTGAAAGAACCATATACTTGCAAGAAAAATAAAATCCACAGATATTTTGTATATAAACATGGTAAATTGGTAATAACAATGATACTTTTGTAATAAAAATAATTGGTAGAAACTGCTAAGAAAGCTGATGGTGATAACAATGAGGAGTCACTGTCCACAACTTTGGGTTGGCTGTATGGACCCTTTTCCACAGCTGACTCTGTTGACAGTAACATCACTCATTAATTTTTAATTTAGTACCTTTCAAGTTGCAAATCATCTGGGTGATGAAAACTGTCACTTCTAGATAATGATTTGATGAGGTACTCAGTAAAGTTCCACGTTCATGTTTGTTCTAAAAAGGTTCAATCCTACCTGTAGAAAATCTTTGTTCAAAACAATTATTATCAGTATGTTTTTGAAAGGAACAAATGAACTTTTCCCAAAGAAACAATGAAAGACAAACTTATCCACCAAGGCAACAGCTTTCCATTCATAATAAGGATATATATCTTGATACTGAGCTGTACAGCATGTGGTGCAGTTCAGAATATTGTGATATATACCTTAGAACAGTATGATATATTGCAGATTGGAAATGGTTGAGCCGGTATGGTACAATCAATACACCATGATATTTGAATCCATGGCATAACAATAAATAGGTTTAGAACAAATCTAGAATCAGCATAGTCATTTATTAAATAATGATGCACATGGTTTCAAATACCCAGGTCAACAACACGTACCGTACTAGTAAACTAGTGTATGACCATGTCAGCTGGTGTTGAAAGATTAACAAAATTTCAGTTTACTGTTTATATTGGTATAACAATGTATATCATATGTACCAATTGGCATGTGCCAATCCTATAAGATTATGGTACCAAAGTTGGGATGCACAAACCATGTTTACATGTCAAAGGAACAATGACAAAAACAACTAAACTCTAGATGCTAAACAACGTGCAAAGAAGTGGCATGGTCAACAAGATTATACAAAATTTCTTCCACAATAATGCCTAATAAATCTAGAAAGCATAATATTTAAAAATGTAAACTAAGTTCAGTATGATGATGCATGTAGAACTTACCATGTAAAAAGTCATCCAAGCTTCCACCAGGTAAAAAATCATAGATTAACAACTTAGATAAAGGGGAATTGCAGTATCCTCGGAGATTGACTAAATAACGATGTTTAATGCTCCCTAAGATCTCTAGTTCTCTATCAAAAAATCGGTCCACGACTTCATTTGTCTTCATTATTCTTTTCAATGCAAAAATATTGCCATCATCCATGGAAAGCTTGTACACAGTTCCAAAGCCCCCAGAACCAATGATGTTTTCCTCATTTAAGGTCTCCAGCTTTCGGAGAATATCTTTTGATGAGTAGGGCAAGTCCCCATGAAACATTACTATGGATGCACCTGAGATAGAATACTGTATCAGAATCTCCCACACCGAACACCAGAATCAACAAAAATAATATATGTCAAAATGCTCATAACAACAACTCAACAAATTTTGGTACCTCCACTGACATCCATTGCTGGACCACTGACATCACTTTTACCAAATTTCTTATAAAGGAAACAGCCCCAGAAACACATTAGTGCCACTAACAACAAAGCTCCCACTGTTACTACTGCACTTGTAACAAGCTTAGTCGAATTCTTTGCTGGCTGTTTTACTGGACCTGCACAAATATGTTACCATCTCATAAAAGACAATAGGAGTATGAAGTAATGAAACAAAAGAAGTCAATAAAAATTACTGTGTTCATACTTCCAACATTCTCTAGGGTCAGAGTTCATCTTGGAAACATTGCATAAGCAAACAGACTCTAGAGTGAAGCCCTGAGTGCAACAGTATTTTATAACAGGAGGACAGTTGGAAATTCTAAATCTAAATGTTCAACAACAAACAACAGCAATCCACAATGTCCAACCACTCAGCTATGGCTACATGGATCCTTTTGTTGATAATGAAAATGATCGAGATCCATTCTAACACAATTTGACACAATTTCATGCTAGTTATCCGCGGCCTAATGCAACTCTCTACTTGTTTCATTTGAGATTGAGACCGCCCTTGATGGTGTTAAATTTTAAATTTAACATTCCAAAATGAAAATATGTTAATAAGATTCTATCCTAAATAAGAAAGCACTCAATGTAGATATATGTCTTTATACAAAAAACACATTCTCCAAATTAATAAAGGTATGAAAAGTTAGTAGTAAGTAGTAAATCTATACAAAGTTGTCCATATGCAAAATATCAATGCAGCAGCCTACAGCAGATGTTGTTATGACCCAGATGATATTTAAGATTAACGTGGGACTTCATTAAATAGGCTCACAGATCTTAAGTCTTTCTTTCTTCAAAAATTTGAAATATCTGGAAGTAATGAAAAGTAGAAAGGCAAATCAATTGAACAGTAGATGAATAGCAAGTTATAAAAAGAATATAAAACAGTTATAACTTAATTACTTCATTTGTAAAGGACTACAAACATCATTATTTCAGCAAAAAGCCAGAAAAACATTCCCGAATTGTAAGAGCCACCATGTTACCACTAGGCTCAATTTCTCAATTTCCTTAGAAGGAAATAATGTTTCCCAGACATAGGTGCAATTGTTAGATTCAGATGCATACTGGAGCATCCAACTCTCCAAGTGGGAATATAACTTAAAAACATTAATCATTTCACAGTGGAAGTAGTGAAAGATTACATGTTTTTCACAAGCTAATTGCCAAATTGTCTCATCTGTCACTTTCAGCTAATTAATTAATAATGGTAAAAAGAATATTTAATTCATAACACTAAGTCACTAACATTCTGCAATTTCCTTTTTTTGTGTGTTTGTGTAAGTTGAGCCATATATTTTTGTAAATTGACTATAGATGCAAGATTTGGAAAAAGTTCATATGTGAACCTGAAACATAAAATTCAAGTGCTAGTTTGTTTATGCATGCACTACAACATTGAAGGAATAAGGCATTTACTTCATAGCAACAACATTTCAAGATTTGTGATATCCATCAAAAGTTCTTAATACATATATCAGCAAGAAAGAAAAAAAGATCTTCAAGATGTCAAAATATAATCTTATTTATGAGTTTGACTTAAAGAGTTCAATTGGCATAATCTTGAAACTATCAAGATTATTGAAGTGCCCAACATGCTGACATGTGAGAACACAACCCAGGTAACAATGGAGATTAAAGTGTAAGGACATCATTGATGCTAGGAAGAAGAGTGTGATGAGTATGAAACCATTGTTCAAGAACACAATACTGTCCAATATTCACCAACATGCCAACATGTCACTGTGAGGACACAGTTTACAAGAGAATCCAGGTGATGTGGAATTGAAAATTCGAAGGAGTTTGTTGATGTTAAATAGCTTATTTGTGACTGCGTTTCATTCTCCTGATACAGATAATTGAAAGATGCAATACAACTCAATTGGCGATTGTAAATACCAGTTCAAGCTGGATATTTTACACATCCAACAACAGAAAGAAGATGAAAGTTTCCAACCATTTGAGGTTGGTTACATCAGTCCTTTCCTGTCATTGAGCTCTGAGCTCTCCTGACAACAATATCAATAGTCAAACTAAAAGCCAACAAATCTCTATTTATTAACTCAAATAAAGTTTTCTTAGATTACATTTCCTCACACCAATGATCCTAATTGGTATCTATAAGTTTTTCAAGTTAGAGATTATAACATCAAAATTTAGACCTCATGGTACAGTCCTACCTGATTTGGATCCAAGGATAATATTGAAAGGTTGAGATCAGGTGATCTCAGAAACACTGTTCAAGACTATTCTGGGCCTCTGGCTCTACAAATTACATACTCTGAACAAGAAGATCTCAACAATACAGACTAAAAGATTTTTTTCTCCGTAGAATACAAAAAAATAAAAGTTTAACTATTGAATAGCTTTGCATAACTATGAAGACAGGACTAACACATTTCTTAACAGACACGGTGATACAACATAAGATGATATGTATCGAAAAGACTGCACAAAACCTGCATAAATTGGCTGAGAATCTCCTGAAGGTGATGGAATCTCATCCTTGCAGACAACATCAATTTGCTTCCCGCATAATCCACGGTTACCAACAAAACTGCAGAATGTGGCTTGTATCAGAGGTTTAGTATGATTTGCATGAGTGCCCAGGAATTTTCTTTGGATTTAATCCATATATGGCTCCCTTTCCAATTCTATACATGGGTACAAGGAACTAAATCTCAGGTACAGACCCTGTACTGATCAGCCAGAAGGCCAGAACAGTCTAACAGCATTGTTGTGATCTATCACTGTAAAAACATAGATCAAAAGTTGAAGTTCCAATATGCTCCAACACGATATAGTGTATTGCATACCAGAAAGTGGTTTGGCCACTATGGTATTATCAGTAATACCCAAGAAAACAACATGCTTAAGCATTTACATGGGACCTTTCACCAACTATGCTGAAACCAAACACAATTAATTTGAATGATAACTTAACCATAAAAATAGCTTAATTACTGCACCAGTTGCAACTTAACATTTAAAAATAATGAATTTTTTCTCAAAAAAAGTAGCAAAAACTGGTCTAAACTAAAATTTTGGACTTAGACATTGATTATAGTGGCATGCATTAAAAGTGAGGATGTAGTTAACTTACAACTTGGTCTAAACAAAAACTTGAAAATTTTAGTTTGAATGATAATTTAACCATAAAAATGCTTAATTACTGCACCAATTGCAACTTACCATTTAAAAATAATGAATTTTTTTCTCAAAAAAGGGAGCAAAAACTGATCTAAACTAAAATTTTGGTCTCAACATTGGTTTCAATGACATGCATTAAAAGTGATGATGTAATTACTTACGAGGTTTCGTTAAACTTGAAGAATGCACCGTCAGATGGTATTCTACCAGTCAGGAAGTTCATAGACACATTGCTTCAAAAGATTGCAAGAATTAGTTTTCAATGATCAATAAACTTGTTTACATATTTATTGTTGGACATAGAGAATCACTTACAATGTTGATAATTTTGTAAGTTTGTCAAGAGATTGAGGAATAATTCCACTCAAAGTGTTGCTAGAGATGTCCCTAACAGAATACAGAGGAATAAATGTAAAACGAGAAAGCACAATTGTCATAGTAATGCACCAGTCTCTACAAAAAGAAATGCTGAATTTCTTGATATCCATAAAATAGGAGATGATAGAAGAGCTTTCCATAGTCAAATTGCTTTTAGAATCAGAAGAACAAGCTAGACATGACATTCTGCATTCAGGACTCATAACAAATATAAAGATGTATAGCAAGTTCAAGATATGCCAACAATAGCCAAGGACATTAAATTGATTGATGAGAAACATACTTATTTTTTGTTTAAAGCAGCTTGATGCCATGACAAGATTATGAATAACTGGTACATCACTGGCACATGCATAGAGAAGGCACATTTTCCATGATGTAGTCCATATCAGTAACTACCCACATTGCCTTGATATACAATTATGTAATTCTTACATGTCATAAACATATTGCATAATTCAGAAGAGGTATGTTGAAATTTGTTTATTACAATCAAATAAGACATTAAGCTATACAATCTGTGAAGCTCACATCATCCTGTTAAATAGTTGCCAATATATGTAACTACAAACGGAACAACAAGAATGCAAACTTACAATATATGCAACATTAAAAGATTGCCTAACTCTGAAGGAACAAATCCACTCAAGTAGTTACCCTGCAAATATCTGCAAACCAGTTGATAGTCAGAGAGAATATTACCAAGTTGACAATATATCTCATATTGTAAGATCATACACAAGTACATTTGTAAACAACAACAACAAAGACATAAGTCCCAACTATTTGGGGTTGACTACATAAATCTTTTACCACCATTGAGATCTGTAAAAATGCTCTAAAATAACAAAGTACATTTGTAAACAAATGCTCTAAAATAACAAAAGCATACAAGAATTCATAAACATGGTCATAATGATAGTAAGTCAACTGAATCCTAGAATTGGACAGATCATTGAAATAAATTATTACCAAACTCATCCAAGCTATTACATTATTCATTGTGGAGGAGAAATTGCTGAAGACATTAATTACAGAACTAAAACTGGGTTGCTAAAAGTGATGGACATTAAAAGTTTTGTATGATTTTCGGGTGCCTTTAAGATTACAAGAAAAATTTTATAAAATAGTTCTTAGGTCAGCAATACTTGATCTAAGTATTGTACAGTTTTAAAAAAATTATGTGAAAAAAGTTTATATTATTGAAATCAAAATATTGAGATGGATGTGTGAAGTTACTATGATAGATTAAAAAAATATTTCTATGTGAGAATAGCTCCAATAGAGAATAACATGAGGAAGAATTATTGAAAATGGTATCGATATATTTTAAGGAGACCTATAGATATTGAAGTTAGATAAGACGAGAGAACTAGTATTGCTAGTGTGAAGAGGGATAGAGAGACTTAAGAAGATTTTACTAGAAACTCTAAATAAAATTTTAAATGTTCTTAATATAACTAAGCATATTGCTGTGCAAAAAGCTCAGTGGTAGAAAAATATTGATGTAACCTATCCCAAGTAACTAGGACATTATTTATTGTTGTTGATGTTGTATTCCGACTACAATAAGCATAATTATATTATGGATCAATAAAAATTAACTAAATGTTAGAACTAAAATAATCATTTCAATGTTGGGTCGTGGTAGCTTCCCTCACAATCTGCTCTGTTTGTTTAGTTTTAGCATTTAACATGTTGCACACCAAGGCTTCATTAATAACACAAGTGCACTCCTTCAAAACAAGTATCGGCCAATAAAGGATTCACATTATGCCACTTGTCTTGACCATACTGTCACAAACTTAGTTATAATTGCTTAAGTCATGAGGCACTCTTGTGTTATCTGTCCACAAAGGATCAGACTAAGTGTAACGTCCACAAAAGGTTAACCTAAGTGCAACCCCGCACAAGTCCCGAAGGACCTATAAAACAAAAAAAGTTTAGTTAGTTGTAAAGACAGGGGGGTGGCAAGTCTAGACGTCTCACTCAAAAGAATAAAACTCAAGCAATTCGGCAAACAGTTCAAATGCAAGCATAAAACGAAGACTTAGAAGGAAAAAAGACAGCTTCAAGTCCACAACGACCACTCAACCGGGTGTTGGGGTGTTAGGCAGCCTATGCACACTTTGTGTACAAGCTTGTGTATCCAAACAAGGCCCAACACTACCCAAAAGCCCCATTCAGCCCTGTGCCACCTAGGGTTCCAAGGGGTTGAGATGGCTGATGTTTTGCGCCGCACCATAGGCTTGAGAAATCAGGTCGCAGGAAGTGAAAACGGGCAATTTTTGCCCAATTTTGCATAGTTCGACAAGCGATCATTATGCAGCCTTGCAAATTGCCAAACAACTATACAAGCAAAAACACAAAAAAAAAGGCAAAAACTAAGCAAAACACAATGCCAAACAACTGTACAAGCAAGTCTAAGCAACGAAAGGTCCATTGACAAAGGTGTTGCAGGTGCACGATGATCGTCCGTGACATTCCTTCCCCCATGTAATTTGTTGATACCCTCGTCGACGCTTGCTAGTAGGCTTTGACAATTGTTTCTCCATGTCGTAGGCCACCTTCTAGCTCCCAACTAACTTTTATTCTAGGCAACTTTCGCCACTTCACCAAGTACTCGATCTGCTCCACTCCGTTGGGTAGTTTTGTTTGTGATTCGTTAGCATGGCTTCAACTCACTTTTCATAAGATGCTGGCTAGATTTGCTTCAACTCACCACTTCCCATCAAGTTTACTGCTTGGGGATCACTTTACAATATCCTGGAAAGAAAGTTGGATTACAACTGACTCGCTTAGCCTCCACCTTCTAGTTGCACTACATTCACCCACTTGACCTTTTTACTTAAGGCATTGATCACAACGTTTGCTCGTCCAAACTTGTACTCCATTACCATATAAAATTCAACTAGGAAGTCTTGCCATTGTGCTTGCTTTAAGAAGAACTTCTGAGTCTAAAAGTAACTCAGTGTGATATTGCTCATCCTTAGCATAAATCGCATTCCGAGACGGTAGTACCTCCACACTTGTACATAGTGTACCACTGCACCACTTTTGACATCTCACCGTGCATAAGATATTGTCATGTGATCTCATTCAACTTGCGGCTCTCAGGATGTATTTGGGTACACATTAGTATTTTTAATGTGTATTTGGAGAAAGAGGTTTCAGTGAATGTATAGTTGTGGAATGCTTTGAGCATTTGGTAAACAATTGATAAAAATTGCATTTTAAATGTGCATTGGCGTACATATTATTTAGTAAAATTAAATTTCAAAAGTCCATTGAATACTCTAATAAAATTACCCATCTAATATTTTTAATATTTATTTAAAGTGAATACATATTTTCCATTTAAACTGATAAGAAAATAAATAAAATAAATATATGTAATCTTACAAAAAAAAATTGTATGGTCTAGATATATAATAAATAAAAATATATAATCATATAAATGAATGTAAAATAACCTTTGAAGATATAAATGAATAGAGTTGGTATTGTTCTTAAGATTAGTGGCGCAACAACGCAAGCGAATCAGCAAAGTACGCAACGCGACGAAGCAGGCGACCCAATGGACCAAGCATCCAACAATGGCATGACAAACTTATGAGAGGAGTCGACGACGATAGAAATCGAGAGAAGGGGAAAGGAAACAAGAGTTAGGGTTTCTATTATGCAGTGACAATCTTATGATTTTAGAGAATGTCATATGATACTTTAGGAAATTTAAAAATTTTCATTAGCATCCCGCAAATGCTGAAATGCTAAAGCTACCATAAGATAGCATCAGCATTTGAGCATTTGCAATGCAGGATTCAAATCAAATGTGATTTGAAAAAAAAATACCAAATATCAATTCACATTTAAAACGTGCATTGGGCCTTCAATGCACATTTCAAACATGTTCCCAAATGCAACCTCGTAAGCCATTAAGTGACCTTGCATAAAAACTCCTCCGAGAGAAAAGTTCAAAGCATCCGTGTAGACTTCAAAAGGCTTCCCATAGTATGGTAATATAAGCACTGGTTCCTCTAACATAGCAGCCTTTAGGTCTTGAAATGTTGCTTCACATTTTTCTGACCATCACCAAGACTACTCCTTCAGCAACTCCGTCCATGGAGCTACTTCGAGTACCCCGAGATGAAACGTTGATAATAGTTGACAAAACCAAGGAACGGTCTCAATTCACTCTCTTTGGTGTTCATTATTCCATGATAGCTTCCACCTTGGACTTATTCATCCGAATCAACCCTCTACTAGCTCGATGCCCGAAGATTATAATTTTCGTCTATAAAAAGGAGCACTTCTCCCCTTTCACGAACAAAATATTCTCCCAGAGAATCTTGAATATTGTTCGAAAGTGCTTGACATGCTCCTCCAAAGTTCAATTATAGATGACAATAACGTCTATATAGATGAACACAAACTTGTCCAGATCTTCCCTGAACAGTTGGTTCATTAACGTGCAAAACGTGGTCGAAGCATCGGTTAAGTAAAAAGGCATCACCAAGAACTCGAATACTCAATACCTAGTCACACAAGTAGTCTTCGCTTCGTCGTACCTACCAATAACTCGATCCAAGATCGAGTTTTGAGAAGTACCTTGTCTTGCCCAATTAGTCGAATAAGTCCGCAATGAGTGGAATAGATACTTGTTCTTCGGCGTCACGTTGTTGAGGGCTCGATAGTTGACACATAATTAGAGACCCCATCTTATTTCTTCTGGAAGAGAATTGGACCTCCTAAAGATGCTTTGAAACCGTAGATAAGACCCTGCTTAGCAACTCATCCCGCTACATCTTGAGCTCTGCCTTAGATAGGGACATGCAGTATGAAGGTCAAATTGGAGGATTTACTCCAGGCTCAATGCAATGGTCCATGCCTCTACGTGGAGGCAGAGTCATCGGCAACTTGGGTGGCATAGCATTTGCGAACTCCTTTAAAACGTTCACTGCCATAGCATGCTCTTGGGCGATCTCCAATTCAAGTGACTCCCTTCACGGTAGCCATAAAAGTTAGTTCAACTTTATGTACCTCTTTCTTTAGTTGTAGCGTCAAAAGTTGTTACAAATCCTTGGTTCCTTCTTAAGAAACTAGAACCACACGGGGGTCATTACCGCCTATCAAACACAGAGAGTTTAGGAACGACATCAGCACCATCTTGGCCGAGTGCATGAACTCCATCCTGAGAATCACGAAGTTGTCCAATGGCACCACCACCATGTTAGTGCTTTCGCTCCACGTTCACAATCTTCATTCGACTTAGGCTTTTATCTATATTCAACCTTGGTCACCTTGCTTCATGATCGACTATGAAGTTAGGGGTAGTGCCCGTCGTGTCCACCATCACACAGGGTATTCGACCATTGAGTTTGATGTCCCACCATCGCACGCATTGTTCAACCATTGAGCTTGATGTCCATATACATCTTACAGCTCTCTACTTTGTGTTGCTTTACCTTAACTTGATCCCCACTTGATCCTGCACTGCATTCAACAAACGCATCGATCTTATCAAGTCCTTGCAACTCTTCTTCATCGCTACTATATTATTTTTGCTACTTTATTTTGAGCTGCTCAAACTAAGGGCAATAGCCTTGCCCTTATCAGATTTTGAGGGATGGATTGATGTTGTTAGCGCGTTGAGTACCTGCTTCCGAGGGCACTCTCACCATGTGTGACCCTTCGCACAAGAAGTATTAGTTGGATATTAGGACTTCGTCTTTCGAACTCAACCCCTTTTATTAGTTCTTTCTCTTCTCATGTATCCACCCAACACCAACCTTATTGGATCTCTTGCTATTGGGTGCGCTACCAAAGTTTCAAGCCCTCATTCAAATACATGATCGCATTTGACACTCTAGTCTCTTCAAAATCAGACCTCATTGCCCAAAAGTACTACTCCATGTCGAATAGAAAATTTTCAAGTTCCTTTGTGCCCTTGTAGCTGTGCAGCTCAGGTACCTTCAGATTTTGTGGCGAAGCGATGCTGGTGTTACCCCCTCCCGCATGAAGAGCTATTGTTAGCACCGTAATTCTTGTCGTGAGACCAGCCATGACTCAGAACTCCATCATGTCGATCTGAGATTCTGCCTCTCTACCCTAATAAGTCGTTATTAGCCATGGTAGAGTTCCTTCAAGCTTGCTTCAAGGACATAGAGATAGTTTTCCACTATTGTAAGCATCTCCATATGGTTCTTTTACTTTCCCATAGTCGATATTCTGGATCGCACTTCCTACGCTTGCGGAAAATTACCAACTTCTTACTCGTCATTCTAGCTATCGCGCTCCTCTTGAGCGGCTCCAACATCTTGAGAGCGAGTTTGCACTTGCAGTCGCTTATGATAGCTACCCCCTTTAAGCAGTCTTACTCGATTCACGACGGTGATTCACTAATGGCATGTGTGTGAACTTTCACTGTTTGCTTAAGTCACTTGCCCACTCTAATACTAAATGTCACGAGCTTAGTTTAAATTGCCTAAGTCATAAGGCACCCTTACGCTATTCGTCCATAAAGGGTCAGCCTAAGTCCAATCTAGCACAGGACCTAAAAGACTTGTAAAATAAGAAAAGGTTGGTTAGTTTCAAAGATGAGCGAGTCCCGACATCTCTCTCAAAAGCACAACACTCAAGCAATTCAACAAACAACTGAAATGCAAGAAAAAATCAAGGAGTTTGGAAGGGAAAAAAGATAGCGACAAGTCCATAACAATGGCTCAACAAGGTGTCAGGGTGCTAGGCAAGCCTACACACACTTTGCATACAAATTTGTGTATTCAAACAAGGCCCAACACTACCCCAAAGCCCCATTCGACCCTGTGCCACTTGGGGGGTTCCAATGGGCTGAGATGCCTGACATTTTGCATTGCACAGTAGGCTTGAGAAATCAGGTCATATCATACGAAAATGCGATAGGTTTTGGTCCAGTTTTGTCAAGTATGATGAGTGATCGCTGTGCAACCTTGCAAACTATCTAGATTTACAAAAACCAAGCAAAAACACACAAAAGCTAGGCAACACAAAGTGTCAAATAACTATACAAGCAAGCATAAGCAATGAACAGTCCGTTGATAAAAGTGTTGCAAGCGTGCAATGATCGTCCGTGACAGTAGGACATATTGTTGTAACAAAATCACATTGTGAATTGAATAATGAACAATCACCTACAAGTCCTTTTAAGTTACAATTGCTCTCTAGTCCTACCAACGAGGACAGCTACTATTTTGTACATATTCTGGACTATTTAGGAACATTAATGTAGTGATACTTGGAATTTCTCAAAAGAAAAAATAATAAGCATTCTGTGATATTTTAATTATAATAAACTGAAAGTAACAAGCTAAAATTTGTCTGTAATATAATGATACATTCAACAAAAATAAAAACTTACAAATATTGTAACTCTCTGCAATTTCCTAGTTCTGGAGGTATGACTCCATATAAACTGTTGCCATGTAGAGCTCTACAAAAAAAACATTAAAGGCAGCAGTAAATAATTATTGTTTTAACAATAATGACAGATGATTAATTTTGTTTGGACAATACTAACAACAGCTTTAAGTAGTTTAGCTTCCCTATTTCTGGTGATATTGAACCAATCAGCTTGTGATAGGCAAGTCTCCTGAAACAAATAGCACATTAAACCAGTTACATGCAGACACAACCTCAATATTCATAAATTAAGGAGGACTAAGAAACAAAATATGTTCAAGTGACCAACATCCAAAACTCCATCTATGACATACTCCACTACATACACAAGAAGAAACAAGACACTCACAGGAGCCTGAGTTGTAGCTGTCTTCTGAACATAACTGTATTATCATGGCCCTTGGACAGCACTCCACCATGAATCAAGTTTGAACATAGCCAGACAAAATTTATCCCTTTGAGGTAAAAGATGGACAATCGTTCATACTTGAGAAAGTATATAATGGTGTTTACACAAAGAGCTTCGCCAAGCAGTTAGAAGCTCCCCATTAAAGATACAAGCCTCCTCACTTGATACGAAATTCTCAAGGAATACTAGTTTTAGGTGCACAACAAGAGTTGCTAGATTCAACTACTAGTCAAGCATCACAGGATAGAATTGTATTTGTGATTAACTGACTTGACCAAAAATTGACTGACCAAACCGGAAGGATTTGCTAAAAACTGCTAGAGTTGGTATGAAATCAGTTGATATTGACACGACTGGCTTGGGAAGAGTGGGAAAAATGACTGATCCCACCAAAAAAGGCTCAGATTATGGATCAGACTCAACCAATTCAAATCCTAATCAGCGAAATCGGATTGAAAAAAAGCCTATCTTACTATAAGTTGGCAACATAATTCCAACATGCACTGAAGCACAAAATACTGCACAGAGAAATTTCAACATATACTTACAGATAAATAATTCTCTTATTACTAGTGTCACATGTTACACCCTTCCAGTTACAAGGATCTGGATCTTCTTGTCTCCAATCGAGGAAAATACCATCTGAACCAATAATTGCTGTTTTGATGCTAAGCAGCACTTCACCTGTGCAAAAATTCAGATTAAAAGCTTCAGATAAAATAATAGAAGCAACTCTTAGTAGTCTAAATGACAATATCATACCATCTGGACTTATTGCATTGCTCATATTCGTCATAAATAGCACAATTATGATGAATAGTAGCCTCTGAAATTGCATCAGAAATCGGCCCATTGAAGTGCTCGTCAAGCATAATGACACTGTTAAACAACTAAACAGCACTCATCTACTGCATCAAGCACATAATTACATTAAAAATAGTAACTTTTCATCGACTTGATGAAACTTGGAGAACGGGTAAGAGACAGATTATAGAATTTTTGCATGAATAGCATTGTCACCAAGTCTGAGGCATCATGTTATAGAATTCAATAAATCATTGAATTATTGAAAAAAAGAACAAAACTAATTTCCACACCTTTTTATTCTTTTCAGGATAATGAAAGGGATATTCCCCACCATAAGAATCACCTGAGTCAGGTACCTGGACACCACCTCCACAAGGCTAAAAGATGAAGATGGAATAAACCACTAGGTCAGTGCCTGGTTGGTAAATTTCTCACTTCTGATGTTGACATTGTGAATCACTTGTGCTAGAAGTTGACATCAAGTATAGTGACTGGTTTTTGACGGGCAACTCAAGCAAAACTGCATCAACATCCTCTAAGCAAGGTTGAACGGACCCAGATCCTGCCTAGCAGTAAGGATTAATGTGGCGTCTTTAGGATAGGAATCACATAATTGATAAGCTTGATCTACCAGGAAGGAAGCATTTGATCTATCAATAGAGTGAGGAAACAGCCTGAAATGACAATTTGGTGGTAATAGGGATTCTCAACCTAGCAGGGTCATGAACTTCAGTCAAAAAAAGAGAGCGCAGGGAAGAGCATAAGATTTTAATTAGAACTTTAACAGGTTTAAAATTAGACGAATATGAAACAGGAATCAGGATAGTCAGGTGAAACTGCGTGCATAAGACAATTGGTCATTCAATTAGATCACTGATTCCATATGAATGACATATGAATCCTGTAGTCATCGCAAGATGAGTGACATATAATTGTTAAAAGATTAGCACCAAGACTGGGTTTATGCCTAAAGGAAATTAATTCCACAGCATATCAATGCTTCCCAAATAATACTGGTTTTATCATTCTTCAACAGGTTCGTTTCTTTGGGAAATATGCAATAAACAGATGACATGCACGTATGAAATTCACACATGGCACACAAAACGTTTAGGAACTTAAAACATAAATTATATAATGTAATCAGTGCAATAGTGCACAAATCTGCCACACCACTATTCAAATTCGGTACTACACAACTAAGTTGAGGATTTCAAACGTAAATGACCAGATGTCATTGTTAAAGCAAGAATTGGCTGCTATTGTTTGTCGTAATTGTTCAAGTAAATTGGATGCTGAGCTCACCTTGTCCATCTAAAGCAGCATCAGATACATTTTCAATTCTAATATTTGGTGAGAAAGATGTTTATATAGTGGGAAAGAGCTTTCTTTCATAATAGCATAACATTAACAAGGAGTCCCAAGTCTTTCTTCACAAGATAAAGCAAGACAACATCTTTAGAACCGAGAAAATCAAACCAACAATGAAGAAAGACCGAATCTTTAGAAATTAGCACAGACAACAAACATCAGGAACCAAGAAAACCATAATCCCCGAATGAAGCAAGATAAAATCCTTAGAAATACCAGAGACAACAATCATCAGGAACAAAGCAAACCAGAAGTCCAAGGAACGCTTACTTCCTGAAGATCCAATTCCACAAGAATCAGCAAAGGAGGAGCTCGGGACAGCATCAGAGCTACCACAGATCTGCAGAGAAAGAAGAAAAACGGCACGGCAGACGGCTCCCCGGAGATCTACCCGAAATATGGTTGGGCCAGCGTAAGGAACCCAAATTGGCCTTCCCCCACAGGCGATCGGGAAAATTGAAAGAAGGCGTCGGCGTCGGGGCTTCGCGAGGAGATGCCAACACCGGCGCTCTCTCGTCGATCGCCGATGTCGGCGGAAGGAGAGGAGGGAGAGGGTAGTGGACAGTGTGCCTGAAGAAGAAGGGTGGGGGTGATATGATACTGGGTATCCACTGCGCTGAGATAGAAACTGGCAGTGGACGGTAGAGATGTTCCCGCATAATAATTTTTCTATGCGTAAACGCCAATCCGGCCGTCCGTTCCTTACAATAATGTTATTCACCGTAGAAAGGAGAAATTATATACATGTGTGTGTACAGTGATACTTTGCGGATGTCTTTTTCTACGGATGTGGATATATATAATCCATTAATTTAAAAAGGTAATTGTATTTTTCTTATAAAACACTATCATAGGCAACATTATCTTTGGACTAGAGCAAGTAATTTAGGAATTAATAGACAAATTGGAAAGAAAATCTTTTTTTTTTTTACCAAACAATGAATTGATGACCCCGTATTTTTCTTCAAAGAACATTTGGGTGACAATGTAAAATAATCTTTTGACTCATATGACAAGATTTAATCAAAAAATATATATCACTTTTGTAGTACAATATATTGATCATTTGTCTCTGTAAAATGTGGTACCAAGCATACTTCTGCAGTAAAGCTTTCATTGACAAGTGTAACATTGGTCAGATTTTTATGATATTGTAGGTCTATTGATTATTCAGGTTTCTGATTTTTTTGAATAATTTATCGAAAAAAAGTTAATAGGCTTTTATAACACCTCATATTTGATTTTTTTTTTTGAATTTTGATCAAAATACTTTTAATTATTCTTTGACTAGATTTGATTATATTTTTTAGGATTAAATTGATTTTTTTTAATGAATCATATCAAATCGATTGAACTAAATCTTAACTATTTAATTTTATTTAATTTAATCTTAGATTACTCTTTTTTTTTTTACATTATCCTTATCTCCGCTCCTCTCACTCTATCGCCTCCTCCTTCTCCCTGAGTGATTTTCTCTTTCCCTTCATCCACCTCTCTCACCCTTCCTCCTCTTCCTCCTCATTTTTTTCTCATTCTACCTCCTGTCTCCTCTTCATTCTACCACTCCTCCTATTTCGTCACCGTCTCTCCCTTAACTTCCTCCTCGACCTTTGTCCTCTCTCATTCTTCCCTTACTCCCTTCCCCCATCCTCCTCATCCTCATAATTTTTTTCTTCTATTCCTTCACTATGCCCTCTACCTTCCTCCTA
>LVTN01000223.1:283382-302412 GCA_001649415.1 Musa itinerans | reverse complement strand
AAAAAATATTATATTCAAGTTACACTCATTCATAAGAAGTTCAAATATATATTAATTTTTATATAAAATTATTTTAAATTCATCGTAAAACTAATCATAAAATCTTTAACTCAATTATAACCTAAGTATAACATAAATGTAAGGGATCTGACATGATCCGATCCAAAAGAATCTGACTCAAATCTGGACCAAAGAAGTCTGTGAATCAGTTGACTTTGAAATAGTATGATTTAAGAGTATTATTAGATTTTTTTAAAAAAATGATGCCCCTTGATAAAAATCAAATGTAAGGGCACCATCCTATTAAAGCTCATTATTAGGGACAATTTTTTCATAAATTATCTTCTTTTTTTATGTATACAATATTTAGACTTCAGTTTTTGCTGTTTAATGTTTTTAGAGCTCAGCTCATGAACAGCGGTAACACCTAATGCTAGTGGCATGTTTTCATGTCCTCCATTATCTCAAATTAATCACCTAAAAATTACATTTGATGCTACTCTATTCTAATTTAGACTATGTTAGAAAAAAATATCATTAATGTCATAGTCAATTTTATGTGGTCTAACCTCGGATGCGTAGGACTATCCAAGGTGTCTCTTAAGTGAGAACGTCGAGCTCCCAAAGTATCACCTGCACAAGGACAAGATCTGGAGAGGTTTCCTGACCTAGTCCTTCATACGCTCTAAGTTAGTAACATGAGGTATAAGAGTATGAACATCAATAATTTAAGAAAGTTACCCTTTTCTTAGTGTTAGAGGTGAGTCTTTATATCCGAGTATAAAAAAATTCACCGCCATAAATGACGAGAAGAAAACTTATGATTATCTTCATGGCTATAAATGGTAAGAGGAAAACTTGTGATTGTCTTTCTCATCATAAATGATGAGAAGGAAGCTTGTGATTATCTTTCTCATCATAAATGATGAGAAGGAAGCTTGTGATTATCTTTCTCATCATAAATGATGAGAAGGAAGCTTGTGATTATCTTTCTCATCATAAATGATGAGAAGGAAGCTTGTGATTATCTTTCTCATCATAAATGATGAGAAGGAAGCTTGTGATTATCTTTCTCATCATAAATGATGAGAAGGAAGCTTGTGATTATCTTTCTCATCATAAATGATGAGAAGGAAGCTTGTGATTATCTTTCTCATCATAAATAACGAGAAGGAAGTTTATGATAGTCTTTCTCACCATAAATGATGAGAAAGAAGCTTTGTTTTCTCTTCCCTCTTTAGGTGTCATGTGGTTGACATATCGGATGACAATGTATCTCTTATTATTTGTCCCCTCTCCCCTAAAGGTATGTTTCGAGACTTTTTTGAAAGGGGGCTCGAAGTATGATATTTAGTTCATTCAACACGTAAGCGTTCGGGATTTGCTTTTGTGGGTTAGGTTGTCCCAACTGATGTGCCTCGGACGTATTTTGTCTTGTGCCTTTGTCATTGCGGATTTCCTTTTACATAGGTCGAGTTTTTTTTACTTACGCACTTCGGGTATATTTAGCCTTGCACCTCTGTCGTGATAGATTTCTCCTTACGTAGGTCGATTTTTTTCAACTTATGTACCTTAGACACATTTTGCATTGCACCTCAGTCATGGAGGATTTCTTCTTACACGGGTCGAGTTTTCTCGACTCATATGCCTCAAGCATATTTTATCTATGCTTCCGTCATGACTCAGTGCGAGGCCTTCTAGCTCGAACATTTGTTAAGAGGGTTGGTAGACAGACGTTTCTATGATATCAAGCCATCTTTTTAGCACCAAAATATTTGAAAAAAATATCGTTGACATCTTAGTCAGCCCGACATGGTTCGAGCCTAGATATGTAGGGTTATCAAAGGTGTCTCTAATGTGAGAATGTCGAGCTCTCGAGGTATCACTTACATAAAGACAATGTTGGGAAAGGTTTCTATAGCCCATTCGATGCTCAAGTTAGTAACCTGAGGTATAAGAGTGTAGAGATCAATAGTTTAAGGAAGTTTTCATTTTCTCTATATTATAAGTGAGTTTGTATAGATGGTTGTAAAGGATATGAAGTAAGCTTGCGATCGTCTTTTTCATCATAAATGATAAAAGTACGAAGGAATATTATGATTATCTTTCTCACCATAAATAGCGAGAAGAAAGTTCGTAATTATTTATTTTTTTCCTATAAGAAAACTTATGATTATCTTTTTTGTCATAAAAGAAACCTCTTTCTTAGGCGAGAAAAAAGCTTTGTTTTCTCTTATATTTGAGATAAAATGATAATATCCCTGTCAATCAGAAAAATTAAGGAGAATATAGAAATGTGATATATGTTTTATGTAGAGATCTTAATGATATATATATATATATATAACTTCCTTTTATTTCATTCTAAGCGTCATTTTCATTGTTCTTTTAAACCCTAAACTCTGTATAAAATTTAATTTTCTTTTTACTAGAAATTCAAGTGCTTTTTTAAACAACTTGATTCAAAGAAATGAAAGAAAAAAACTAAATTATTCAGAAGAAGAATGTTTCAGAATCACTGTACATGTCAAAGATGAATCAAGATTTAACTGGGTCGTCTAGTGTTCTTCATCCAACATGATAATGCAAGGGATTATGCATGCAGTGGAAGCATGAGCTTCCAGCACAAGTTAATTAGCTTGATTTATCATAAATAAGATTATTAATTACAGGAATTCAAGTTAAGATTGATTTATATAATGCTTGTGCATTTGCTTTCATAAATCAGATGCTTATTAATTATAGGAATGGGAAAGCATGAGAAGTTTAAGGAGAAAAGGTTATAAAAAAAATGATTTATCTTGTTACTTAACATTGTATTATCATGATCCTCACTGGCAAGATAATTGACTCATTATTTTATTGAGTCAAAATCCTTCATATAATATATTTAAACTCAAATTAATGATTATATACTCATCATGTACTTACAATTCAACTTAAGTTTTATTTGCATCAAGGGCTAACATCCTCCTCAAAAGGCTAACATAATACACTATGAGATATTAGTATAATGTGCATGATGCTTAGTCTAATAGTAATTTCATCGCCGTGACATGTTCAATGTTCAATATTAAGTTGGCTTTAATAACATTTGGCACCATCTAATTTGATGGGATAATTGACATATCAACTTATTTAGTATATAGCCCATTCGATGCTCAAGTTAGTAACCTGAGGTATAAGAGTGTAGAGATCAATAGTTTAAGGAAGTTTTCATTTTCTCTATATTATAAGTGAGTTTGTATAGATGGTTGTAAAGGATATGAAGTAAGCTTGCGATCGTCTTTTTCATCATAAATGATAAAAGTACGAAGGAATATTATGATTATCTTTCTCACCATAAATAGCGAGAAGAAAGTTCGTAATTATTTATTTTTTTCCTATAAGAAAACTTATGATTATCTTTTTTGTCATAAAAGAAACCTCTTTCTTAGGCGAGAAAAAAGCTTTGTTTTCTCTTATATTTGAGATAAAATGATAATATCCCTGTCAATCAGAAAAATTAAGGAGAATATAGAAATGTGATATATGTTTTATGTAGAGATCTTAATGATATATATATATATATATAACTTCCTTTTATTTCATTCTAAGCGTCATTTTCATTGTTCTTTTAAACCCTAAACTCTGTATAAAATTTAATTTTCTTTTCACTAGAAATTCAAGTGCTTTTTTAAACAACTTGATTCAAAGAAATGAAAGAAAAAAACTAAATTATTCAGAAGAAGAATGTTTCAGAATCACTGTACATGTCAAAGATGAATCAAGATTTAACTGGGTCATCTAGTGTTCTTCATCCAACATTATAATGCAAGGGATTATGCATGCAGTGGAAGCATGAGCTTCCAGCACAAGTTAATTCGCTTGATTTATCATAAATAAGATTATTAATTACAGGAATTCATGTTAAGATTGATTTATACAATGCTTGTGCATTTGCTTTCATAAATCAGATGCTTATTAATTATAGGAATGGGACAGCATGAGAAGTTCAAGGAGAAAAGGTTATAAAAAAAAATGATTTATCTTGTTACTTATCATTGTATTATCATGATCCTCACTGAATTGACTCATTATTTTATTGAGTCAAAATCCTTCATATAATATATTTAAACTCAAATTAATGATTATATACTCATCATGTACTTACAATTTAACTTAAGTTTTATTTGCATCAAGGGCTAACATCATGTACTTACAACTCATTATTTGCATGATGCTTAGTCTAATAGTAATTTTGCGCCGTGACATGTTCAATATTAAGTTGGCTTTAATAACATTTGGCACCATCTAATTTGATGGGATAATTGACATATCAATTTATTTAGTATGTGAGATTAATCCATAACATTATATTTAATGAGAAGACCATGTCCTCTTGGAGGTGCCATTCCAACTCCTCGCTCCCAGTTTTGTTTCTCTGATTATTGTGGTCATAAATAATTGGGTTGATAGAATGTGTTGGCATCTTATCTTGTATTGGAAGATTATGTACTGAGTGAGCTATACAGGAATTGTCATTTCTTTTTTTGATGGTGATTGAAGCATATTTATTCTGCAAACTACACTGCTTACTTACTTGATCTTATTATAAGTAGGATTATGAGAGTAAAACGGTGCTTATTATGCAAAAAGATTTTACTTTTACTTAGTATAAGTAGTATTTACTTACCTGACATCAGTTTACCAAAGAGATTGTTGCTGCATATAAATTGACACAATAGAAGTTACTGTAGATGAGCTCCAATCGAAGTATTCTGCAAACTACACTGTCATGAGCAATGTTGTAAGAAAATTATGGTCACATATGGAATAGTACGATATTTTTATAAGAATATATACAAGTAAACTTAATGTTTGATCTCCAATCGAAGTCATATAAGATACGTAAATTGGATATACAAGCGCTAAGGAGACTTATTTAGATACAATTTAAGCTATTATATAAACATGGGACAAGCTAGTTAGCTATGTTTTAGATTTTTAGGATAAGAATTCGAATCCTCAACATGAAGTAAGTTAAATACAATTTAAGCTAATATACAAATGGTTTGGTACATTTTTGGACAATTTTTTTGAAAAAAAAAACTTTAGTTTTGAAAATTTTTCTAGGAGCATCCCAAAAAAATTCACAAAACATCCTTTCTCTTCTTAAAAAATAATTTTATCATTGTCTTCACCCCACCAGGCCCCCGATTTCTTGTGCATCCTCCCCATTGCCCCCATGCTCTGTTGACCATCGCTTGAACTTCCATTCTACTATCCACATGCTCCATTGACCAATACCACTTTTTTGTACTATCGTCATCGCTTCCCCACTCCTCTTCCTTTATTATTATTGTTATCCTCGCTTGCAAGCCCTTACCCTCACTCGTAACCCCCTCCACCACAATCAACAAGAATAATGAAGATGACATATAGAGGGTGGGGACCCTGCACAGTCTTGCCCTTGTCATAGCCCTTTCCAACAAGATGATGATGAAGATGACATTGATAGATGACGGGTGATGGGGGTAGGGTTAGTGGAGTAAATGCGAAGATAGAGATAATGGGGCAAATACGTAACAATACAAGTGAAGGCGATCGGAGACGATAACTTGTAGGGTAGAAACAGGAAACAAAATCATTATTTAGGTAAAAAAATTACTATGTGAAAATTAAAAAAAATTAAAGTGCTCTGTAAATGTTCTCAAAAACGATAGTTTATTTCGAAAATGTCATATATTTTAAATATTTAAGATAATTTTTAAATTTCAATCTAATGACCTTTTTGGTCATCTACCTTCGAAAACAACTAACAAGATGTACGCTCCATCAAAGAGAGTGGAAAGTGCTCGTCATAGAGAGGGCCCCACCGCTGCCTCCAAGCAAAGGGTAAGTGGAGCGATCGAGTGGAACGTTAAAAGGTGAATGTTACCTATTTTCTATTTTTATTGCGACAGGAACTGACGTCGACACGACAGCAACGATCCAAGAAGGCCGCCAAAGATTCTGGCGGCGCTTACAAGGACACGTGGATCAATGTCGCGGTGCGGAGATCGCGCAACGTATTCGCCGCCAAATTTGGAAGCGTGGCGATTGGACCGTTGGGAATGTACTAAATCAACCGCAGCTCGTCGCCGCCCGAGAAGAAGAAAGGCGATAGGGCGATTTAGATTACAACAGAGCAAACAGTGTCGACCGTCCAGATTCTTTGCGGGAATTATTATCGCTATAAGCAAGAAATCTGTGTCGAAAGAGGAGAGAGAGAGAGAGAAGTCCTCTCTTCTTTTCTGTGAAATGAAGAGAATCTGATTGCTTGTTCACCTTCCTCGAGAATTAACTGCTCCTAATCGAACTAATATGGATCCAGAGTAAAAAGAGGGAGTTCCTTTACAAGCACTATGTGGATCCTGACGTCGTTGCCCCTGCTCATGCAGCTAAGCCGCCGCTTCTGGGTTTGTAGCCGTAGTAGGAGAGGTACCATTTGACGAACTTCTTCAGGCCGATCTCCAGGTTGGTGGTCGGCTTGTAGCCCAGCTCGGCCTGAGCTAAGCTGATGTTGGCGTGGGTGAAGGGGACGTCCCCGTTGCCTGGCATCTCCACCACCTTCTTCTTCGCCTTCGCCTTGAGGTGGCGCTCCAGGATGCGCACCAGCGCCGGCACCGTCACCGGCGAGGTGTTGCCTAGGTTGTAGATTCGGTACTGCGCCGGGCCGCGCTTCCGGCCCCCGCTCCCGGTGCTCTTCTCCGCGGTGTCGAGGGAGGCGACGCAGCCCTTGACGATGTCGTCGATGTAGGTGAAGTCGCGGGCGAGGTCGACGCGGTCCTTGCCGCGGTACACCGTGATGGGCTTCCCCTGGAGGATGTTGCGGGTGAAGGAGAAGTAGGCCATGTCGGGGCGGCCCCAGGGACCGTAGACGGTGAAGAAGCGGAGGCCCGTGGTGGACAGGCCGTAGATGTGAGTTGTAGTGTGGGTGATCTCCTCGCCGGCCTTCTTCGTGGCTGCGTACAGGGAGGCCGGCCGGTCGGTTCGGTCCAGCTCCGAGAAGGGCACCTTCTCGTTGAGGCCGTAGACCGACGACGACGACGCCCACACCACCGCCGGCTGCGGGTCGGCGGACTTGCACACCTCGAGCAGGGTGACCAGGCCGGCGATGTTGCTGTGCACGTACGACGCCGGGTTCTCGATGGCGTAGCGCACGCCTGCCTGCGCTGCGAGGTGCATCACGTGGGTGAAAGGCACGAGGGCGAAGAGCCTGGCGAGGAGGCGGGTGTCGTTGATGTCGCCCTCCACCACGAACACGCCGCGGGACTGCAGCATCGCCTGTCGCGCCTTCTTCAGCGAAGGGTCGTAGTAATTGTTGAAGTTATCAAGCCCGACCACGCCGTCGCCGCGCCTGCGGAGGGCGAGGGAGACGTGAGTCCCGACGAAGCCGGCGGCGCCGGTAACGAGCACGGACATGCCTCCGGGGCGGCTGGCGGCGGCCGATTCCCGGATCTGCTTCTCCCATTGCATCCCGCCCCACGAGGCGTTGAGATATCGGGAGGAGCTGTCGACGAAGC
This sequence comes from Musa itinerans, assembly GCA_001649415.1. NCBI lineage: Eukaryota > Viridiplantae > Streptophyta > Magnoliopsida > Zingiberales > Musaceae > Musa > Musa itinerans. The sequence continues at coordinate 294,865 of LVTN01000223.1, read as the reverse complement.
TCTGGAAGCTGAGGTAGGAGGCCGTGAGCGCGATCAGGAACAGCGCCCACAAGAACATGGTGCTGGTCGAGGCGAAGCAGCGGTGGAGCTGGCGATTGATGGTGTGCGCCCGCTCGATCTTCACCTTCCCCGGCGTCGATGGAAACAACTCCTCTTCCATCGTTCTCATCTTCTTCTCCTCCTCTGTTTGTTTCTCTTCCAATCGACGATGTATTCGGGTGTTCGACGAAATGTTTTGCTGCACCTGCCCAAGGATTGGGCGGAGGGGAAGATATAAATAGGAGATGGGGTCTCTTCTCTCCCTTCCTTCTTCCCCTCGCCCGTTCCCTTCTCTCTATATATTAATCGCCCTGAGACATTAACACCTTCTTTTAAATTGCGATCCATGGCGTGAGCGAACCTTTTTAATTGGCCGCCGAGGAATCGGGCCCACCGTCAACGCCTCTTCGTTGGCTGGTAAATATTACCAGAACTTAATTTTACCCCACTCGTTTGACCCTATCCCGTTTCATGCGCGGGGCCCGATGTTCGTCCGGTGGAAGACAGCAACACCTCTCTTTGGGCCTCATTTACACGGAGCGCGTTAACTTGTCCCTCGGGAAGAAGCTCGAGACGCGAGGAGCACGCACTTCTGCTCGCCACGTGTCCGGGATAGAGGTGGGGAGTAGCATAAGAGGGGGCGAGCGCGCGGGGGAGCATTCGTGTGACGGACCGCCGGGAGAACCGGTCGCGCGGGAAGGCGATGACCGCGAGGCGCAGCGATGGTGGTACGGTGCCCCGGTTCCCGCGGGAGGGCGGACGACGGAGCGGGGTTTTGACTGGGATCTGCTTCGGCCTCTTACCAGAGAGAGAGGGGGGCACGTGGGCAACAGGCAGCAGTTTCTGGTTTGATTCTGTGCAACGAGGTAAATTGGCCTCATCTTCTCCGACTCATCACTGAGAGAGAAAGAGAGAGAGAGAGAGAGAAAGCAAGACGCATGTACGCATCAGGCAGCACGTAGCAGTGTGTGCGATTTGACTCCGCCTGCAATTGATAATTTGACAAAATTAGTGCAAGCAGGAGAGATATCATGGTCCTTTTAATCAGAATTATTAATTAATAGGGGATTTGTTTCAGCTGGACCAAGCAAGACTCAAACTCGCAATGTATGTTTCAGAAAAAAGACACAGATTGTTATTATATTCATATAAAAACAAAATTGACTGTCAAGCTTCTCAGAACACATCCATGTCATTGCGTGGTAAACCAAGATACGATGTTCTCCACGGTGATATGGAACAAGTTTATGCTTGATGCAAGGAATCAGCACCAAATGTCCTTGTTTTGATAGACCACCAGGCACGGGAAGCTCAGCAACAATCCAATGACAGAAGAAAATAAAATTGAAGTGACACTTTCTGTTTCAGTCACATAATCAATCGATAAGATTCCCCTGTCGTCATATGGTTCATCGTTCCTGCTTCGGAGACCCTAAGAAGAAGGAACAGTTTCAGTTGTTTTAGAAGCAGCAGATTGTTCTCCAGGAGATGGAGCTGCCAGAGATGGTCGAACATAGATTCTAGCTTTCTGCAATATCTCAGCAACAACCCAGTGCTTTCTTTTGCTCAGTGGCCTTGAAGGATCCAATCTAACCTGGCAAGAAAAGATATTTCAATTTTTTTTACGAACGAGAAAGTAAAACAACAACTGAGGCTACGAGTTCGTTTGCAACTATTTTCTGTACATCCATATACTTGATGATACTTTCTTTGTAGTTTCTCAGAGCAGACAGAATGCCAGAACAGGTAAAACGTATAGTTCCGCATCATAGTAATCGCAGTTTATTATGGTGATTTGAGAATAAAGAGAAAAGAAAGGAACAGAAAGCATATGTCTTTACAAAGAACACAATAGCTATGGCCTTGCTAATGGAGATAGAGTGGGAGGTACACAGTTTGTGTTCCCATTGATTGATTTCTCGTAACTATCACAAGTTCACAACAACGTCATTTCACTGTGTAATGCAATCTTTAATTATATTTTGAGCATGCAAATCTCTTTTTGTTTTTCCAGCAAAGTTTTTTGGATCACCCTCTACCTCTCTTCACGTTTATTAGTCTACTTAAAACATGTTCACAACATCACTCTCTTTTCTTTTTTATCAGGGAAAAATATTTCTTATTCTACCTTTTCTAGTAACTATACACATCCCCTCAACATTCTATCTCATTTTCATTGATTCTTTTGTGTATATTGCTTCTTAATCGCTGATCACTCAGTTCCATAAAGCATGAGTGATATTATAATTATTACAATGATCACAAAATTCTTAATGTCTCCTGTCATTTCAGTCATCAGCTTTTACACTACCAATACTATATTCATTAGTCTCAAATGTAATATACTTCCAACTTTTCCTTAAGAGAACTTCTTACTCGTCCATTATAACTACATTCTCATTTCCTTTCTTAGTGTTTTTTTTTTAATTACATTTAATACATCTGATCTTACTCCTACTTATTCATAGCATTTTTCTTGAAAGTGTTCTTCTATTATAAATTGCTAGTCTAATCCTATAATTTTGTCATTCTAGAATACCTTCTTCACCCACAATAGTCCAAAATAATACTAAAACATTTACCTCTTTTGCACCACATTTTAGTGTCAATGTAATGAGTCACTTTCTGTACGATATCCTACCTTGCCACTTGCATTTAGGGAAACATAGATGAAGATGACTTGCATCATATCAGGATAATGACAAAGTCTTAGAATAGAAATGGTTAAGATTCATATTTGATTTCTGACAAAAGTATCAAGCTAGCTGTCAACTGCCTAATGCAACCCTTCAGCATTTTCATCCCATCTTGGGACAAACATATGGCAGTGCTATATGTCATAACTATGACAAATAAAAGATTATGTTACCTTTCGAAGTTAAAAGATCTTCATCTTTTGTTGCAAAAAGTCCATTTGTCACCCAACATGGCAGGCACACTGAGTACTTTTACAGTATCAAGCAAGACCCGTACCAAAAAACAGATCGTAGTCAACAAGCAAAAGAAAAACTGTGGTTTACAGTTACAAACTATAAAGAAAGAAACAGACTGATTGAAGGTCAAGAAAGCCTGAAGTATCCAACACCATATGATTATTGCATCTCTTAAGTAATGCTCCATGTCAATGGTAGTAATAAAAGCCTATCTATCAAATCTATCCACTTAATCAACATGCAAAATTTTCCTAGTTCAAAAGAAATCCACTCTAACAAGCCTTTGAATAAAGGTTTTTCCACCAAATTCAAACTGAAACCTTTTGCCAATGGTAGCCAACAAGTGTTTCACATGATCAAGAAGAATATCATGCTTGCTAGTTATCCAAGGAGCCCATCATGCTACCACAATGAAAAATTAAGCTTTAGAGGAAGTTGGTGAAGCCATAGGGAAAACACATTCATTAGCTCAGGAAATATTGGCCAATGTATGCTCAGTGGAATTTATTTGTTCATTAACATATTATAATGTCAAACCGACTTGCTACAGTGTATGCTATAGAGTCTGTGTTGTTTCAATTAAAATTCTGATATTTGACAGAGATAGGATAGATTAGAGGCTGAGTTAGAACAAGACCTTACTTTACAACTAAAAGGGGGTTCAACAATGCATAACAACAATAAACCCTACAAATAACTATCATATGTAGCTGTAGTTCATCATCTTTCCTCACTACTGCACCAGCACAGAACCATGTTCTATCAAGTAAGCAAATGCATCAGCTATATGATAACTACAATTCCACAATCAGTTCATTGACAATTTTATTTTCCAAAGATGCATACTTATGAACTCATTCATGCATTCGTACATTCAGAAGAACCAAATCATTGATTGGATTCTTCCAAGTTCTAATCCTTATCAAGGGGAAGTGTAAGTAATTCCACTCTGTAACCTTACGAGAAACAGCCCCAGCACAGAACCATGTTCTATCAAGTAAGCAAATGCATCAGCTATATGATAACTACAATTCCACAATCAGTTCATTGACAATTTTTTTTCCAAAGAAGCATACTGATGAACTCATTCATGCATTCGTACATTCAGAAGAACCAAATCATTGATTGGATTCTTCCAAGTTCTAATCCCTATCAAGGCGAAGTGTAAGTAATTCCACTCTGTAACCTTACGAGAAACAGCCCCAACCTCAGCTCTATGCAACAGAAGCAAATGATAAATTACGCCAAACGATCAGCCAATAGGCTATTTGACAGACAAGACGGCCCTTTTTCTCAGAAAGTGCATTCACTTAAAATTGGTGGACGGCATCCGATCAACAAATGAACGAACATATCGATGAATTGAAATAGGGAAAATAGCTCCTAAATCCAACATAACCAAGGGAATGAGCAAACTAGAAGGATGTGGCGAGGGCTGACCCGGTCGCCGATGTTGCATTCGTCGCTCTCGTCGTGAGCCATGAACTTGCTGGTGCGCTTGACGTAGCGATTGTAAATCTTGTGGTGGAACAACCGATCCACTGCCACCACCACCGACTTTTGCATCTTGTTCGACACCACGATCCCCCTGGTACTTCATCCATCTGCTTCTATATATATATATATATATATATATATATATATATATATATATATATATATATATATATATATATATATATATATATATATATATATATATATATATATATATATATATATATATATATATATATATATATATATATATATATATATATATATATATATATATATATATATATATATATATATATATATATATATATATATAGTAGCAGCTGGATGAAGTACCAGATCTCGGTACCGTCAAAGAAGGTAGTACCCATAAAAGGCTGTACTTACTGCTCATTTCATACATCTAAAGGGCAAAAGGATGCAACCCATCGATTGCACCTCAGACTAACAAAGCCATTCTTGGCACTTGAGCAAGCGACCGGTGTCTAATTTTCTCATTCACCAGAGCTTGCCAGTGTCCTCAAAAGCTACATCCAGCTCACAAGAAAGAAAGAGAAGAGGAAAATTTGTCCCTTCTCTCCACCTTGGTCTGTTCTAACATCCAAAAACAATGCATATATAGGCAACAGTGTTTGGGTGTTAATCTTGCAAATGGTAGGCAACCACGGTATCCAATCAACAATGGACAAAGGAGAAAGAAAGCATAGCAAACGTTCCACACACAACACAACATGATGACCATGAATCAACCATGACAGCAGCAGCAGAAGCCTCGGCAGGAGGAGAAGCCAAGGCACCAGGATTTGGCATCAAGAAGAGAAGACAACAACTGCAATGCAACAACATCTTGGTGATGTTGGAGGAAACAAAGAAACAAGGAGAAGAGAGATCTGATTGAGCCACTCGCGCCAATATCACACACTACCCTTACACACACACACACACGCACATCATAAAGAAGGAGCATTTCCTACGCTTTTCTTCATCATTGTGTTGTGCATCTTCGTCTTCAGCCGCACTGTCATGGGACCTTCCTTCACCTGTCATCATCTCCTCCGCAGACACACCTTCTAGGCCTTTGTCTTGTCAGTGTATCAGAAGAAGGCCTCAGGAAGAAGAACGCAACAAACAATGCCAGTCTTCCTTGTTTCTCATCCTCCGATGCAGCACGTAGTCCTCTTCTCATCTTTTCCTTCGCCACCATCACCCTTCTCACCTCTCCTGAAGCAAAGGAAACATAAGGAAGAACGGAACAAGAGAGAACGAGCAGTGGGATTCCATGTATCACTCTTAAATGTAGGTGTACTCTCAGTACGGTGGACTCACTGCAGCGCATTAATGACTCTGATTCTGCCTCTCCTTCGCCATGAACACAACACACCCAAGCAAAACAAAACAGAGCAAAGAAAGGAAACGAGGCACATAAAAGACTGCGTGCAGGGAGACCTGCATCCCATACATCGGCCAGTGCGTAATGACCTAATTGCCTTGGTTCTTGCTGAAGCTGTTGGCCGCAGAGCAAGGGGAGCCAAAAGGGCAGTTCAGGGACTCGGTGACCGATCAAACGTTGCTTCTATGAATTCTGCGTATCGACGACGTATTTAGTTGAACTGTTCAACCTTAACAGAGCAGGAAGAGCACGAGAGAGAGAGAGACAGATTGCTACTGCTGCTATTGCCTTCGCTATAGGATTCAGATTAAGGAAATATGATTCTCTACAGAACTTTTCTATCTTGAAACAGATATCCACCCAAACGTTACATATATGATTGTTGCAATACATTAAGCAGCAATGATTCTTCAAGCAAATGAATTGAAGATGTTGCTGTACTTTTTATGCGTTTATGTTATGAATCGAAGAGGATTACTTGAGTTCGTAGCCTCGCATGCAGGAGATGGATTAAAAGTAGGGAAACGGTGAGCTTGCTTTCAAGCTTTCTCGCTTTGCGCCCCACTTACAAACTTTGTACCCTTTTGCGCACTTTACTTGATGCGTTGGAGGACAAAAAGAAAGAGTAGTGTTTGCATCGCTGTAGGTGAAGACAATTGGCAAAACATCATAAAAGAGGTCTGGATGAGGAGATGATTTAGCTGAAAGGAGAAATAAAGAGTTCGAATACACATCATAAAAGAGGTCTACTTAGTTTTCAATCATCACTTTGGACAACATGATTAAGAGCGAAACTGATAGGAAACTTCACTTGGTGTCATTTCTCGGATTATTGGCCAACATGATTAAGAGCGAAACTGATAGGAAACATCATTTGGTGTCTTTGTTGGATAGTAAATTTTGGACATTGTGAAGTTGAACTCTTCTTGGGCGTATATCTCCTGATGAGATGATGGTGGAAGCTCCATCTTGCATATTCTGCTTTGTTACAACTTGGATCAAACAGGCACAGTAATATGTAGGGTGATAAAAGACTAAATCGGGGGATCAGGAAATCCAAATACTTCAAAACTTTTTTGCATGGATTAGATATAATATATGCCATCCCAAACTTTAGTCTTTAAGCATGTCAGAGCATTCTTTACGCCTCTTTCGATCTTTATCTCACATATGAATATTTTTCTAAGACAGTGCCGATTGTAAATTACTTGGAAATCTTAATCCTGAGAACACAACAAATCCTTGTGCGCTCAGCCAAGTCGCAGTCCTGAGTGAAATAAGAGCAGATACGATCAACAAAGTAGGTGGCTCAGACTTGTTAGTTACTTCTTTGAGGAACAGAGAGTTCTCTTTATGATCAATCACCTTGTGGATTATTGCAGGATTCATTCAGGATAATGTCAGTCTTATAAGGTGAGATCAGGACAAACCATCATCCGTGTGCCATGGCACAGACGATGCAGGGGACTGGAACTTGTGGAGATCTTTGATGCTCGAGAACTCTCCTACCAGAACAAATCCAAGCTCTCACTGTCCTCGAAAGAGCTGTACGAAGAGGATCATGCATCTCGAATAGAGGCTGAGAGAAGTGCATATCTACTGACGAGTATGATGGTATTCTTATCTCAACATTTCACATCCATGTTTCCACTGGGAATCTGAAGTTCTTGCTGAATTGTATTATCAATCTCTTTCAGGTTTTTGTTGTCTGCAACCTGGCATTAATCGTTGCAGCTTCAGTCCCAATAGGTCAAAGACTGAGGAAGTAGGAAAGGAAAAGCTTCTGCATGTGTCACATATTTATGAGGAATAGATTTCTTTCATGATGTAGCTCGATGCCATTTCTCTGCTCGACTCTGCCTGCAGGTTGGATTCAATTTGTTGTCCTGTTAGAGCAATCGACTCTCTTTCTCCTTAAGAAATGAGTTTGTTCTTTTCCAGTAAGAAAGAATTGCAAGTGATCACACAACTTATTTTGGCCAAAGTATTATGCCAAGTACAGACCTTGTGGTAGACTTGATCGCATGAACTCCACGCGGTGACATTTATACAAACAGTATGAGGGAAAGATTGAAAGAACACAACAACGCATCGACAGCGATCTATACTTAGCCAGTGGCGCTGGCGCACAAGAATCGAATCGCACCTTGGTTGCCTGTCTTGACTCCGATGGTGGAGAGCTTCACGAACGACTTAGCCCAGCTCGCGAAGAAGGCGTCCTGGCTTCGAGACAAGGCTTCCACCGTGCTCTTTGTTCTGGCATCCGCGACAAGGACGGAGTCGGATTGAAGCAGGCCCTTCTTGGCCAAGAGATTCCCGTAGTATTGGTTGTCGAACAAGGAAGGAGTCACTGGATCGTTGCTGGTGGTGACCGAATCGCTTGCGCCGGCGGGGCATTTCCTGGCGAGCTGCATCGCGTAGTTCCTCTCCAGCGAAGCGTCGACGGGCACCATGGTCCCGTCCGAGAGCTGGTTGAACCGATCGCTGAACGCGGTGCAGTGAGCCGAGCCGATGGTATGAGCACCTTGGAAGATGATTCGATGAGTGCAGTCGTGTCACCAGGTCTCGAGAGGGAAGGGCTTGCTATGGGGGATTACCTGAGAGGATGACGAGGTCGTCCATGGTCAATCCTTTTGAGGAGAAGCGCTGCGCCAGCTGGTCGACGGTGAAGGTGGTATCCACCATGTTTGGCCTCACACTTGCTGCCGAGGACACCGCTCCGTCCCTCCTTCCCAGCGGAACCACTACCGATGGTCCTCCTGTCTATCACATTCCAACAATTCGGCCTCAAGCCATCAATCGCGGAGCAGCAAGAACATGTAATCGTCGGCATGATGGATCGTCGGAGATTTAGCTGTAAGATTTGGAGCAGCTGCAGCGTAGCTTACCAGTTCCACAGCATCCCTTGCAGCGAGAACCAGGATGTCAGCACAGGACACAGTTCCAGGGCACCAGAACTCGAGCAGCCTCTTGGCCGACTCCACCACGTAGAATCCACCGAGCGACTTGTTCGCCGGGTCGCTCCTCTCCGTCCCATTCCCCTCCACCAACACGGAGCCATCGCAGCCCTGCACCCACCAGATGCAGCTCTCGTCAGATGTCACATAGCCCTCGCAGGCAGCTCCGTTCTACGACAGCGTGGCGGTGATGTCGGTTACGACCTGGACGATGCAGTCATGGAAGAGTAGGCGGAGGAGTTTAGCGGGGATGGTGGAGTCGATCTCGTAAGCGGATCGAACGGTGTTCTTCACCAGCAGCTCCACATCTGGGCAGGAGGAGGAGTAGAAGCCCGAGGAGAGCTGTGATGCAGCAGGCGGCGAGAGGAACGGCAGGAGAAGGAGGGTGAAGGTGGAAACAAGGATGAACGGGGGCAGTCTCACGAGTTTAGGATCCATCAAAGAGGCTTAGCAGCTCAGCATTGCTTGGTCGGGTGTATTTATTGTGAAGCGGGAAAGGAGGGAGGACAAGCGCAGTGTCGGTACAGACTACAGTTAGGAGAAGAGAAAGGGAAGCAAGCATGCATGCATGCACGCACTGCGGTGTGCGCTCGAGATCAAAGCCAAAGAATCACAGAGACTTCCGGTCAGTCACAGCATCTGAGTGACTTCACGAGGTTTTGACTCACCATTACTTGCTGCAAGAGCAGTGCCAAGGTGTCAAAGTCACGGTTGGCTGCAGGCCAATTCCGGACCTAATTTTGAGGCATTAAAAAGGAGTAGTAAGTACCCTTTAGCCTATGGGCAATAACAAAGGTTTTGATCAGCCTTTTGTTCTTGTGTGTTTTGCCAATGGTTACAAATGATGAGCTGAACTGAGGTTTCCTGGGCTTTGCTACCGGAGATTTTCAAGTAACTTAATATAATTATTGCAGGAGGAGAGGTCATATTTTTCAAGTGAATCAGTTTGATTTATCCACTCTTTGATACCGAACTTATAGGTTTGGAAGTTTCAAATCTAATACAGCTGATTATTAGGAATGACAGTCAACCTTACGAGGGCTATTGAGTATCGATAGAGGATTATCCTCTCTCGATATCATGCGAGGAATATATTATATATTCTTGTTCAAACAAATTCGTTCTCGGTATCACTGCCTTCATTCGATTTGGGCTCTTCTCTAAGATCAACCCAAGTCACTTTGCTTCTCGATCGGTAATAAAATTGTGGATAGCGCCCGTGTCTATCATTACACAGGTCGTTTGGTCATTGAGCTTGATGTCTACATACATCAGCTCACAACTTCCTGCTTTTTGTTGTCTTATCTTCGTGTTCTCCCCCACTTGACCCCGCATGGCATTTAACACCCAAGTCACTTTGCTTCTCGATCGGTAATAACATTGTGGATAGCGCCTGTGTCCATCATTACACAGGTCGTTTGGTCATTGAGCTTGATGTCTACATACATCAGCTCACCACTTCCTGCTTTTTGTTGTCTTGTCTTCGTGTTCTCCCCACTTGATCCCGCATGACATTTAACAAATGCATTGCTCCCATCCGAGGTCCTTATGATTCCTCGTCGTTACTGTTGAATTCAGAACTACTCGAACTAAGAATGATAATCTTGTCCTTATCCAATATGGGAGGATGGTATTAGGACTCTAGCTAGGAGAGTCCTAATTGAGAAGGACATTCATATAACAAATTTGGCTTCCACCTTTGGATAATATATCACACGAAGAGCTTGTTTTGGCTGTGACATGGCAGGTAGCTCAACGCCGACATGATTTATGATTGCGGTATACGATGGATCTCGATGTAGGCCACCATGGTACTTTTAAGTAGATCTAATATGAATGGGTGGAAGTTAGCAACAGTTGGCAGTACGGATTGCTTTTTATCTTCTGATATATGAGTACATCATCACCTTCCACCCACCGTATCACTGCCGATGTTTATTCTTATTCTTATCATTTATGTTTATTTATGTATATATAATTAGGCTTAATGTTTTAATTATGTATAATTTTAAAAATACTTTTAAATTAAACAGACAGTCCGACCAATTAATTGACCCACCGGTTTGAGTTAACTAACCACGGTAAAAACCATGTCGCGTAGAGTTAACTACTCCTTCGCCATATATCTGATGGATGGATGGATGGATGGATGGGTTCCATCATTGATGAGCCACTCTATCAGTTATGTGATGCATTTATGAGGGAATTAAGAAGCAAACTCCAACCACATTTGCTGGCCTAATTAAAATGATACTCCCATGATCGCTCTGTGATGATTGATTGATTGATACATCCGAACTGTGTCTGTCTGCTTCGGCCCGCACGCCACTTGATGAGCTCGGCAGCAAGTTGATTAGAGGAAGACAAGTGTGATAGAAGAAGGTCATCACCGTAATCTGCGATCGTAGTGGTTAATGATAGCATGTTACCATGAGATTTGATTATTAAGTTATGGAGGAGCTCTTTTACGTGGATCACTACACATACAATTGATTGCCAATGCAAAAGTTGCATTGAATTGCTTGTAAATTGTAACAGTGTTGCAACCATAAGATAGGATAGATAGGATTTCACTGTAGCTTTCTTTTAGTGAGGAAAAAGCAATTTTTATGATGGCAATTTTGGACATGCAGACGCAAATCACGGACCACCATCTATTTCTATTTC
>LVTN01000223.1:174221-282882 GCA_001649415.1 Musa itinerans | reverse complement strand
TTGCAGTTAATGTAATTTGCAGAAAGTAAATGCAAACCAGATTTTATAGTGGTTCGGTCGTCGTGACCTACATCCACTCCACCGATTCCTCTTCCGTCAAGGCCATCGGCATCCACTATCGGTCTTCCTTCAATAGGCGAAGACAAACCACCTTTTACAACTCGATTCTTTTTTACCAGGTTTATGAGATAACCCTTACACTCCCACTCACTCCTCTCTCAAACTATTCTAACACTTAGAACTTTAAGAGGAGCTCACACAAGATTGTAGTAGCGTTTCTATCCTTTTTTACTCTCAATACTTGTGTGTTTTAACCAGAGAAGAGTATTTATAGGCTTCAAGTTGATTCAAACTTGGAGCATAAAACTTTCCCATCCCGGGTTCCTTAGGCATGGGCGGTACCACCGCCCAGTGTCAGTCTGACACTAACACTGCCCTGGGCGGTACCACCGCCCAGTCTGGCGGTATCACCGCCTGAGGGGCAGTATTGGGTGATACCACCGCCTAACATAGTCTCGAAGATTGTGCCACGATGGTGAGACTACTTGGGACACTGTTTAAGCTTCTCAGTGAGTCCAACACAATCCTTACATGGGCTCAACTGACCCCTAATTAGGTTGGCCCAATTCTAATCCTAATTACGTACTAACTACGAAATCTAAGACATAATCTGAGCTAAACAAGTTCGTAAGTCTATTCTTCCGACGAACTTCCAACAATCTCTCGGTAATGTTCCGACGGACTCCCGGCAAGCTCTTGGACTTCACAACGATCTTCTTAGCGAGTTTTGACGAGCTTCTCTAGCAAGCTCCGAGACTTCTCGGCTGGTTCCAACAGAACTTCCGACGAACTCTCGAACTCCCAACGTGATCTCGATCTTGACTCCGGGACTTCATTTTGCCGCATGTCTTGCTACCGTAGTTAATCCTGCACATGTAAAACACACTTCGATCTAGACAATTAATACTAAGCATTAATCATATTATCCGGCATGTCATTGGTCCATCGACGCTTCGTTCGATTCTTCGGCGCATCGTCCTCTCTTGTGGCCTATTGCCCAATCGGCCAGTTGACTCCGCAACTCTGATATCCTTGACGCAATATCCGCTCTTCTTGGCCCGATACCCGAATCCATGGCCCGAAGCCTTTTGTCGATACGTCGACCGATCCTCCGGCTCGACGTCCAATCTTCTAACATGTTTTTCTCCGGCATAGCATGATTCTTCCTGTTTTAATTATTTCATTCTGATCGAAGCATCTTACATCACTCAAAACATAGATTAAATTATAAATAATTATCAATTAATTTCATCGTCAAAATCAAAATATGAGATTCATCGGTCGACCGATCCTCCGGCTCGACGTCCAATCTTTTGACATGTTTTCCTCCGGCATAACATGATTCTTCCTGTTTTAATTATCTCATCCTAATCGAAACATCTTGCATCACTAAAAACATAGATTAAATTATAAATAATTATCAATTGGTTTCATCGTAAAGTCAAAATACGAGATTAACATAGTGAGCAACAAGCTCTGGAATGGTTACGAAGACCAATGGTTCACTAGAAAGCCCGGTATAACACAGGTAAACGCAGTACAGTGAAACAGTTGATGGTCGCGTTTACCAGCAAAGGCAGAGTAGGAATCCACAGATTTCTCAGTACTAAAAGCACCATCTCAACCAATATTCTTTATAACGAAGTAAAGACACAAGTAAGTCACAGTGTCCCAATTATTTATGGGTCGGCAACAACATTACTAGTACTAAAAGCCAAAGCATTTTACTGTTTGGATGCCAACTGTGAACGTTGCATTACTTACTATGCAATGTTGTGTGGCAATCGATAGCCTGTAGGTAGGAAAGAAAGTCTTGAAAGACAAGTGCAGAACCATCTTTGGTGTCACATAGGAAAAGTTCAAGCTCTTAACAGCATACATACACAGTTGCCCGATTACAAAGTCCAGTGAGGTTGTTTAGAAAGAAAAGTATTTTCTTTTCTTTTCTTTTCATGAAAAATAATAATAATAATAATAAATTAAACTTGTTTTGGACAACCACTTGTGGATGTGTTTACAAAATTCCAAAGTAGTGAAAAAGATTTTCAAGACAAAACACAATCATATATATATTTCAATTCTATTCTATTCATTGGTGTGGAGTCTTTAAAACCAAGGGATTTATGTACATAAACAGTGTAGGATATATATATATATATATTACAAATTAATAATTTAGATTTACCACTCCAGAAGAGTGAAATAATAATAATGGTATCAAAGAGGGTCTCAAACATCTAATGCATTATTGTATATTTGACAGGTTCCATATTCATAATTGATAGGCCTCATATTGATAAGTTTCATATTCGCATATTTGATAGGTTTCGTAATGATACATTTCATATTCGAATCCACATGAAACATTTAATATAATAAATAAGGATATTTAAATTTAAAACTTATTAGTTATCATTTGTAGCAATTAATCTGAGTTTGTTGAACAATAACGCTAGTTAGATAATCAAAAGTTCATTAATGACCTCATAAGAATCATATCAACTACAGACTCCAAGAAAATTTTCTCTTCTCTGAACTTCCAAACCGCTAAAAACATTCTCAAAATGTAAAATTTCCAGCACATTTATGTTCCCTGCTTGCACATAAGAAGAGAGTTTGGTTTGGAATAACCTCCATACATATAGGCCCATACTACCCTACATTGATAAAAGTCCACATGCAGCTTGAAGCTTTTCACCAATCAAGCTCCCTTAATGCAATTTCCAAATAAACAGTCGTTTATACTTAAACATGGCAGCAAAATTTTATCCGGTGAAGAAACATCAGAATTTAAGCCACTTCTTCTCTTTCTCCTTGTTGACAACAGCATTGGAGGCTGCAGCATGAGCAGCCTCCACATCTGCCAGAGCTTTCCTTGTTTCATTAAGTTTTCTTGTGGCCGCTTCATATATTGCTTTGTCCTTGCGGTTGCGGTTTACCATCTCTGCGAGCTTCTCAATTTTGTTCCTCAGCTCTTTCACCTCATCATCATATGCCACCAATGACCGCCTATCCTCCCTCCTGGCAGAGGCTTCACCATTACCTGTTCCCTTTTTACTTCTATTGCTGGATACATATGCAACATCTTGCCCAGCGAGTTGGTTGTTTATGAAGTTGAAAACATCTGGGGCCTTCTCTTCTTCGGTTTTAGAAGCCCGAGCAGCATCTGCATACCTCTTTTCACGCTTCCTCTTACCACCCCTGCTGCGCCTCTTGCCACGACCTACACTGTTTTCGTCATTCTCATTGGCTACAGCATGATCAAGAGATTGCTTTGGCGGAAGAACCTTCACCACAACCGGATCAAGTATCCCCTGGCCCGAGGCACCCAATCCCATTCCTTCACGATAACCCATGCTGGCCATCATTTTAGAAGCAATACCTCGGGTGTGATGCTCCCACTTCGCAAACACAGTGGTCTCTGTTTGAACACCTTTCTGTAATATTGTAGCCTCCAAAAACCCCAGGCCTTGATGGCCTATTCCACTGTCAGTATCCTCCTCTTCTTCACTGGATTCAGATCCATCTGAGCTAAAGTCATCATCATTCTCCTCACCATCACTCATTTCAGCATACTCTGATATGGAGAGAGCATCACTCGAAAGCTTCACAGAGCTGCCATCATCTTGGAAAACGACTTGACCCACCATGAGTTCATCATCCCATGACTCGAGCTCAGCTTTCCGCCATATGCCAGAATAGTTGCCAGCGGCTGCCCAAATACTGGACCCTACTAAGGACTGCTTCCATAGAGTGGGAATGTAATTCTTCAATGATGAGATAGGAACAATGAGTCCTGTCAATCATTTATATTAGAATTGCAGGCCATATTTGCCCCTTACATAAGTACATAAGCAAGAAGCATGAAAAGTGATAGCCCATTCAGCCAAATATTAGAGATGACAGTCATACAAGTTCTTCACATAATATTTTCCGATAAGTAACACACTATTGACAACCCAAAATTAGAAAGAAAAGGGACAAAGTAGGTTCTATATCTAATAGATGAGCCTAAAACAACATACCATGTGATGAGCGGCAGTTATTACCAAATCGACATCTTTGCTGTAGGAAGAACTTGCACATCTGCACTTGGGTGGGACTTATATTAGTAAACTGCTAGTGACCAGGAAGGAGTCTGTGTCTTCCATGCAACATATATGTACGAGAAGTGAAACACTGCAGAGATGGGTAGCAATCAAAGTTAAGCAAGGCAAACATTACACCATAATTACAATGAAGGCTTCTAGTGGACATGATGCCACCAATGTTATTGCAAGTGAGTCAACAGGAGACCCTAGTTATTTGTCACACACAGAGTTGTTGGGGAAGTTCAAGATCCATGGGAAGATTTTGCCACCAGTTGATCCACCTCCTGAATGGATCAAGTGATTCCAAATAATTTTTTGACTACAGCTTCTTGTTGAAATTTCTGGTCGGCCAGGGAAGCAGGTCGACCGCGGGGAGGGGGGTGGCAGAGGAAGAAAGCGAACATAGCCACTCACAGAGGAGCAGACATGACAGCACAGATGTCTACAGATTAAATCCAAGAATTGCATATAAACATGCTATCTAATTCCAAAAAAGGATTACCTTACAACAGGTTAATGTCTATTCACTCATGCCAGAAGCTCATTTACAGGTTGACCATTAAGAAAAAGCGTAACAATTTACAACTTCCTACCTGAGTATCTTGTGCTTAGAGACACATCCTAACGTCTTGTTCAAATGTATTGTGCTCAGCCTCAGAGGCATGTCCTATGTAATTATTGACAAATAGAAAATCACTTGCTAATTCCAAAGATGCGCTAATCTAACATATTGGAATAAGACCAAAAATAACCCAGTCCACTGCAGAAGTAATGACCTAATTGAGGTGATGGAGCCAGATGAATACTACTGAAAATTGCTGGAACTGACTGTCCACATTGGGAAGGATGACGACCATCATCCAACGTAAGTAATCAATATACAGAACCAGAGAACTTCAAATCCTACTAGTTCAGCAGCTCACAAAAAAGTTTACTACAAATTACCATTAAGGTGATTATCCCCAACAAGTCCTTATTTTGCCTCACACCTGAATTTCCATTAAGGACAATCTTGATAGAAAATTTAGTGTGCCATAAGAGGGTCATAAATTTGCTACCGTTTAGACAATTCTCTTGAACTGAACTGAGTAGGATAATGAAGCAGAGTTCATCAAGAAATCAATCAGATAGCAAAACTAATCATTCATAAAGGAAAAAAAGACACCCTCATGCAAAGAGGAGAGCAGTGGAATTTGTACACACCGTCATGCTTTCAGATGTAGGAGTCAGGAATGAAATTCTTGCAGAAGTAGGACTCCCCAGTTCAACTATCTGACCATTGTACCAGCGTCCATCTGTGTAACGAAATCTGCACTTCGAACCTACAGAGTAAGTTTCTGATTCCGATAGTTCTGATTTGTCCTGTCTAAGATCCAGAGGCTCCACTTTGACATCCTGACTTATAGACTCGGCTTCTTGTCCTGAAAATATCATATCAGCTTCCCTTAATAACCGTGATCGTTTCAAGTTAAGCAGCCCTTCCTCTGCATCCTTGATTGCCAAGATAAGCTCTTCATGAACCTTAAGGAAGAAAATTGTCAGTGTCATATGCTCAACTTTTAGAGAGTTCTCGTTAGCTTTGGGGATACAAGTTACAACAATAGATGAAAACTAGGAATCAAGAATTTAACTGTCTCAATCAAACATCATTCCAATAACTAAGTTAAAGAAAGAGGTCTTTTGACTTTCATTCGGGCCACAGCACAATATGATGATCAGTCCAGGTGCGGGGCCTCGACTAAGTCGTACGATAAATCAAATTCAAGCATTAATCTACCAGGGATCCAAGTGCAGAAACAGACTTTTTAAGGTATCAAACTTCAAGTTCATCCGAAGTGGTCTATTCATCACGACAAATGAATAATTTCAATCATAGACAGAATGTTGTGTACTGAATAGTTTTCTTGCCCCTTTTTTATTAGGATTTCAGAGTAGGGACAGGTTAGCCCTTAAGCATATAATCAGCTAGCTTAAGATGGTACTCAAGACAAACCACGAACGACATGATTAGATCACAAACACTTATGAACATGAAGAAGGAATTACTTGTAAGAAGAGATTCCTAACATGGACTACTTCATCAAATGCCTAAACAGAAGGATTATATATATATATAAAATCCTTCTTACTTGTCGTGACACAAGAGTTGCATAGAAATTGGCAGGTGACGATCCACTTTTGATCAATGGCATGTTAATAGTTTCCATGTCTATTTAGGTTATCAGAAACCTAAGCCACAAGACAAACGATCGTTGGTATATAACCTGGGAAGAGCAACTACAACAATTGGAAAACCAGTTGATTACTCGGTCCTGATCGGTTTTGAGGTACGAATTGCATTTCCATGGAATTCATTAGGTTATGGGCAAATAGGGCTTTGGTGGTGGTGATGGTTACCGATTTGAGGAAAAAGGACAACTGCAACTACAGAAGTCTTTATTTAAATGACAAGCTCGATTTTTTGACATGATCTGAAAAAGTAAGCCAAGCTACCCATCAAGAAGATTAGTTTTCAAGGCAAAATACAGGATATTTTGTGTTTGACATGATTTCACATCAGTTAACAAACATATTTCGACCAAATAATCATTCAAAAAGGTTTTTTTTTTTTGGAAGAGTTCTCAGGTTAAAGCACCTTCCACACTCAAACCCTACTACATTATCGGCTACTAAGAAGGAAGAAATCGGACTCAAAATGTCAAACCGCTACGACGAGAAACCTAATTCGACGTAAAGGTAAGAAACTGGAGCTTGGTGCATGCAAGAGAGGAAGGAAGGGAAGCGGGACTCCAGGTCCAGGCCCGTACCGAGAGAAGCTCCAGATTAGAAGGGTCGGCAGCAAGGGCTTCGTCGACGGCCGCCAGGGACTCCTTCTGCTCCGCTACCTGCTGCTCCAACTGCCGCTCGATGGACGCCTCGTCGTCGCCGTCTTCTCCCGCCATGGACGGGAAGCGAGGAAAGCCACGGAGACGAGGGTTTCGGAGACGGAGCGAACCGACCGGGCTGAGGAGGCGGTTGAACGCGAGAAGCTCTAAATTACGTTATCTCGAGATCGTGGCCGTCGGATCTATATTTGCTGGTCCAGATGCGATCAGTTCTCCCCTGATGGCCGGATCACTGATGCATTCGTCTACAATACATAATCGTGTAAACAAACCGACCTACCCGCTGACTTACCTGACGAGTTATTTGATGGTTGGACTTCATGAAGTTTACGTGGCCCCACCTTCTCGACCAATCCTGAGGCAGTAGATCCGTTTGTTGCCCGTATTTGGAGCAAGAAATGATACGGCGGAGTATTATTTAAGATCTCAATTTTTAATTATTTTCTTTAGATATAAATCATTAAGTCGACATTGTCATATATATATGCGCTGATGCAATTTTACAAAATTCATGAAAAAATTTGACTTAATAAAACTTAATAATATATAAGAATATATAAAAATTAATAAAACTCATCATTCAAATATATAAAAATTAGCACTTATGTATTCTTCCAACTACAACAATGGGATGTTGTTTGATTTTAATTTTGAGATAAGGCATACCTTTAATAAGAGTCACAACATATATAAGAATCGAATTTTTATAGCTATTCCTTTTATATTTGTCTATCCATTTAAATTAGACTCTTAATCGGGTTTAAGACTAACTTAAATTGAAAATTAGATTCAAGTTTTAAGAACTTGAATCGTTTGTCCGATCCTGCTATGTAAGTTATCGTTAACAATAAATGTGCTAATTATTTTGTTTTCTTGCCTATAATTTATAATTGGTGGGAAGTTTAGGTTATGAAAGGTTAGTTCTTTAGGGAGGCTAAATTTTATTATTGAAGAATCATTGACTTTATAGCACAAAAGTCTAATTTCCTATTATTAATCATTTTTTTCACCTAAGTCATTTTATCTCAAAATTAACCAATATTATCAAAGAAATATAACGATGATAGTTAGATTAATTTGATTTGATTCACACTCGTATATATAAGAAGTCTATGAACGATCAAGAGACTTTGGATTTGACATCGATATATAAAAATATCAAGATGAGTAGGATTCCCGACATGATTCCCTTAATGCTTAAGTTAGTAACAAGATCACTGACTTAGTATAATTTTTTTATAATTGATCCTATAAGAGAAAAATATTTTATGAAAAAAATATATATATATTTAATGAAAGTGTTGATCGTGTTACCACATATATTCATATTATTGGAGCAATGTACAAAATCTAATACCTAAAAAATCCATAGTAGCATAACCATACTTTTTTTTCTTAAAATATTTCTTGTAATAGAAGGTTAAGTAATCTTGACACGAATAAAGCAAAAGCTCGTTGAAAGATATTTAGTATCGGTACTACTACATTAAATTAAATTGTAATGGAAGAATTATATTTAGCAATAATAATCATAAAAATAACATTTATAACAAAATATAAAATGTATTCAATCATTTGTAAATTAATTATCATAATATTATATACGAATCAGAACTCATAAATCGATATAAATCATTTCATAACAACATTTCTTATGCAATATATAAAATCGGCATGCATTGGTTCCATTTCATGATTAACTCCATACTAGGATTCTTCTAAATAACAGCTAAATAAATTAATTACTTCAACAATTTCGTTTACACAATTCACATTTTTCACATGACCGACAAGTAAAGCGGAAAACACACGAGGGACCAAAAACCCAAGTCGATCGTCGACGAAGGCAATTATTAGCCCACGTAAGCTGGGACCCACATGCTGGCCAAAACCCTAAACTTGGGTGCGAAACTGGGTGTGGGTTGGACGTTGGGCTTCGAGGTGATCGAGCGGGGGGGTTTGGTCGGAGGAATGAATCAGCTTAACACACGAGACTTCTTCTCCCCTTCTTCCGGCGATCAACGATTGCCGACCTTAATTGCCTTTTTCTCTTAGAGTTTTCGGCATTTTGGTGGTGGTTCGTCATAAAAATCGTCTTTTGTTTCCCCTTTCTTTTACATCTCGTATCGTATTTGATCCGAGTACAAGTACCTGTCTCGCAGCATCGGAGCTACTGGTGCCATTCTTGATCCAAAAGTCCTTTCTTTTTGTCTTATCTGTGCGTTCTCGGCCCTTTTTGGAGAGCAACAAGGCAACCTTTCTCAGCACTCCACGTGAAATCTAGGACAAGCTTCAATTTCTCAGCAGATATCGCTGTTGAGTGAAGAAATCCGGTTCCTTTTTCGCCGAATGATGCTTCCGGCGGCCTCTGGATCTTAACGTTCCCTAGTTTTATCTTAATTTCATGGTTTGTGTAAGTTCAGATCTCAACAGTGAGCCCCATTGTAGTGAGACCGGGAAAGAACCATGAAATACCCGAGTTTTAGGCGTTGAATGGTAGTTTTCTGAGGAAATCTCGACGAAGAGGAGGAGATATCGGTTCGCAGATGGTGGCTCCACTGTCTTCACAGGTTTCCGAGGATACGGAGGTCATGGAAGAGAATATTGAGCTAGCTGGAGCTCAGATGAAGCGGAAGGAAGCTCCCGAGGAAGGATCCCGGGATTCCGGTGAAGGATGTCGGTTTTCGGATTGGTCTCCCTTGCGATGGTTCAGAATGCTGTCCGAGGAGATGCATTGGAGCTTTGTCTTCGGCGTCATCGCAGTGTACGGGATCAGCCAGGGGATGGGCGGCTCCATCTCGAGGGTTGCTACGGACTACTACTGGAAGGACGTTCAGATGGTGCAGCCTTCGGCGGCGCAAGTCTATCAGGGAATCACTTCGATTCCTTGGATCGTCAAGCCTCTCTGGGGTCTTCTTACTGATGTACTCCCCATGGCTGGGTATAGGAGGCGACCATACTTCATCTTATCAGGCAAGGAGGCCATTCTCATTCCTTCCTTCTCTTATTTGTTGAGCATATTATTTATTGCAACTGAATTGTTTTGGAAGTGAATTTAACTGTAGGTTGCATCATCACTCTGCATCTTGCCAAGAATCTTGTTTTAGTGACTCATGATTGCGTAGGGTGCCATTAGTTGTCCACCAGTGGAGGATATCTTAGGTTTTCATGCAAGAATTGTGCAGCTGAGAAATAATGGATTTTGATTTTTTTTTTTTTTTTTGCTTGTTGTGATGTTTTAAGTTGCACATTTTGGTGGCGCTTCGTATCACAAAGCATTTTGACCATATGTTTATGTTTTCAGTAGGATCATCTGCAGGCTTTCTCGCTTATCTTCTTTGCATTGGTGGCTCTTGACTTGTAGTCATAGGCTTCTTGATCCTCAAAAATAGCTCAGAAGGTAGTAGGCTTGAGTAATACATAGAGATTGGATATCGGAGAAGTAATATAAGAAATATTAATCTAGATTTGTATTCTATCTAAAGTTAATTTAACTTTTAGCAATCACTCGATCCTAATTAAACATGATCTTGCTATTGTCATTTGTACAAGCAGCTGCTGTGTTCCCTTTAAGACTTTATTATCAGCGACTCTTGTCTTTGAGATGCTATCCGCAAGATAGAAACTTCTGGCTGTGGTCATAAGAAATATCTGAGACCCAATTTGCTATTATTTGCCTATACTTAGAAAGGAAGCTACGATTCAAATCTTTTGCCTCTTACTGCCTAGTCTCACATTAGTGATGTTAGCTGCCACTACTGAGGTGTATTTGGTTGCCCTTAATTGTACCACAGATGTCCAATGACAAGCGACTAACAAAATACACTTGTGGAGATGCTTTTACAAGAGACTGACGATGCATCTGTCATCTAGCCAAATCCTACAAAATCAACTACAGTTATTTTGGTTTCTGGTGGTTTTCCATGTAAGTGTTATAAAGTAAGGCCCTAACTAACAGAATTGCATTTAAATTGCAATGCAGCCCCAGTTTGCAGGCAACCAAATGCAACCTGCAATTGCAACCAAGTTAGGCCATTTTTATAGTTAAATTGAAAGCACGAGCAACCAAATATGCCCTAAGTAGTTGTATACCGATCATAGTGCTGATTGTTCATTAGATCTTTTATATTAGTTACACAAGTCTTTATTATGATTCTTGATATTACAATGGTATTTTTTTTGTTGTTTCTACTTCGGACTCTAACTTTTCCTTTATTCCTGAAGTACCGAATATACAATAATGTCATTATTCTTATGTTCCGAATCTTGAATTTGTGTCTATATACTTGCTTTGTTTTTCTTGGCATTTTGTTTATTCTGCACCATCTTTATGTATGATCTTATTCATTGATTCATAATTATGAACTTTTAAGCCATATCTTCTGCAGATACTGAATCGTGTGAACTGAGAATATCTGTGTGGAAAATGCAGGTCTTTTGGGAATTTTATCGATGCTTACTCTATCTCTGCATAGCAAACTCCATGTCATATTTGCTTTGCTGGCGATGACCACAGGAAGTGCAGGTGTGGCAATAGCAGATGTGACTGTTGATGCCTGTGTTGCACAAAACAGTATAAACCATCCTTCCCTTGCTGCTGATATGCAAAGCTTGTGTGGATTAAGTTCATCTATTGGAAGACTTTTGGGTTTTTCCATCAGTGGCCTACTAGTTCATGCAATTGGTTCTCAGGTTAGCTTCTTAGAATATCCAAGTCAAGCATTTTTTTTCCATATTAATTCCTTGTCACTCGCTGCCATGATAATAGCAATGGTTGCATCAGAGGATCCAACTTGCATCTTGATCCTGGATAACAAATCTAAAGCTTCACTGTGAAAAACATTTTCTCCCTTCCGAGTTTTACTTTTGACTGATTGTTTCACATTCTTCTATTCTAAAGGGCGTACTTGGCTTGTTAAGCATTCCTTCGGTGCTTGTACTCTCAGTTGGCATAATGCTAAAGGAGATGCACATACCAAACTTTGCTTACGGAGAGGTTAGATTCGATTAATGGAATATGAGAGTAAGTTACAGTCTCGGCTTTGATTGTTTTATTTCATACTCATGCAGTATCTTCTTATATCAGGTCTTTCAAAAGTTGCAGCAAGCCATCCGAACAATGCAGACAACTTTACAATGTCCTTCTGTGTGGAGACCTTGTGTATACATGTATATGTCTCTTGCCTTAAGCTTGAATATTGAAGAAGGAATGTTTTATTGGTACACAGATAAAAAATCAGGCCCATCTTTCTCTCAGGTATTTATGCTCCTTTGACCGTAAGAACATCACTGGTTCAACTCTTGTAGCATATGTGATCTCCATTTTCATGCAGGAAACAATAGGCTTCATCTTTTCCATTGGCTCTGTGGGTTCTCTTCTTGGAGTGCTACTATATCAAAACATTCTGAAGGACTATCCGTTCCGTGGATTGCTTTTTTGGAGTCAGCTGATTTCTGGTATCGCTGGAATGCTGGACTTAGTTATGGTACTTCGTCTGAACTTGAAGTTTGGGTTACCTGATTATTTCTTTGCTGTGATTGATGAGAGTGTCTCGCGAATGGTTGGCCAATTCAAGTGGATGCCACTTCTTGTGTTGAGTTCCAAGCTTTGCCCTCGTGGCATCGAAGGCACCTTCTTTGCCCTGCTCATGTCCATCGATAATGTTGGCTTACTCACATCATCATGGGCTGGTGGTCTACTGCTTCATCTTCTAAAGGTTACACGAACAGAGTTCAGTAATCTTTGGGCTGCCATATTGATTAGGAACATAATGCGAATTGTACCTTTAGTTCTTCTATTTTTAGTACCGAAAAGTGATCAAAATTCTACACTTCTTCCCGCTGACATGCTTGACGCAGATGATAACACTGAAGTTCTCGAAGAAGACGTTGATGATATCGAAGATATTGAGCTGGTTTCGCTTGTCAGCAAAACTTGACATCAAAGTGGAAGAAGTTATGCCAAAATCCACGAGCCGTTGTAAGTTTGGTTTCGCTCAGGGCTTCTTCATTTATGTCTTGCTTGAGCCAATGGTTCCATTAATTTGATTCATAGAAGGTCAAGATGTTTGATGCTTGAGTTGTTTCCATATAGTAAAAACAGATGGGACCTCCAAAACCAAGACAGTTTGCATGTTCAGTATTCATTTCTCTAACTAGAAATTAAGAGCCAAAAATGAGTCTTGTGGGGTCTCTTTGTTCTTTAAATACATGTTACATCCAATGTGGAATATAATGCATGACCAAGGGATCCGATGCCATTTCATGCAATTCCTTTTTCCTTCTTGGTATCATCAAAGTGCTGGGAAATAGCTGTTGTAAATAGTAATGTCATTTTGAGAATGTATGTATATATTATTAATACGTTGATTAATGTGATGAATATAAATTTTACTTTTGAAAAAATATATATATATATACAAGATAATAAAATAGTTCAATCAAATCTCTCTCTTTTCAAGGATGAGAAAACCCTTGCAACATGGTATTAAGAGAGATACAACTCAAACTACATACAATTTAAGGCTGTTATAGTGATAATTGGGTGCCAAACAAATAAATTGAAGTGATGGGAAAGAGAATAATTCTTTTGTGATTGTCATATTAAGCAAAATTAATGACACAATAATTGCTGCTTCTTGAACATTAGGTAGGATCCAAGAGATGAGTTTAAGTTGACAAGTGAAATAGGATGCAGCTGTTGGCACATCTTCATCAGTCCAGTGAGAAGGTCAAACAAGGATCCAACATGAAGGCTTCACCCACCACCACCTAAATTTGCGAAGCTTATGTTTCAACACAATCCTTCTTGAATCCTATTGCCCAACCTTTTCATATCTTAGAATAAGACACCATCCTCCGGTGCTCTACGTAATGTGCAAGCCACTATCATAACTCATGTGGCTAAGGTAAGAAACATCAATGTCTTATTTGGATCAATGATGACAACATCATGGCCTCCACAAGATTGGGAAAGGTCGATTAGCCACTCACAACAACCATCATTAAGGGTGGACTCACACGACATGAGACCGGTATCCAACTCACCATATATATATATATGAATTTGATGCGATCAAATAGTCAAAATAATCACGGTTGAAAAAAAATAAAAATAAAAATAAAAATAATCGTAAAAACAAAATTCAATCCCAAATTCTTATATAAGAAGTAAGATGTTTAAGCTAGTTAATATTTTTAAATAATCTGGATATTATTATTGGTGAATTTAAATTTAACAGGCATAAATACGTAAGTCTTTGATTTTTATACATAGTTTGATTGTTCGTAGACCACCTAAACCCAACAACCAGGAATTGGCTTGGATATGTATTGGGCAAATCCGTCGCGTGTGTCCAAACTCAAACTCTCTCACCAACTGCCGCCGACATAATTCGATCCGATCACATCGGGTCAGTTGAACTCGACTCCGGTCCGACTCGCGAGTGAGTCGGCCACTTGATGTGTCATGATGACCTCTTCATCGACGTCGGCAATCGCCGTCCCATCGTCAACCACCCACACGTTCATCGTCGGCCAACTCGGCTCGTGTTTGGAGGACAGCGATGGGACGCATACGAACCGTCAGCTTACGTGGATGTCAATCATCGTGCGACTGGAGTTGGAACTCAACGGGTGGGGCCATCTGGTCACCGTCCCACCCACTCCCTAGTCGCTCTCCACCCGATCGTACACACGACTTTCGCTACGAAAATCTCGAAGGTCGGGTTCTTGCGCGCCAATCTCCCTTATCGGTACACGAGTCGTGGCTTGAGTCCGGGAGAACTACCTTGCCCTCGCGAAATATCTTTTTTATCCTTATCTTGGTTATATAATGGCCCATCGGATCCCCGCTTCAAGGCAGCTCTCCCACCAGAGCTGTTCCCTTCTCCTCCATCTCTCTTGCCTCTTCTCGCTGCTTCTTGCGAGGTACAGTTTGCCGACTTTTTCTATCGATCTGAGGGGTATTTCGGTTTGATTCTTTGGAAATTCGATCTCTTGTCTTCCATTTTTTTTTTCACCGTTTTCGATCTTTTTTTTGCTCATTTTCCCCCTTTTTTTTTTACCGAAAAATCGGTTTTTTAGAGTAGCATTGGTCTTTAGGTTTTGTTAAGATAAGAAATTTAGGGATTTAACGAGTGGAGAGATCGTTCTCTTTCGTCGGTGCGAATCGAACGGCTCTGATATCTCGATCCGGTCAACCACTGTGTTCGATGCTGCAGTTGGTAGATTGAGGACGGCGGGGGAGCGATGGTGGTGATCAACGTGCGGCGGTCGACGATGGTGCGGCCGGCGGAGCCGACGCAGCGGCGGCGTCTGTGGAACTCTAACCTGGATCTGGTGGTGCCGCGGTTCCACACGCCGAGCGTGTACTTCTACCGGCCGGACGGGTCGGCGGGCTTCTTCGACGCGGCGGTGATGCGGCACGCGCTGGCCCGGGCGCTGGTGCCCTTCTACCCGATGGCCGGGCGGTTGGCCAGGGACGAGGACGGCCGGATCGAGATCGACTGCAATGGCGAGGGGGTGCTCTTCGTGGAGGCCGACACCGACGCGGCGGTGGACGACTTCGGCGACTTCGCGCCCACCATGGAGCTGAAGCAGCTGATCCCCAAGGTGGACTACACCGACGACATCGCCGCGTTCCCGCTTCTGGTCCTCCAGGTGAGCTTACCGCTATCCATGTACACCTCTCATGATTTACTAATCAATTTATATATGTGTATATATCATATTAATTGATCTTTATTAGCTGCCTTTCAACTTTAATAAAAATAAATAGTTTTCTATAACTCCATTATTCCTAAAAATGTTAAATTCTTAAATTCTTAACTAAATTTTGCTATTACTAATAAAAAAATTTAGTAGCAAATACATTAATTTTTTTTTGGTAAGTAGCAAATATATTAATTGTTAGACTAAAATAAGTTTTATATCAAATAGAGGGGTATGCAAGTCCTCTAGGAAAAATACAAGTTTAAATCCCTTGAAATAATATACCATTATATCAAACAGAGGGGTGTGCAAGTCCTCTAAGAAAGATACAAGTTCAAATCCCATGAAATAATGTATCATTGTATCAAACAGAGGGGTGTGAAAGTCATCTAGGAAAGTTGCAAGTTCAAATCCCCTGAAATAATATATCATTGTATCAAACAGAGGGGTGTGAAAGTCATCTAGGAAAGTTGCAAGTTCAAATCCCCTGAAATAATATATCATTGTATCAAACAGAGGGGTGTGAAAGTCATCTAGGAAAGTTGCAAGTTCAAATCCCCTGAAATAATATATCATTGTATCAAACAGAGGGGTGTGAAAGTCATCTAGGAAAGTTGCAAGTTCAAATCCCCTGAAATAATATATCATTGTATCAAACAGAGGGGTGTTCAAGTCCTCTAGGAAAGATGCAAGTTCAAATCCCCTGAAATGGTATATCATTGTATCAAACAGAGCGAGCGGTGTGCAAGTCTTATAGGAAAGCTGCAAGTTCAAATCTCCTGAAATAGTATATCATTGTATCAAACAGAGGAGTGTGCAAGTCGTCTAATAAAGCTATAAGTTCAAATCCCCTCAAAATAACATATCATTATATCAAACAGAGTGGTGTGCAAGCCTCTAAGAAAGTTGCAAGTTCAAATCTCCTGAAATAGTATATCATTATATCAAACAGATGAGAGTGTAAGTCCTCTAGGAAAGATGCAAGTTCAAATCCCCTGAAATAATATATCATTGTATCAAACAGAGGGGTGTGAAAGTCCTCTAGGAAACTACAAGTTCAAATCTCCTGAAGTAGTATATCATTGCATTAAACATAGGGGTGTGCAAGTCCTTTAGGAAAGTTGCAAGTTCAAATCCCCTGAAATAGTATATCATTGTATCAAACAGAGGGGTATGCAAGTCCTCTAGGAAAACTACAAGTTCAAATCCCTTAAAAATTCCTTAAAATCCTCTAGGAAAGTTGTAAGTTCAAATCCCCTAAAATAGTATATCATTGTATCAAACAGAGAGGTGTGCAAGTCCTTTAGGAAAACTGTAAGTTCAAATCCTCTGAAATAGTATATCATTGTATCAAACATAGAGAGGTATGCGAGTCCCCTGAGGAACGCTACGAGTTTATATTCGGGTTGGGTTTGAAAATGTCAGAAATGAGACGGAAATCTATAAAGCCATGACTACAAGAAATCTCATGAAAAATACTCACGGTTAGAAATATTTATGCCTCAAGTACATGAATATTTGTTTTTGCTTGTTTATGGATCAGGTTGAGGCACAAACTTTATAGCATTATCCACCTGCTGACCTTTTCCATGTACGTTTTACTACTTGGCAATGTTATTTATAGTTGGGCTGTCACCATCCCATCCCCATTCAAGGTTGACAGTCTTGGAATCGATAAAGCATGATCCACATGCAGACCATTTGCCATGAATGTTGACTATCAGCTGTCAACGTGAATTATGGTAAGGCTGTCATCATGATCCCCATCCAGGGATGGCAATCTTCGAATTGCCAACTGCCATCTGTCATGCCCCATAGATACTCGAAGAAAAATTAAGGTTCACATCAACAAAGAACAAAAAAAAGAAAATAAATAATTAAAAAATTAAACAGCGGAAATTATAGAATTCTATGTATTAGAATGAGCTAGAGCACGTCTCTTCTGTTGTTACTACTTTGCCCACATCGTGGTTTTCTTTGCTCTGCTTCATGTCGACGAGAGCCGTGAGTGGAACAGTGTGATGTAGTAGTATGTTACGAATGCAGGTGACGTACTTCAAGTGCGGCGGCGTGTCGCTGGGCGTGGGAATGCAGCACCACGTCGCTGACGGCTTCTCCGGCCTCCACTTCATCAACTCCTGGTCAGACATCGCCCGTGGCGTCGGTGTGCGCGTGCAGCCCTTCATCGACCGCACCCTCCTCCGCGCGCGCGACCCGCCCACCCCATCCTTCCCCCACGTAGAGTACCAGCCTGCCCCTCCCTTGAAGACTGCCCCCTCCACACCGCCGACCTCGCCCCCCTCGGTCAACCCGGCCAAGCTGGGGTCCGTCGCCGTCAGCATCTTCAAGCTCACCCGAGCCCAGCTGAACCTCCTCAAGGCGAAGGCGCCCCCGGGCGGCACCTACAGCACGTACGCCCTCCTCGCCGCCCATGTGTGGCGGTGCGCGTGCGTGGCCCGTGACCTTCCGCCCGACCAGCCGACCAAGATGTACATCGCGACCGACGGTCGGCAACGGCTGGTACCGCCACCCCCCGAGGGCTACTTCGGGAACGTGATATTCACAGCCACGCCGATGGCGGCAGCCGGGGAGGTGGCGGCGGCGGGGGGTGGGCCGGCCCCGATGGCGGGGACGATCCAGGAGTCGCTGACGAGGATGGACGATGCATACGTGCGATCGGCGCTGGACTACCTGGAGATGCAGCCGGACCTGGCGGCGCTGGTGCGGGGCGCGCACACGTTCCGGTGCCCCAACATCGGGCTTACCAGCTGGGTGCGTCTGCCCATCCACGATGCCGACTTCGGGTGGGGGCGGCCGGTGTTCATGGGGCCCGGCGGCATCGCCTACGAGGGCCTCGCCTTCGTGCTGCCCAGCCCCACAGCGGACGGCAGCCTCTCCGTGGCCATCTCCCTGCAGCCCGACCACATGCTCGAGTTCCGGAAGCTCATCTACGACATCTGAACGCCTGCAAACTCAAACGGGGGAAACTTTTGCTCCGGGTACGTTCGCTATTACATACTCGATCAACCATAATATCTATAATGATGCTTTTGTATGGATTTACCCACACCTGACTCAACTTGGGTGATTTAGTTAATATATATATTTTTTGTTTTATATAAATATATTAATATCTAATGTTGATGTTTTTTATAAGTGGATAATGACTTTTAGATGGACAATGATTCTTAGCTCTCATCAGACATGAGATTGATCATCTTAAGGTATTATTACCCAAGAGTTTTGTTCTTCTTTTGCATTCAATATCGATATATTTAAATTCATTGTTTGCTTCTGTCATCCTTTAGATCAGTTTGTAAGTAACGTCATGGAACTTCTTCCATTTCTTATGAAAATAACCTCTCCTTATATAGATAAATTTATGTTATAGTAATCATATCGATCCGAGTGAGCTAACTAACCTATAACTTCATTTGATTCGAATCACTTACTAAAATACTTAAACTAAAGTTATTATAGTATGCTCATCAAATCATTATAAGTCAATCTTAATCATTGTTGAGTGTAAGCTTGGATAGCCCTATTTCAAGCATATTTCTGCTGTCGAAGATTTCCATCTCCTGTCACCGCAACATGTTTCACATGGAACAGGGATTTCGACATGCATCTATTTGTTTCATTACATACCAAATGCAGTCAAATGCTAAGTGGCTGAGAGGGTTCAAAGGATAGAAACCTTTTTCGCCACTGATCGAAGCTACTTGGTCTTGCCATGCAATTTTCCTCTTACCTACCCTGTTCGATTCATTTCCTACATCTCTACAGATTGCAAAGCTTTGATCCTTTGGACCCCCATCCATCGAGCACCTCTTTGACAACTCAGGTTTCAATGGTTACATATGCATCTGAAACTCCACTGCATCTTCACCACTCTGCAAGTAACATTAGATCAACATTAAGAATCAGCCATCCACAAATCCATGCACAGTTTGTGCTTTCGGGAGGATCAAAATGGTATTGATTCAAATTCTAGCAGTGTACAAGTGCTAGGTTTGGAAGCTTCAACTACGCTGTGGTTCTTCCCTTTGAAGGGAGCAGCTTCGTTTCGAACATGCAGTCTTTCTGGTGGAGCAATTACAGTGCAAGGCAATGACTTTTTGTGAATTTGCTTCTTGAGTCTGCAAATGGTTGTATCTGACCCATGCACGGTGATGATGATGGAAAGCATCCGAAAGCCACCAACAAACCTGTGCCAGTCTCTCTTAGCAAAGGAAAACCTGTGCCAAAGTTGCAACACATAGCTATCAGCAAGTCCCAATTATATAATAATAATATAGTAGAGAGCTAGACATTATTTTGAGGAGAACAGAGTGAGAAGAGGGGTTGTCCGCCATTCCTCACATATGATTGTCATGAGAAAGGAAAGGACCTATTTCTAGTTACTTGAATCGAGTGCTGTGCGGTGGATCCATTAAAAGATGTTACTCTTTTGGAGATCTACTCTGTATCGAGAAATTTCTCACAAGTATTCCTTTGAGGTTGATGAAAGGCTCAGAAGAAGGCCTATTGTGTTCAGTGATTTTTTTTTTTTTGCCAATCGAGGTTCTTACTGTCATAAACCAAAACATATCTACTACAATCTTTATTAGAGAAGGAGTATTGCAAGAGTATGCAAGTGTTAGAGCAACTTTATGCCATAGTCGATGGGTCTGATACTAAGTTTGGTTCGATCTCGAGTGTGTAGAACTGCCCATATGGCTGCTCGAACGGGGGTGATTGGTGTCAGGTCGAGTCTGAGCTTTCTCTAGAATCGATCCAAGGTAAAGTAAGGAGTTGCTCTTCCTCCCTCGCTTGGTTGTTGCTCATTTCTCGTTGAATTCATGTACAAAGGTCAAAGTCAAGAGGGGGATTTCTCGACTTAACCCATCCGAAGCTTAAGTTAGTGTTGAGTGGTATTAGGGGGTGTTTGAGTATTCGAAGTTTCACACTTGATGTTGGTCAGAAAGTTAATTTTTATACCTACGAATGAAAGTCGGTTGTACATGGTCTGTTAATGACTGTCGGCTTATCGGATGATTAGCTTGTACCTTTCGTGAGGGCGTCAATCGATTTGCACGGATCCACATTGTGCGGCGCCATCTTGTATGGCTTCGAACAACGCGGGAGCAGGCGATTATTTCGTCCGAGTTTGAGGTATCGTGTCAACGTAGTGCACCATGTCATCCCTAAAATTTCACGTTTTTATTGATGTAGCTGCTAACTATCATCACGAGAGTGGTACCAAGATATGCCGTGTCTATTCATTCTAAAAGAATCATGTTTCTTCCATATTGTTTCCTAATTATCATCACAATCCTTGTCATACAAATACGATACCACATGCTAAGGTGTCGTGACACGTCCCATCTCCCATGTATAGGTCGCCAGCCGTAATGCCGACACGAAACGATTGATGTATCTGCGTATCAACATACGGTGATTTCCAACGTTATAAGCAGTACTCAACATTGCTATGCTTTTAACATTGCGGTATACAACTTCGGATGTGGATTTTCATTTTAGATCCAACAAGGTCTACGGATCGGGTAAGACTCCTGGGTCGATCCGATCATGTGGTCTTTGACCGTTCATCCACGCTATGTTATTTCGGATCCCCGCTCGGATCCGACATGATCCGGACTCGGAGCCATATCCATTCCGTTCGCTTCTCTTCACCTGCCCTGCTCTCTCTTGGGCGGGAAACTGAATCCCTTTCGTGAGCTCATTCGCCGTCTTCCCCTTGCTCAGACTTCTCCGCTCCCCCAAGCAAATTTTGAGTCCGGAGGCGGTCGAAGAAACCCCATTCGCCGTCTTCCATTTCTTCTTAGTTTCTTGGGCCGCCGATGGAGAGGATATACGTGGCGGTAAGGGCGAGGCCGCTCTCCCCGGAGGAGTCTAAGAGCAACCCCTGGAGGATCTCCGGCAACTCTATCTACCTCCCCAGCCAGTCCACCAAGTTCGAATTCGGTCGGTATCGCCTCCCGTACCCCTCCTCGTCTTGGTTTGATGCGTACTGTGTCTCTTTCCTTGAAACCCTAACCTCCGCGACCGCCTGCTTGGTTGCTTGACGGCGAGGCAGACAGGATCTTCGGGGAAGACTGCAAGACGGTCGCCGTGTACGAGGCTCGCACTAAAGAGATCGTTGCATCTGCCGTTAGCGGGTTTAACGGTGCGGCAAAATCCCTGCTTACGCTTTGTTGTTCCATCTTTAGTTCTCTGTGACCGTGTTTTAGATTTCTTTTCTAGTGAATGTTGGTTCATGTTAATGCGCATACCATGCGGGGTTCAGTTCGCGGGTTCAACATATGTTTGATTCTTCTCTCTCTGACCCTATCAGGTACAGTTTTCGCATATGGACAAACTAATAGTGGTAAGACGCATACTATGCGGGGTTCAGTTGCTGAACCTGGAATTATTCCTCTTGCTGTGCATGATTTATTCCTGAGTATCCAAGAGGTAACTGTCACTCTTCCTCTCTATTTTTTGTATATGATTTTGGTGTTCCTTGATACGTGTTACATCTTACATGTATGCATAAATATGCATCATCCTATGTATATTAGTGGATTGATTTTGCTTCCCCTTCTACCTTCCTGATGGTAGTAACAAGGTTCTCATTTCGAAGCAGATTTTGCTGCAGGTGTATTTTCTGTTCTTCCTATATTGCCAAGTGAAATGAAAATAGAAGTTCATAAGACATCATAATTTTATTTTTATTATCAAATTTTCTACTTAATCCATGAAGTGCTCCTTTAAGGATCCGACTTTTTATTTGTCAAGTTTAGGAATTTTATTTTCTCATCATAAGGTCAAAAGGAAATTCAATTCTTAGTGTTATAATTTTTTTCAGTTCTCTGCATCAGATTGGACCCTCATTATTGACCAAAATTTGTGATACAACATTGTGAACTTTATTGGTGTTTCTTTGTGGAATTGCTCTTAATTTGTCAAAAATGTTTGAGCTCGAAACATTCTTCACATTATCTGACTTTGATTTTGTGTATGTATATTGTCAATTTTACTTTTTTTGGTTAATCACATAGAGACACTGAAGCTGGTAACCAACACAGTAGCCCGTATATTACATCAGCCATGTCCTCGTCGGGCCCGAGGTGCGGTACTCCCCGATCGAGAAGCGGAGATCAAGTCTCCATTGGGCGAAGGGCTAGGCCGCGTCCATCGGGGTAAGAGGGATTGCTGCCTGATGTTGCTGTCGGGCATGCCTCTAGCATTGTTGGCATTGCTGCACGTATGATATGGTGTCCTAGTGCATGGTCGGCCAATAGTACCCTTGTCTGAGAGTGTTGAAGGCCAAGGTGCATCCCCCGATGTGCTCCCCACAGATCCCTTCGTAGAGCTCGGTGAGGACCGTTTCAGCTTATGATGGCGCTAGGCAGCGCAAGAGAGGTTGAGAGAAAGCCCTTCGGTACAGCTTCTCGCCGACAACGCAGTACCAGGCTTGGGTGCATCTCAACTGTCTCACAACTGCCAGGTCATCGGGCTTCGTTCCGTCCTTCTTGAAGCGAAAGATTTCCTCTATCCAGTTTGGTGGTACCTCCATTCCCGGCGATCTCGTGAGTCATCATTGTTGGCACCGTTATAGATTCGGTTGTCAAGGTCAACTTGGGGCTGCAAGTGGAGGCTGATTTGGCCAATGTGTCGGCCTGCGTGTTCTGCATCCGAGATATTCTAGCGATCGAGAGGCGGTTAAAGCGATGGGCGAGCCGTTTCGCCTTCGTTAGGTATAATGCCATCTTTGGGTCCCAGGCTTCGTAGCTCCCGTTGACGTGTCCTATCACCAGCTGGGAGTCGCTGAAGACTTTGAGGTTGTCCACATGCATCTCCTGGGCGAGGCGTAGGCTGTGAAGTAGCACCTCAAACTCAGCTTCGTTGTTGGTGGCTCGGAATTGTAATTGGAGCGACCTCTCATAGGTTTCACCGGATGGGCCTTTGAGGATAAGCCCGACCCCGGCTGCTTTGGCGGTGGATGAGCCATCCACGTGTAGGGTCTAGGTGCTCTTATTGTTCTCCTGCCCAACAGCATGGTCCTTAGGAGTTAGCTCGGAGATAAAATCAGCCAGTACCTAAGCTTTGATGGCGGTCCTAGGGGAGTACTGAATGTTGAATTCACTAAGCTCGACCGACCACTGCAGCATCTGACCCGATGCGTCAAAGTTGGAAAGGATTTGTCGCAACGACTGGTCGGTGATCACTTTGATTGTGTGAGCTTGGAAATAGGGTCGCAGCTTTCGGGCCGTCTTTATTAGTGCGAAGGTTGCTAAGTCATTAATGCCCAACCTGATTTTCATTTTTGACATCTTCTAAATTATCTTTCATGTAGTCTGGCTTTCAATCTTCAGACCTTTGTGCTTTTAAACTTATCTTCTTGATTTCTTATATAGAACTGAAGTGAGTTCTTGTTTATAATGAAAGTAACATAAAGCATCAACCTTGTCTCGTGCATCACCATACCGGGTGATACTAAGGATAGTTGTTTAGTTAAGATTAGTGATTCATTTTTCTGAAATTTAATTGCATTCTTAGGATATAGATAGAGAATTCCTTGTTCGCATGTCTTACATGGAAATATATAATGAGGAAATCAATGATTTGTTGGCTCCGGAGCATCGCAAATTGCAAATTCATGAGAACCTTGAGGTATTGTTAACTAAATTACTCTCCCTCATTTGATTGATTTGTTCGTTTTCCATTTCTTTTTTCTTCTCATCTTTAATCATGTTTGTGAAGAGAGGTATATATGTTGCTGGATTGAGAGAAGAAATCGTTACCTGTGCTGAACAGGTCCTTGATTTGATGGAGTTTGGAGAATGTAATGATTCCTTTGATTCTTGTTTCATTTTGTGCAGATTGATTTTTTTAAAAGTATTTGAAACTATTAGAAGAATGAACTTGTTCTTTATGTTATATTGCAGCTCATCGCCATATTGGAGAGACAAACATGAATCTTCACAGCAGTAGGTCGCATACTATATTTCGCATGGTACATTTATCTTCATTTGGTTTGTTTTGATACATGAAAATTTGTTTGTCGGCTCTTTTATACACTTTTGAATGCACATACAGATTGTTGAGAGTAGGGAAAGAATTGAAGATGGGAACATGGTTGATTCATGTGATGCAGTTCGTGTATCAGTTCTTGTATGCAAAATTTGCCAAAATCCTTTACCACAACATGTCCATTTGCTTATTATCATCCTTTCTTCTTTTCCTTTTCTTGCTTCAGTAATTCTCTTAGTCATCTACTTTCTGATATTATTAGAATGTTTTTAAATTTTGTAGAATTTAGTGGACTTAGCTGGCTCGGAACGTGCAGCCAAGACAGGTGCAGAAGGTATGCGCCTGAAAGAGGGTTCTCATATTAACAAAAGTCTAATGACACTTGGTACTGTTATAAAAAAACTAAGTGAAGGTGCAGAGGGCCAAGGGTGAGTTGTTATTCTTTGCTGTATGGTTATTGCTTTACATATAGGTAGATACTGATCCCTACTGTTAAAGTGTTGTAGGATTCATGTTCCATATCGGGACAGTAAGCTCACTCGAATCTTACAACCTGCACTTGGAGGTAATGCAAATACTGCAATTATCTGCAACATCACACTGGCACAGGTGATCCACTATTTTGCAACATTAGTTTTTAAAACTGCCCCAGTTTTAGTCTTATAAATTGCTTTGTATTCTGACCTTTTAAGCTTTTGTCTTAGCATCTACCCAATTACATTTAACAGTCCTATCTCACTCAGTATTATGTGATGGTAAACCAACTTGTTAAATTAGTGTATTCTATGCATAATGCAGTAAAAATATTGGCCACATCAAAGGGCTTATAATTATCTCTTACGTGGTTTAGTGGATATAATGAAGATAAGCGAGAACATGATTCTGAACATGAATGGATGTATTTAAGAATTTTGAAGATACACAACTTATACAATGAGCCTATTTTTGAAAATTAATTTGAATGATTTAATATCAATTAAATCATTCAATTAGAAGTTGCAATGGTGGTATTAAGTTGGTTGAAGAGAAAGTTTCTAGAATGAATTGAAGACTGGGGGTTTACAATCTAAAATTTATTGGGCACGAAAGAAGATGTAGCAAAATATATTTGACAACACTTTTTGTAACAATAGTATTTTCATGAATTTGACAACACTTTTTGTAACAATAGTATTTTCTTCATCATGTTGCTTAACTTATTCATGAAGAGGAGGATGTTAATATAGTTATAGTAAAAAGGAATGACTAGAGATGGTTGCCATTTCCTTTGAAGATCTTTAGTTTGTTCACTCAAATTCATTGACGTTACCAAATTAATTAAGTCACTTTTGGCTTGTTCCTGTGAAATAGGTGAAAGTGTAAGTTTGGTGTCAATCATAATTACATGTCTGGTACACCTATAAAATTGATTTTGAGCATACTTCATCTTTTTCTCAAGAACATAAACACTTTCTTGTTATATCATCTGCTCTACTTAGTGGGTTGGACAATATTTATGGGATGTTTTTGGGGTTTATAATTAATAAATTAATGAGGATGTGTTAATAACGGAGGGCAAGGTCGATGAGCATCATAGGCATCTAAGTGTGAATTGATTTTAAGCATACTTCCTATTTGTCTCAAGAGTTGAGGCACATAATCACTTTCTTGTTATACTTGACAGTACTGTATATCGTGTGATAGTACATCGGTACATACCAACAATTCAATAACTTAGTTTAAAAATTAGCCAAAATTAAAATTAAATAAGAATAAAATATATCAAGTCATAAATGAATAGAAATCCTAGGCTATAACGATTGAGAATTAAAATTCTTTTCTTTAAATAGATCCATGGAACTTTATGACATCGTCCTCCATTGAAGATTGCTTTCATTGATCTTGTATCAATGTTGGATTAGATGTAAACTCTAAGATTTGAGCAAGAGAAATTATTGAGATAACATTAATATATACTTGCTTTTATCACCATACTCAATGCAGGACTCCATGGTCTAGTGAATCGATGTCCTCTATCCTTTGAAGTTTATGTCGATTTGGTAAGTTTGTCGGATCCAATCTTGAAGTTGCTCACATGCTCCCACAACATATTATTTTTTTGAACCATGCGCCATTGATGTATCAATGTGGTAATAAGCAACACATCCTAAGGGCTTCTTGGGTGGTATGTAGGGATGAAGAGGTTGGAGTGCACCGGAATTGTGGCTATCTTTACTAATAGTTCCTCTGCAGCATAAGAATGATTAAGCTCGAAAAAAATAACAACTATCACCATAGATCCATTGGCCATGAGATCCTCAATATTATAAAAGCTCCATAATCTAAAGGTTGTGACTTTTGAATATGACGAGCTCCTACTAGTGTCGACATCGTAGAGTTTCAACTTTTTTCTTATCAAGTTATGATTGGAAGGTTCTTCTTATCTCTATATGAATCCTGGTGCATTTTACGATATTGGAAAATCCACCAGCTATATGTTGCTTAAGACTGGTTATTCCTTCACCTCGATAGATGTAGTGTGGTGTGATACCTAATCGTTGCCATGGGGTCATTTTCATGCAAAAAAAAAAAGTCAATAGAATAAGTTACTTCTAGTTACCCCTAATTTAATTTTAATCTATGTCAAAGAAGGCCCAAATTAGCTCTAGTTAGCATTTCATCCAATGTTAATGCAAGTATAAACCCTTAGTGAACCAATAATTTCATAATCAAGCAACAATAAAAATGTTATGATTAGCCTTAGATTATCCTTAGTAACCCCTAAATGGGTCTAAAAGTAAGAAAATGACCCTAATTAGCTCTAGTTAGTCTTTAATTGCATTAAATGCAAGAATCAACACTTAGTCCACCAATAATTTCATAATTAAACAGCAAAAAGCATGCGATAATTAGCCCTAAATAGTCCAAATGTAAGAGAAAGATCTTAATTTCATCTTAATTTAATTGTGATTATTCTTAATCATGCAATAATAAGCTTCTAATTAGATGTAATACATGTAGAATGAGCTATAAAATTCTTGAACAAGTCGAAACATGGTGTAATATACTTCAATTCCTTAATTACCAGTTATCAGACCTTAATCATGTTTAATCTACCTAACCATATATTAATCAGCCTCTAATTACCCATTAATCATGATAGGATACACTCATTAATCATGCTAATTTCTCTTAAATACCTTTAGTTAGGTATTAATTAATCATTAGTCCCTAATCAATCAAGATTTATCAATATTCTTTATGATAAAGAGAAACATATGAAGTAGAAAAATACCTTCAATTGAAAATAAATTTCATTGTGTTTTGAGTTAGAATTTTTTTATCCAAAACGACCTCCACTAGTCACCAAGCAGGATGATTAAACACATTTAAGCCTCTAAGTTGAGAGAAAGAGTGAGAATAAGGGTTAGTGAGAGTGTGTGAAAGAGGGGGTAAGGAGGGGCTTTTATAAGCCCAAAGAGCTCCCGATGGGCAAATTGACCATTAGGGACTGAAATGGTAAATTTCAGCTCAGTACTGGTCGAAACAGTCAGGTAATGGTCAAATTTTAACTGTACTGGGGGTATGTGAGGTGTTTCAACAGGTATGCCTCACAAATCCAGTTTATCAGACTGGTATGTCCATGTTTGAAGCTGCATATTTTAGTTGGGATAAGGCACTGTGTTGATCCTGTCAAGTGATAAGTGCTAACATGAGATTGATGTTAAAAGAATAAGTTCGAATCACTTGACTGTAAGAACATTGGTGCATGAAGGTGTGAGGTGCTTTTGCAGCTTTGTGTGACCATTTAATGAGTGAAATTATGAAACGTAAATGTGGTTTGCATATTTATGGGCAATAGATATGCAAAGATTACTAAAAGAGTATACAAAAATGATTATCGTTAGATGAACTTACAGTACTTTAGATGGGTAGGGACAGGGTAGTGCATCATGGAGTACTTTCTCCCATGCAAGTGTAAGAGATGAAGCCATTTTTACAATGTTTTAAAGAATTTATGGAGATATTGGCATGTGCAACAGTGGAGGAAGCATGTCAACTCCATACTAAGGAGGGGTTTGATATGTGGTGAATGAACTAAAGTATAGGGAGGCAAACTTCAAGCCTACTGTGAGATATTTGTTATTTGGAGGGTGCTTGACATGAGGATATCCATCAAATAGAATGGCTGAGAAACAGGTTTAGATCATACTCAGTGCCTGCTGTAAATTCGGAAAGAATTGTCATGAATTTTATTATTGTCTAACGGAGCTTTTCTGGTACATATAAACATTGGCGAAGCCTAATTTAACTGGATCAGTTACGGATACTTTTTTGACATAAATCAAATCAATGTTATTGACCTAATTCTTGACTTGGTATCACATTGGAAGCAAATACAGATTTGTTTATCTTGTATCACTTTCATCTGGTAATGGAATCAGGTTAATGTGCAAAAGATATATAGGCATTGGTGATATAACAAAGCCACCATGCCAAAACAAACACATTTAATATGATCATCTTCTCATAACATGATATATATGACCCATCATTTACACACTTTTTTTAGACTTTCATTTGAATCTTGAACAAACTAAGACGACTTATGGAAAGAGACTTTCATTTATGAAAATATTGTAATTCCGTAAAATTATATCTAATGACACGTATAAAACTCTCCAGGTTATAATCTTAATCACTTGAAAACTTCCTAAACCCAAGGAATCCTGAATATGACTATTTAGCATCAGTGGACTCAAAATAGGACTCTACAATACTATAAAAGAAGAAATTATAGTGATGAAGTTTAGACAAATATGTTCAAAAATATAGCAATTCAAATATAGACTGCAATTTGACTCATTTTAGCCTAATTAAGATCCAAATAGACTCACCTGAGACTCGGCTACAGTTTGTCCTGTGTGATGCACATAAGATTTGTCTACACAATAAACATCATAGCTCAGATAACTTTTCTTTTCATTTGCTTTTCTAGGTTGTCTCCAATTTGTGGCATCTTTCTTTATTAATAGGATTCCCTTGGTGGTAGGTTCATGCAGATGAGACAAAAAGCAGTCTTCAGTTTTCAAGCCGAGCATTGCGTGTCACCAATTGTGCATGCGTAAATGAGGTCTCTTTCTTACTGAATTTTCTATTTCTCTCTATTATCCTAGGTTTTATATAGTGCTTATAGATTTAGCTTTTTGTATTATCTTAAGATAACTTTCTTTTCTTCAGCATTAGGAATTCTGAACTCTGAAGGATGAGACATAGTCTTTTTTGCTACAAATTTTAGCAAAATAATAAAAACATGAGGCCACACCCAACACATTTCAAAGACAATTCTTAAAGTTAAAACAATAAATTAACAAATCCATAATAGAATAGTGTTAGGTCTTATACAGAGAATATCATGATAACCACAACCACCTTTGTCTGCTTGACTGGTGCTCTATATCTATAGCCAAAAGTTTTAATAGTTTCTACTTTCTTACTGCTATCCAATTTAAGAGAGAAGTCCTAATGCAACCTTTACCACATGCTTTCTTTCTCATGTCCCCTCCTATTTGCATCTGCTTTGACTTTCACACATCATATTTTTGGTGTGTATACTGCTCTTAGGTTCCTTTACTATTTATATTTATTTGAGGAAAAAAATTGATTTATAAATCTGCAAAAAAATCATGGTAAGAGAAGTTTAAAGAAGTCAATCAAATGTCTCTTTATTCCTCTTAATTTAATAATTCTTGCAACCAGTTGCTTCTTTTGTTTTGCAAACCACATTAAATCTGTTCACGCCTATT
Source organism: Musa itinerans (assembly GCA_001649415.1). Classification (NCBI taxonomy): domain Eukaryota; kingdom Viridiplantae; phylum Streptophyta; class Magnoliopsida; order Zingiberales; family Musaceae; genus Musa; species Musa itinerans. Next base: position 252,330 of record LVTN01000223.1, on the reverse strand, counting down.
TCACAAATTTTCTGTCTTGCTAGTAATGTGTGTGAAACTATTGGTTGCTTGTCCTTGTCCCACTTCATTGACAGATCTTAACGGATGCTGCCTTGTTAAGACGTCAAAGGAAAGAAATCGAAGAACTTCGGTCAAAACTCCTGGTTCGTCTTTATTTGGTGATATTATCATTATATATGTAGTTTACTTGATTCAACTACATCCTCTTTTTCCCTTTTCCTTTTTGGGTGTTGTAGAGCTCTCACTCGGAGCATTGGGAGGAAGAAATCCTGAACCTGCGAAACACGCTGTTACAGGTTCATTTCAGTCCCCATCTTTCCTATTTGGTACTCAGGTTTGCTTTTGGACTTATTATATATATATGAGGCACATGGCTTTTAGAGTGAGCTTGAGAAGGAGAGAATACAATTAGAGCTAGAAGAGGAAAAGAAAGCTAAAGCTCATCGTGAGAAGAGATTGATAGAGCAAGCACAGAAAATTGCTAACCTTAGCTCATTGGTATTATGTTCTGAAAGGGAGGATAAGAGTACATATCTCAGTAAGGTTAGTACTTCTCTGCTCTTTGAATATCGAAGTACATTTTGTCGTTGCGTAATTTGAGAACATGGTTATAATATCAAAGCACAATATCATTCTGTGATTCAAATCCATTGAACATGGTTATCTTTTATATATCATTCTTTATTCAGCTGTGCTGACTCTTCTTTTTTTCGCTTCTTAGATTAATTTTGTGATTTGTTTACCCAATGCTTTTCTTGGAAAAGCTATAGAGATATCTGCTTACTGGTAGAAGATAAATGAAAAGCAGGACAAGCTGAGTTATTATTATTCTAGGTTGCCTATTTTTTCAAATCATGAAGTTCGTGTGCTATTAATATTTGCCATAATTGTTTTACCATATAACAATTTTATGCTTGCATTTATCTATAGCAGTCATTTGAACTTTCATGTTTTGTCTAATTTTGCTTCAGCATATCTTGCTTTAGACATTTTCACTAGATGCTGGGAAGAAAAAAGATATTGCTTGTAATATAGGTAGAGGAATTATACTGAAGTGATCAACATTTATATTGCCCAAGAAAGGAACTGTCAGGTTGAGACAGAGGGGAAGATAAATATGCTCACACCAGTCTCTCTCTTATTTTTGTTCTTGTGAGTATGAAAGGTCAGGCATCAATCAACAGGCTTTATAATTGTTAAGGAAGGATTAAGATTTTCATGCTAGTTCTTGTCTATTGAATTGTTTGGGGCATGATATAACTGTAAGTTGCCACTCTATATGCACATCACGCTTATTGTATGTACATGTTGTTTGAGTATGGTGCGGCCTGGAATGATTACCAATGAGCTTGTAAATTCTGGTAATCTGGACTGATGTAACAATGTTTTGGTTTCTCATTGCATTAGGGGGGTACTTCCAAACTGTCATTTGTTGTGGATCTAGTTGATTTTGTAGATGAGTTATCTTTCATATTATTTGATTATGAACTTCTCTTGACCTCTTGAGAAATTTCTATAAGAAATATCATTAACTAGCTTGAAAAGCTCTTCTAGGTGCCTTTACTCTTTGCTTATGGTTTTTTGGTTTCTAATAGAACAAAATTTTACAGTTGAATTTCCAGATGTATTTGATGGATTTGGTATTTTGAGAAGATTCAATTACGGAATCTTGGTTTACTAAATTGCAAGATTTTTCACTCTATTCATTTCATATTAGTTTTAGAGAATGATCTCTCAGGTGAGATGGATCTTCTTTGAAGGGATTGACTTGCTACTGAAACATTTTTCATTTATCAAGCATTATGTATTATTGTTTATTTTAGCTACAGTTTAGCTGCTTAATTCTATTGGTATCTTGTTAAATTTCTTTTGTTTATTCTTTGTTTATGTTTTCTGTATGATGTCATACTTGTTCCATCTAGTTAAATATCTTACCTAGATATTCGTTTTCATTTATAGAATAAAAGAAGGGTGACATGGTGCCCAGTACCTTCTTCTCGTAAATGTGTGGATGAGGTAAACCTTGAACTTGATCCCACTAGTGTAGCTCTAAGATCATGTTTATCAAGTCAAAGTCTTGTGGTATATGCTGATAAGGTAAAACTTGATTCGATCCCACTTACGTAGCTTTTCAATCATGTTTACAGTTTAAAGTCGTGGTATACTATTACTGGTTTAATTAGAGATTGGTATGTCTGTATAAACCCAATACCAAAAATTTTGCCTAATAAATATTATTTGAAATCTTTTAGTGTATATTAGATTGAATCCGATACCCAATTGGTATTTTTAAATCTTGGTTATTCTTTTCTTTTCAATCAAACTCAAATGATGTTATTTGGTGGTATTTGAGAAGAATCATGGCCGATGAAATACCTTGGATCCTATATCCTTTTTGGTAGGATAGCTGAAAGTTTTCCTAAATATTATGGTTGATAAAGTTCTTTGAAAGATTCAAGGATGATATAAGGGTCTTGTTTCACAAGTTGAGAAAAATATTTTGATCAATTCTTCGAGGACAAGGTTTCTAGCCCTGAATTGTTAGGTGGATCAGTATTCAGCGATCTGTTGACAGTTGAAAAAATTCCTACCCCTATGGGTTCAGGTTCTTAATACTAAATATGGTCATCTGAAACTTTATTGATTTCAGCTATAGCAGTTCTTTGACATTGGCTTCATTGCTGGTCGTGCTGATTTCCTCTAAGTAGTTGTGCTGTTTTCCTCTAGAAAGAAGAAAATTATGAGTGATTTCCCTGATACAGTTTCCTTGTTCTTCTGCCACAAATGGAGATATATGCTAACAGATTACAATGTTAGTTTCTTTTGTTTCTGTCATCTGGTGCAAATTGTTGATTGAGTTTGTTATTAGTTTTTGCGTGATTAGAAGATTGATTAAACTACATATCTTTAGAATCTAAGTCCTGAACCTGGAACTGGCTCTTGGTAGATGTCGAATTCATCAGCTTGCCTTTTTAAGGAACTACAGCATCTTATACTGAAGAGATCATATTTTTGCTTTTGTAATATTTATGACGTTTATCTGATTACTTCACAAGTTTTGATCTTTGCTTCTATCCCCTCATCCCCCTTCTCCCCCTCTTCTTCTGTCTCTCAATCCTACTGTTTTGACTACTCTCCTTTTTTAGGTCAGATGGTTATCTGCAACTATCTGTTGCAAAGCTGATCTGGATATCTATCTAATGCATATACTATTGTAGAAGAGGAACTCTATTTTCCCTATACCATACAATTGCAATGATATTGACTTCCATATTAAATAAACTGTTTACCATCTGATCTCCTATGCCCTGCAAATAATTGTGTATCAACATGCTAGCTCATTGATTTATGGTGAGCTAAAATGTAAATTGATTGATCATCAACACTACAAATTCAGGCACATGTTCCAGATTCAGCAGCTGGTGAGCACACCAGGCATGATTCTGATATTGGTTTACCAATTCCTTTTGAAGAATTAATGCAAGAAATTGAAACTTCTGTGGGTAACATGAATCGTGATGCCTTCATGCCTGATAATATGGAGAACGGTTGTGATGTCAAGGACTTAACTTTTCCTGATGCACATGCCTTGTTGCATGTTACAGATAGGAGAAAAATCCATTCCAAAACCACTGGCTCTTTTCGGGTACTGATGTGCTTCTATATTGCTTATTTTGACGTAATGATATGGCAGTTAATTTCATATATTATTTCAGTCAGGCAGTGAATCAGCAGAAGACAATAGCTTTTATGAAGACCAGATCATAGAATATTATCCTGTAGGTTCTCGTTCTCTAAGCTTGTTACTACATATTTTGTGTCTGTTTTTACTGAAGAATATTATTATTTCTTTTCAGAAGAATGTTCTGGAGATTGAATCTGGAAGCATACATAATAAGTTCTCTGATAACACTCCTAGGTGTGCAAGCACTATCTCATCTAATGGTGAAATAAATGGTAGGTCTTGTGGGCGTAAAAGCTTGACCGAGAGGGAGTCAGAGGCGATTATTGTCATCAAACAACTCCAGGATCAGGTCCTTTATTAGTCATGCATGTAATATATCTATATTTTAATTTTTAAACTGAAATCACTAGGGTATATGTAAATTAATGCAGATAAAAGCACTAGAACTTGAGAAGACTACAGTTCAGAGGAACTTGGATGATGTTCTTGATATGGCAACTGAACAGAATGCTTCTTTCAAGGAGAAGTATGAAAAGGTAATTTGGTGAATACATTTGGAATCCATCTTTTAAGTTGCTCTGATCTTTCCAGTTGACAATGGTTTAGTTAAAGTGCCTCTTAGAGAATATGTCACTGCTTTTTTTCTGTGCATCTAGGCAATCATGCTTTGATTATAACTTAGCCTAATGTTGGATTGTAACCAATGGGTCATATATTGTCCTGTCTTGTCACCAATCATAGATTATAGTAGGCCTGGTGGTGAAGAAAAACATTTCATCTTGATACATGGATCCTTTCTATGATTCTTGTGCATGCAATTTAAGCATCAACTAGCTTTAAGAAATTTTTTGTTCTGTTTTGTATCTTGCCATCAAGCTTTTATATTACGAAGAATGTGTTGTATCCTTCAACCATGCTATTGCCTTTTATCTTAGGGAACAGAATCAGTTCATAAAATGAACCTTTTTTTTTAACAATGACATTGCCTTTTTGCATCCTGGAAAATTGATTTTTCCCATGAACTTGCTCTTATGACATTCCAAAGTACCTTGGAATTCATGGTATCCATTGAGTTGTTGTTGGTTCACCTACCACTAGACCAGAGCTTGTTGTGGATCAGGCACTCGTGTGATAGATCAGGCCATGCATTCATGTACCTAAAACACCAAAAACATCCAAGTAAGTCTTACGGAGACGAGAAGCTAATTCCTTTCTATCCGTTTAGCATTGTCCACAACATACAACATTACAACATAACGAAGCACCATGTTTTTTGGAGATCCAATTCTATGGGATTAAATTTTTTTGTGTACGATAGAACTGACTAAAGAATCAAGTTTTAGTTTCTCTATTAGCCTTTAGGATTGCTTAGGTACACTATAAAGATAGTGACTTACAGGAGGCGAACTGTTTAAAGAGGTTATCATGCAGAGTGGTCTAATACTTCAAACAGCTGGTGTGCAGATGGACATAGACTGAAAAATTTGATTCATAAATCCAATGGATCAAGATTCTTGTTGTATGAGTCAGGTTGATTTGAGTTGATTCACAGGATTCCTTTTGGGATTTCAGGCCGATTCCCCAATACCTAAAACTTCTCTTTGTTGCCTAGAATACAAAAATGATCTCAAGTTGTTAGTCTAAAACCAACAGAAATGCTTGAACGCTATTTGGAAGACATACTGAATATACTTTACCTGCAAGAGCTATGATTTTTGTATATATTTCTTTCCCTAGAATGTTTAGGTGTCCAATTTCTTTGAAATATTGTGTATCTGTTGCATCTTTGTCTTTTGAGTACATTATAAAGTTGACAGTGCCTAATTGTTAGTCGAAATAAAAGCACAGTAACATAATATGGGTTTAGGCTCAATGAAAACTCTGAGGTTGATGAGGTTACATGTTTACACTGGGTTGACGTGTTGTCAAAAGGGAAAGCTGCCATTTATATGTAAATTCCTCTCTTCTGATATGCCTATTGAACTAAATAACAGGCTTTGTTATGTTTCATTCTTTTTTTTTTTAAAATAATCTTAGTTTTTTGTGTCTGACAGATATTTTGCTAAATTTTGTTATAAAATGCTTTAGTTACATTTACTTGGAAGATTTATCTTTGAAATCTAAGAGTAAAAATTGACACTAGGTTCGAGTTTTTCCAAGAATCATAGAAATAGGTGGCAACATCTGTTTTTTATCTCAGTGGTGATTGGGCAAGTCCACAACCATTCACTCTTCTTCAAGTAATCTATGATATGAATAATAAATTTGAAAGTAAATGTTAATTTCTAGAGTCATGAAGATCAAAAAAAATTTATTGTCATAAAAATTCTCTCTCATTCTCCATGATATTTTAACCCTCCCCCTTGAAAGAAGGGCAGTTTAATTGGTTTTTTGTGTTACTTCAAACCTTCTTCACTTCTTCCTTTGTTCTTTTTCATTACCTTCATTGCTGGAGACCACTGTAAGAGAGACTTTTTCCCCCAATACTTCTGTCAAAACAAAAAAGTGATGGCTTCATGGCCTCTTGCACAATCAGATTTCACTAACAAAATAACTGTGAGGTTCTTAAAATTCTTTGAATGTATATTTCTGTTGAGTTTTGCTATCTCATATTAATTTGTTACATAGTAGCTTAAAAGACTTGTGATGCCTAAAAATATGAAAACAAAAAACATGCAAATTAGTAGTTGTCCAAGAGAGTACAACAGTAGCAACTACAAGCTATCAAGTGCGGGGTTGGCCACATGGATCTTTCTTCATCGAACTTTATGAGGGAATATCTCAAATACAATTAGGAGTAAAATTTCCTTTTATCATTTGCAGTAAAGTCTTCTAGGTCTCTATCGACTTCTTTGTATGCCATTAATTCTGTTTTGACTTATAATGCCTAACTACAATATCTTTAGGTTTTCTTTAAACCAAGGTTCGCAATTGTATGTATCCATATTGTACCAGTTAGTGCACCGATTGGTGTATATCTGTGTATCGAGTGTCAGTAGGTCCCAAGTTAAAATGAAAACCTAAAAAGGCTGAAAAATAAAATAATAGAGACTACTTGGTACTGTGTAATGCCGACCTTGCACCAGTCGTACCAAGCAAACCATGGTTCGTAATTTTGTGTATCGATTAGGGCTTGGGCTGGTTTGGTACCGATTCATACCAGTGTATCTAGATGGTACATATCAAGTTTTGAAAAAAAAAGAAGCATAAAAAAATTGAAAGAATAAAAAATAAAAATTGTTCGGTACTAAGCCTTTACTGATTGACTACTCGATTTATACTGGCCCGTGTACCAATAACCTGTAGGACTACAAAATATCGTCTTGTGCCATACTAGATGGTATTCCAAACCTTGCTTTGAACATATTTTATTATCTGGCGGTGCTGCACGTAATTTTTGTGACTGAAAACAAATTTTGTTTTTTTGTTTGAGTAATTTGCACATTCAGTAGGTTCATCTATATTAATTTTTTTGTACACGATGTTTATTAACCACCCAACAATTCCATCCATCAGGCATGCTTAGCATTATAGCTATCATTAAATCTTTCTCTTCATATAAGGGGCACATCATGATTACACAAAACCTTTAGTGTGCTTTCTATTTTAATCACCTAGCATTTGCCGTATGAATAATGACCATCAATTTTTCTTCTTGTTGAATGGTAGATTGTAGCTAAAACTGTTATTTATATGAACTTTTTGTTCCTTCTTTTTATTGCACCTTTAGTTGTTTCATTACTGCTAAATTTTCATTTTACATATTCAATTTATGACCTATTTAATCTAAAATTAATTTATATGAATTTGCTTATATGCACATAAAATATAGATATTCTGAAAAGGCAGATTGAACTACTGATTCTCTTGATGTCAACAAAATACAGTAATATTATCTAATGATAAATAACTGTTGATGGATTTTGTAATATTTTAAAAGAAAATCTATGATAGCAGTTTATCAAATCATTTCTCTTGAATGAAAAAGATCAAATCAATAACAATTTTAAACAGTGTGGTTAGAGTTTAGTTTTTTTATGCTGTGATCTACTTTGGCTTGATCCTGTTTAACTATTAAGTAGAGACCGATGATGCATGTGTGAATAACGTATCGCTGCTAATCATTTGGGCACATTTTGGAAAATTGCATTGATACAATTATTAAGGAAAATAGTCTATTTACATCGATTATCATCATTTGTTTTTTTGATTTGACTGTAGTTACATCAAGAGGTTTTACTTGCACGTGAGGAGGCTAGAGTATCTCATGAACGACTTTATCCAGCGGTATGGATGAAACAGTTACAGTAACACCTTATGAGGTGCAATTATTTGGAGTATTTCTAGTCTCATTCTAGTTCTTCAGCTTGTTCTATTGTTTTTTTTTTTTGTGTTCAACTTTTGGATGTAAATGTAGTTCAATATATCCAGTTTAAATACTAAACAGGATAGATGTATCTACTTTCCCAATTGAATCAAGCTATGTTGGCATGTTTCAGGAAGTTAAGTTTGACTTATCTGTTAGGATGTCAATGGAAGTCCAAGACTTAACTGTACAAGTCGAACATTCCAAGAACTTTGTGGACAATACTGTGTCTATAATTAAAGATATATTCAACAACTATTCCGTCTTAGCAGATATATTTCTGGTAAGATTCCTGCTGTTTTTTCATAGCATTCTTAATTTGATATATGTATTTTTTTTGTGTTTCTTTTTCGTGTATGTGCTGGAATGTGAGAAGTAATATCAATTAGCAGGTATTATTTCTGAAATCTTTTAAGTGACATACAATAATTACTGGTTATGTTTTTTTATTAATATGGTTCAAATCATTGAGAATTTTGTAAATAAAAAAGGAGTGATTATCTGAAAAGAATTGCCCAGTAGGGTAACTTTGAGGGTTTGTAGTGGTGATAACAGAGTTGATGTGTTAACTTACCATGGTTAGCTTTACCGGTTCGTACCAGTGTACCGATCAACTGTCGGTATGATATATATCAAGCTATACTGAACTATACCAACTGTACCGACACATGGCACATGGCACATGGGACATACCCACCCATATCGGTTAGTTGATGTGTTAACTTACCATGGTTAGCTTTACCGGTTCGTACCGGTGTACCGATCAACTGTTGGTACGATATATATCAAGCTATATTGAACTATACCAACTGTACCGACACATGACACATGGGACATACCGCTGTACCACCCATATCGGTTCCCTGTCGGGCCGGTGCGTACCACCCATACTGAGTGGTATGCTGCAATACGACGAACCTTGTAACTTACTATCACTTGTGACTGCATGTCTCTTTCCCAAATTAACTTTTCTAGCCTCTGGCTTCAGTTTCTATGGATACCAATAATCTGAGTATAATGTAGTTTAGATGAGTAAACCTAACTGCGTTCCATTTTTTTGTTTTTGTTGCATCTAGTAACCGATTGCTGTAACCTTTGTTTCTTACTTTCTTTAACCGTATTTTTTTATGCCTCAAAACTTATTCTGTTGGTAAGCAGTCCATTCTTTGCCCACAATTCTCTTGTTGCATTGTTTATATGCCAGGAACTCAAGTCATTTGCTCAGGAAGATATTTCTCAGCTCAAATCTATAATCACTGGGCTTAGTCAAATGGAAAGATGTATTGTGAAGAGAAGTTATGAACTTGAGCAAGAAAATGTTAGTTTCTAGAATTATATTTTTAGTACAACTTTGGATTTTGAAATTGAAAGCTTACTTGGATGCTGTGATGTACTTCAATTGTAGAATATTCTCTGCAAGCAATCTGTTGATTATCAGAGTCAAGTTCAGCAGCTTATGGCTGAAGTGGGTAATCAGGAGAAAGCTATAAATGTAAGTCTTTGCTTTGTCATCATCCTCAATCTTCCATTAGGAATATTACTGAAACTTGTCAATTGTGGTAGGAGCTTGGTCTTCAACATGATCTGGAGAAGGATGAACTCCTGTCTCAAGTCCTTAGTCTTAAAAAAGAAGTATCATGCTTGTCATCCTCTTCCTTAATCAGAGAAAAGGAAACCATGAGAAAGGAACTTGATAAATTGAAGGCAAAGTTGAAAGATACGGATTCCAAGCTTAAGAATGCTGTTCAGGACAAGATAAAACTTGAGGTTTTCATTTTTAAAGCTGAATTGTTTTTATTTATCCTTGTCATTGATATGCTTGTTCTGTGGCCTATTTGACCTACAAATGAAACTTTTCAAAATTCTGTTTAGAGTGAAAAAGCACAGGCTGAGCGGGAGATAAAACGCTTGCAAAGTCAAAATGTTGTTCTTGAACGTGATATGTGGAAGCGTGATTCACTCACTGTTAGGAGGCATGAACCCAAATTAGGTGATTTTAGCCGACAAAAGAGTGTCAATGTGGTTGAGCAAACTCTTCAGGTGAACTTTTCTATATGAGATTATCTTAGTTCTTTTTTGTGTCATAGAGGTCTTAGATCCTCTCTATAGGAAACTTCTCTTCTTATTTTCTTGTTAACTTAAAATTGCTACTGGATCTCAATGTTTTTAGCATGTAATTTAGGTTGTTGAAATCATGATGGATCAAACTTAAAAGTATTCATTGCTTCAACACGAATGCTATCATGCTAAACTTGTTATTGATTTGTGAATTTTTTTCACAACTCATGAGGGTTAGAAGAGTGAGAACTTTGTCCATGTGCATTTTATTTCCGTTTTAAATTCTCCTCCCAATTAATGAATAAGTTCACCACCACTATTGAAGGAGGAAATGATTAATTTGGCCTTAGAATGAATATATTTACCAATTAATAGTTTAAACTTCCAGTGGCAGCAAAAGATCCCAAAAAGTTGAGACATTATGACGTGTTATTGTTGTTGTTGTCGTTATAGTTAAAATTGATTTTCTTTCCGTTGTTACACCAAGGTTTCATTTTTGGATATCAAACCCATGCCCCTCCATGACAAGATTGTTATGAGTTTGGTCCAGTCCAGTGTACGAACACATCTGAATGTACCTGCGTTATATTTTTTTGATTCTAAGCAATCACCACTTTTGTCCTCCAAGCCTCTTTTCAATGAGCTATAAATTTTATTGACTAGACCGACATAATTCCCTCTTGTATACCTTTATATTGATTCAGAAATAGTGGATCTCACATTTCATTGCATTTTTTCTATCCGAAAACTGCATCGTGCCATTAAAGGTTATCTCTACTGTGTGGATGATGGGCTCTCGCTTCCTGTTAGTGTTCTTCTGCTGACTTTATAAATACCTCTGCATTTATCGATGTGGCTTCTGTTCACGAAGAACTTGTTGGTTACCATATTACAACAGCAAGTCTCGTTGATCAATAATGCTCCCAGGCACATTTTATCAAAATAATGGACAGAATATAATGGCTACACTTTACATGCTTCTAAGTGTACATGAATTCTCTGATAAGAGTTATTTTTTTTATATTGATTGCCACCATTTGTTTGGTGGGTTGTCAATAGTAGTCCTTACCTTTTAAACGAGTCTTGATTTTTTGTTGCATAAACCTTACTAGTCTGTTGTTTTGGTTTTCCCTTTTGTGCATTTAGGAAGACTACCAAAAGCTTGAGCTCTGTGCTTTTGATATGGAAGCTGAGATCTCTTCTCTGAAGGAGGCTTTGATAAGTGCATTTGGTGAAAAAGAAGAAGCGCTTGCCAGGAATGAATTTTTAAATTCAGAAGTAGAGGCTCTTTCTGACAAATTGCTTACTGCAGATTCTGAGATAAAGTCACTGAAGGAGGAGGTTGCAGCCATGGTGTGCCTGTCTTTAAAAGATTTTTGTGGAAAGATTTGTCTACTTGACCTTTTCTTCATCTGCTATTCTCTGCAAATATTTGATATAATTTACTGCTGCAGGCAGAGAGATTGGTTGAGTCTGAATCATTTTCTAAAGAATTGGAATCCTCCATCAATTCTCTTTCAAGAGAAAAAGAAGAGATGGGATTGGTAATCAATCTTCTGTAAGTTAGGTTTGCATCATAGTGTTAATATATGATTAAAATGAATCTAAAATCTTTTGTTCATTTTGTATGCAGCAATTTACTGATGCCCTTCTTGAGATGGAGGCAGAAAAATCAATATGGTCAGTTAACGAGAAAGCTTTATTTGAGGCCAATGCAAAAATGAAAATACAGAATGATGAGATACTTAAGTTATCCGAAGATTTGCTAGAGGTATTATCTGGTATAGAAGTGATACCATAGTTCTTTCGGACCTTTGTTATCCTATCCTACTAGATGCTTTCACGTGTTAATGATAGCACTTAGCGATTAATGTTATTTCTTTTGAGAACATTTAGGAAAAAGTGATCTTTGGTTTAAAGTAAATGACTTACAGAAGGGATGTATTAGTTCACTTGTTTAAAACAACTACATAGCAAAATTGGTATGCAGAACCTATAATCTATTACAGAAAGGGATGTATTCGTTCACTTGTTTAAGATAACTAGATAGCAAAATTGGTATGCAGAACCTACATTCTAGAGGCTTGATTGTAAAATACAAGTTGCCTATTTATGGTTGTTGATTTTTTTTGTATATGAACAACTTGCTTAAAATGTTCCTCTTGCATCAAAAGATTGCCGGTTAGCCTACCAGCCTTAGGGACTAATGCAGAAAACAAACTAGAGGCTTTAAGTTTGATAGCATATGAGAATTGTATGAGTCTATTTTGGTTCATTGGCTGGAACAATTCGTGCCACAATTGTTTTGCGGGCTTGTCTTTTAGCGGAGATTCGTCATATGTGTGAAAGATCATCGAAAGCATTTGACCAAGATTTTGCTTGTCTTTGGTTTCAGAAGACTGAAACTAGGGTGATTTAGTTGAGTGGCAATTTGGACTTTTACAAATCAACTAGCAAAATGTGGATGAATATCCATTCTAGTTTTGTAGAGATATCATTTGCTGATATACTAGAAATAGAGGAAGTTGGACCTGGTGCTGCTGCCGTGGTGTTGTTTGCTTAACCATATATTGCAAGGGTTTGTCAGCAAAAGGTTGAATTTCTTTATGCACCTTCCAAAGAAACAAGGGCTGTTCAAGTACCTCTTTCTAGCACCTAGTATAATGTTTGAAAGTGATCATCTAAATTTTGTTGACAACCATGAATATTTGTGATGGCTTAAGCTTGCCATATGCATTATCTGATTACCTCATATTTATTTTCTGAAGATGTTTAAAAATGTATGTTTGTCCAATTGATTGGTAAAAGTCATCTACCATGGGATGTCTAGAAGCTCTTTGCATGATAACGACATGATTGCCTGTAGTTACTATACTAAAATTCTTTTACTGAAGTACTTGTTTGAAACATATGTTCTAAATATATTGATTGGGAGTGTTTTTGTTTTTTTTGCGTCAATGTTATTTACGCCTTCTGTGTATGGATGGCCCCTAGCAACTGATTGGACATGTACTGGTTGCCACATATGATGTTAGCATGTTAAAACAGAGAAATTCTTGGTTGTATGTAAAATATGACACTTAAGCACTGTCACATGGTTAAATGTCCATTTCGTGTGAAAAAATAATCATGCTATTTAATGCATTTTCTAAATCATATTTTTGATCAGAAACATGGATTCTCATTTTATATTATGGGGACATCACCAATACCTTTCTGGCATGATACTATTCAATTATTTTGCCTATCAGCACGACAATGTGTTGGCTGGCTCATGCCGTAACTGGTGGTGCCATTTGTTGGTACCTTGCGCACAAATTGACACAGTGCATATGACAACTTTGCTGGTATTAAATGCTTCAACTCATGTTGATCATCTTGATAATGCATGATCTGGAGAACTTAATGGTTTAAACACAGGAACTAATTTTATTGTATAATAAATATTGATTTATTGTTAAAAAGTGCCTTTTTAAAGTCATAATCAAACTAGTTTCACTATTTAAGTTTTTGAATATTTGTGCTGTATATACATTTGGTTCTATTGGCTTCTTACGCCTGTTATAATCATTCTGATCCTTGTTTTTCCTATCTTTTAACAGAGTTGTTTGCTTGACTAAAGCATAATAGATAATATTCTCGTATAATTGAATGCGAGTTGCTTTTCTGTAACAGACAAAGCGTGACATGGATTCATATAGAGAACAATGTAAGGAACTAAGGGAGAGGTTGATTTTTCTTGAGGAAAATGCACAAGAAGAGAAAGAATGCAGGTTAGTTTGCTTCTAACTTTTGAAAGAATGAAGCTGATTTTGGTTGGTCATATCAACATGGCAATTTCACTATAATCACATGCACATATATGTTGTCTTTACATTGCTGATAGGTGTAAGGAAACTTAGTGGCAATCTATTTGTAGTTGGAGGTAACTGCTCTTGCCTAAGATTATGAAAGAAAGGACCATTGTTGCCATATGGCGTAATTTTTGTTTGCTCTCCTAGTGTTCAAGCAAAGGATTGCCATTTCGCATACTGGACCATATCAGTCCCGGTCGGATTGCTATTTATTGATCCGTACCGGTGTGTACCAACACATGGTGCATCGTACCAATGTTTTGAAGAAGAAAAAGGAGAGGATGACATAGTGGAGGAAGAGAAGGAAGGAGGAAGAAAGAGGAAGGAAGAAAGGAGGTGGTGGAGGAAGAGAAAGAGAAAGGAAGAACAGGAAGCGGCAAAGGAAGAGGAGGAAGGCGAGGACGCGGTGGAGGATGATTAGGAGGAAGAGGAGGAAGTGTACGTTCACACAATGGGCAGCAATGGGCGGTTGTACGAGGAGAAATGAGGGCTGGCTCACATTCGGGCCTAAGAGGGCTCAAAATGTGAGCGCTAATGTTCGTTTTGTATTTTTTTTAATATTTCGGACTGGACGGTTCATGCCCAAACTAATACATATCATAATTTCGTATCGATCTAGCTGAAATGTCACTCAATGGTGCTAGTTGTATTTCAAATTTTTGGATAGTTAAATAAAATAACAAATTGATTTGTTGTAAATACACATTTCACAAATGATCTTTTAAGATTTGATCTTCAAGCTGATATTATGCTTTTCTTGTGCAATAATTAATATTTCTGAGCCATGCACATCAACAATGAGATAAGTTTTCATGAATTTTCTTGTTGAAACGATTTTGCATTCTATTCCTAAAAGTTACAATCCTGACTTGTGAATCAGAACATTTATGAAAAATAGAAAATTTTATGATGGCCTAATTGGAGTTTGGCAAGGAACAAATTTGACGTGCTTGCCCTACCATAATAATAAATTGTTGCATTGGCAGAAAATGGTGTTTCCAGCATGACTAGTGCCATTATTCTGAAATATTTGTCTTGACATCCAGGGGCATATGGCTAATTATGATAACTTTTTTTGTTGGTGGTGATTAGTAGGCAGGTAGGCAAAAATGGAGAATCAGTAAGTTCGCTTTGAAAATCTAAATTTGGTGAGCATAAATTGGAGAATAGCTTGTTAATTACTGTAAAAGTAACATAATTGCAACTGCTAGTATATCTACTTGGTGGACATTGTAATACCCTAGTTGAGTCCCACATTAGAAATAATAAAAATAATTTGTTTTTAAAGGTGTAATAGGTATGTTACATTAATTTGGATCAAAGCATTTTAGATTAGTAATTAGACTCAACAAGTTGATGAGTATGTTATCTTTGAAGTCATATTGTAACAAATAATGTTAGAGTCGATCTGGTATTGAATATGATGAGATGTTCGAGGAAGAAATGACTACCATGGATAGGGCCGCGCATCATGTCATGGAGTCATCATTTGGCTGGGTCTTCTACTAGGTTTTGATTCTGTGTTATGTTCAATTAACGAGGATATTACAAGTAGAGAAGATTGTGCTGTCCCCAATTTAGGCCAGAGATTTAATTTAGTCTATATGAGCTTCATGTACTAACATTAACTTGGTTAAGTATTTTTAGTATTGCAGGCTGCACAAGTTTTTAGTTACCCATCAAGTCAGGTCATAGTAAATCTTTCAAACTTCATGTTCATGTCACTGAGGATTGGATTATGAAGGAAAATCAGAAACAAAGAAAAGGTTGAGCGTTAAGGAAATGTAGTTGTTGAATTTCAGGAATAAGATTGCATTAGTCATTATTGTACCACGACCAAATCAGATTGGATGAAGGAATATATTGTTTTTGCCTATTTGACTGAGGTAGACATTTAGTATTGTAGATGATATAATTGTGATACAAAAGGAGAGGCGTGATTGTCCAAATATGCTCTTTACTAAATTAACAAAATAGGAATTTTTAATCCTAGAGCGGAAAAGCTAGGATAGAAGTGTCATAGAAAGAAAAATATAGAATAAAAATTGAAAGAAATACCCCCAAGAGAGCGAAAAGAGAAATCAAAGTTCACCAGACCTAAAGAAGCACCATTTTTTTTCATTAAAATTTCATCATGTGTTCTTCATTCACTCAAAACAAGTCATGCAAAAATAAAAGAACTAACTCTTCCGAAAGGAAAATAAATAAATTTATATTATTAAAATGTCACCAGGTCTTCAATTTTGCGTTTTACATTATTTGTGCTTTTGATATGGTCTTCTTCCTTTCTGACTCTCGAGTACAAGAAACTTAAGACACATTCTAAAAGTGTAAAATTTTGTCTTGATAAGATTACAAATTCTGGTCATTTTATAGCTGAATAATAATTAAAGTAGACTTCAATTACTGTCTTCTAAAGTAGATGTAAAAATTTATTGTGAAAATAAAAAATACTTTGGCTTCATCGGCACTTAACAAGCTACATGCCAAAATCAGAAAAAGATATTTGACCTAATATTTGTCAAGTTACCAACATCACAGGTTGACATTATTCAAGTTTCATGGTTAACATTGTTTTTAAAGTCGTTACCTTTGGTACTTCTTTTGTTCGTGAAAAGTCTTGGTCACAGTAAATATTCAATTATACTTGTTTGTTGAATCAATTAGATTTCTTAGTGAAGTTCATATGGGTATTCAGCAAAGTTATGAACTGCTTTTTTATACTTTCTCCTGTGAAATTTTTTCTTGTACAGCATGGCAAAATCTTTGGAAATCACTCAACTAAGGAATGAGCTTAAGCAAAACATGGCTGACATTGTCGAATGGAATGATGTGAGTTCCATGCTTTTCAAATTGAGTCTTTTCAAGTTTGCAAGCACATATACCATTTGAAAGAGAGAGCCAATGTTATTGAACAACCAGGTGAAGTCAAGCTTTGAGGCACTGTCATCAGAATGCCAACATACTTCTGAAATATTGCCAAAATTGCGGGAGTATTTGATCTTCCTTTCTAGAGAAGGGAATGATCCATCTTCTCAGGTCATGAACGGTGATCAAGAATTGGTATGTTAAGTTTATACCATGTGTCATTTATAACCCATACCAAGTAGCTTACAATTTCTTTTTCATTGTGAATAACCTACTAAGAAGAGCCAAGGTGGGGTTGGCATTGTTCAATTTTTTCATATTTAAGAAATACAAAATAAAAAAATGACATGGCAACAACAATCCATAATTTCCTAACTATCTATGGTGGACCACATGATCTTTTGTTGCCATCGAGTCTAGTGAAAAGTTATATCCTTGCTCAAATTAATTAAGAGTATCTAAATCTTGATGTATAGTTTCTAGTAGTCATATATTACTAATACTAATTATCTTACCCCTTTTAATTCAAACATCTGTAGGTCTCCTTAGCACATGTTTATACCATTTTAAATAATGTTTTCTCATTCTATATTATGTCGAATTGACACCTAATTATTCACAAATGAAACAAAATAAAAATTTATATTTCTATTTTTATTAAAAATTTTGTTTGGTGATTATCACTGAATAGTTTTTTTTGGATGATATGGTTTGCAGTCTCCATATATTTTATGGTTTCTCTTGAAATTTTTTTTCCCATCAGAAACATTTGTTGTTTTAATATGCAATTCGTCTGTAAAAATTATTAGAAAGTTTCTACTTCTGAAATTAAAAAAAATTATAATAACTTTTAAAAACTACTAATAAAAATAAGGATAATGTACATGGTTTTTTCATGTATATAAAATATTTTTAGTTTTTTAAACAGAATAAAACAAACAATAAGTGATGCCAAAGCAGCCTGAGTTTGTGGCTGCTTATCCTATGCTTGCTTATGCTTAAAACTTTGTGATGCTTTACATAATGTTGCCTTGTCTGGCAGAATCTTAAAGATCAGCTCCTCATAGTGACAAAAGAAAGAGATGATTTGCTTTCTAAAAATGGAGAGCTAAAGACAGCTTTATTTGAATCAGAGGTCCGAAAGAAATAATCCCATGACATGATACGCCCCCTTACCTTTTAGCATGGGACATGGACTCTTTTTGAGTATTCATGCAACTTTACCTGCTTTCTCTGCAGATATTGAAGGCCAAAACTGATTCAGATGAGTTGGCTAAAAGGATCTCCAATATGGAAGTCAAGATGCATAGTGTATGTGAAACATGATATTATTTTTGTTTTTAGTAGTCACATACAAAAAAGAAGTTAGATTCATGTGGATATATCTTTCAATTTTGTTTCTTGTATTATCAATAAAGATAAAAGAGGACTTAAGCTCTTAGGTGGTTGTCAGTCACCTTTTGATAATTGTGCATACAGGATAATTTAAGCTTCAACAAGGAGAGAACAAAGCTCAGGATGCAGCTTCGCTCATTGCAGGCGACATTAGATGCTTACCGTGGTCGATACACAGAGGTGGTGGACGAGATGACTCTCATGAACAAAAAATACGAAGAAGCATCAACCAAACTAAAGAAGCAACTAGCTCAATATGGAGTTGAAATACTTAGCTTGAAGAAGCAGCTTGCGTCAAAAGAATGAGCTCGGTCAGACTTGAAGTAGCACAGGGTTCCTATTTGTTTCAAATGGAGACATTTGCATGGTGAATGCGACAGTTTATTCACTTTGTACCTGATCAGCTATCTAGATTCAGAAGAATCATATTTAGGAGGATCCTGCACGTAGATTCACTTTGTTATCTTGCATATGGATTCACTTCGATTGAACTCATATTACCTTGTTAAGCAAGTAAAGAGTTGCAGAGTAAAATTCTCTGCAAGTAAACTGCAACTTCCTGTAAAATTCTCTATTGTTAAGCAAGTAAAGAGTTGCAGAGTAAAACTGCAACTTCCTGTAAAATTCTCTGGTCATGAATGGTGACTAAAAATTAATCTGCACTCAAAGGCAAATAGTTTCACGAGTAAGTATAATGTGGTGCAGAATAATAATCGGTTGACAATGGTTTATGTTGGAATCCATCGTATATGTTGCTCTGATCTTTCCAGTCGACAATGGTTTGGTTACAGTACCTCTTACAGTACCTCTTACAGTACATCTTATAATCATGCTTTGATTATAACTTGTCTTGTTGCCAATCAAGGATCCTTTCTATGATTCTTGTGCATGCTATTTAAGCATCAACCAGCTTTAAGAGATTTTTTGTTCTGTTTTGTATCTTGCAATCAAGCTTTTATATTACCAAGAATGTGTTGTATCCTGCAACCATGCTATTGCTTTTTCAATTAGGGAACAGAATCAGTTCATAAAATGAACTTTTTTATTTATTTATAACAATGACATTGTCTTTTTTGCATTATGGAAAATTGATTTTTCTTATGAACTCGCTCTTGTGTCATTCCGAAGTACCTTGGAATTCGTGGTATCCATTGGGTTGTTGTTGGTTCACCTGCCACTAGACCAGAGCTTGTTGTGGATCAGGCACTCGTGTGATAGATCAGGCCATGCATTCAGGTGCCTAGAATGAAGCATCATGTTTTTTGGCGATGCAATTGTATGGGGTTAAATTTCCTTGTGTAAGATAGTACTGACTAAAGAATCAAGTTTTAGTTTCTCTATTAGCCTTTAGGATTGCTTAGCTACACTATAAAGATGGTGACTTACAGGAGGAGGCAAACTGTTTAAAGAGGTTATATCATGCAGAATGGTCTAATACTCCAAACAGCTCAGCTATTGTGCAGATGGACATATACTGCAAAATTTGATCCATAAATCCAATGGATCAAGGTTCTTGTTGTATGAGTCAGGTTGATTTGAGTTGATCTTTTCCCCAATACTTCTCCCAGAAGAAAAAAGGTGATGGCTTCATGGCCTCTTCCACAATCAGATTTCACTAACAAAATAACTGTGAGGTTCTTAAAATTCTTTGAATGTATATTTCTGTTGAGTTTTGCTATCTCATATTAATTTGTTACATGGTAGCTTAAAAGACTCGTGATGCCTAAAAATATGAAAATAAAAAACATGCAAATTAGTAGTTGTCCGAGAGAGCACCCACAATAACAACTACGAGCCATGAAGTAGCCATATGGATCTTTCTTCATCGAGTTTTTTGAGGGAATATCTCAAATAAAATTAGGAGTAAAATTTCTTTCTATCATTTGCATTAAAGTCTTATTAGGTCTCTATCTACTTCTTTCTACACCATTAATTCTGTTTTGACCTGTAATAGCTAACTACAATATCTTTAGATTTCCCTTAAACCAAGGTTTGTAATTGTATGTATCCATATTGTACTAGTTAGGGCATCGATTAGTACATACCTCTGTATCGAGTGTGTCAGTGGGTCTCAAGTTAAAATAAAAATCTAAAACGGTTGACAAATAAACTAATAGAGATTGGGTACTGGGTAATGCCGATCTTACACCAGTCGTACCAAGTAAACCATGGTTCTTAATTTTGTGTATCGATTAGGGCTTGGGCTTATATGGTACTGATTCATACTAGTTATTTAGTGTTGGTACACATCAAGTTTAAAATAAAAATTATTCGGTCCTAAGCCTTTATTGATATACTATTCAATTTATATTAAAATCTCTATAGTTATGAAAACGTAATATTTAATCTTATTTATTCTAACATCATTGGTTTTACAATGAAAGATATATCACGTGATAACATGTGCAATGAAAATGATAGATAAAAAGATAATTTTAATGATGGACTAATTATATATTATCCTCTATAGTTAGACATTTTTAGTATTTTGGTCTCTAAATTTTAAAAATTTATATTAAAATCCTTATAGTTATGAAAGTGAAACGTTTAGCTTCATTTACCTTAACGTTATTGGTTTTATTGATAGAAGATATAACATGTGATAGCATGTGCATGAATAACACGAAAATGATGGACAAAAAGATAATTTCAATGATGGTGACAGACAATGACACAATGGGTGATTATTGTGGTAGTAGTTGGTGACAATGACTCGATGGTCGACTTTGCCGATATCGATCCGAACATCAACGATGAGGAGGTAGAGCGATGAGACATTTACGTCAGTGTCAGAGGAGGAAGATGAGGGATGTGAGGTAATTTAAGTCTGGAGCCTGGAATACTAAAGAGGTCTAGCAACATGAGATAATTTATAATTAACCCATCACACCATCGATAAAATTATATATTTTTTCATTAATTTCGTGTCATTTATGTATTTGCTGGTATCTTCGTGTCGATAGAGTAGATAATCTTAAAGTAAATAAGATTATTAAATATTTTATTTTTATAACTATGGAGATTTTAATATAAATTTTTTAACTCAGTGTAACTATAAAAGATAATATATAATTAGCGTCGACAAAGATACGAGATGCGCCCATCACGTGCTTCGCATGCTTTTGGTTTCGTGTGGGTCGGCGACGCTCGACGGACAGCCGTCTGAGACCACTTTGCTCCCACACTCTGCATCCATTCATCCCAATCCCTCCCCTCCGAACACCAAACCGACACAGAGAGAAGGAAAAAGGTTGGGTCATCTCCCGATCCTCTCTATTTGTTCTTTGTTCTTTTCTTTTTCTTCTATTTTTGGTAGAACTTGATCCAAGTTCTCAAGGACGAAGCATATGGGTTCCATTCCTCATTTCTCGCCAAGCTTCCTGCTCCTGCTGCTCGTAAAGGGTTTAGAGTTGATGTTGTTTTGAGCCTACAAGAAGAATCATTTATAAACCGTTGATTATCCTCGGATAGTGTCTGCCTGCGTTTAGTTCTTGGGCAACGAAGGTTTGTTCTAAACTTAGGGTTCTTTTTTATACTTTACCGTGTCTTAGAATGCGAGAATAGGGACCTCCTTTGTTTGCTCTATGTATCCCTCCATCTTTCGGCTTCGACTGTGGTCTACTATGATGGATCTCAGCGCAGTTTGTTATCGAGGCACATTGGCATTTGAAATGTAAGCCTTTTCTTGATCCGGCGCATAGGTTGATTGTCTGGTGTTTGTCCGGGGTGGAAAGTGTTGTGATCTTCTTCCTCAATTTGAATGCTCGTGATTTCGTATTTTGAAATGCTTGCAGTGGTTTGTCTTGTAGTTCCATTGCTACATGACGAATAGCTTGTGGTGTATCTTCTGGTCGTAATTGTTTCTCTGAGTCTCTACTTAGAGAGTTCTCGGTAATATATATACAGCTGATCTTACTGGTTCCAGTTGCTTCTTGTACATGTCTAGTGAGGAGGAGGAAAGGGGGCATCGGCATAAAGCTTGCCGTATCAAATGGTGGACATTTGGTGGTCATTGTTAGGGGCTGCAGTTCCAGCTCTTGTGGTAGGGCAAGCCATCAGAGCAAAGAGAAAAATTGGCGAAGAGCAAAGGTTCAAGAGTGCCCAAGGGCATGAAAGAAACTCGGATGAAATCTTCGTATGTGACAGAGTCTGTACTTCTACGAGAATGCTCGAGAAGGTCGGTGCGTTATCAGAGAATCCGCCTCAGGATACATGTGTTACTGTTTGTGGTGTTTCTGAACTTGATGCTTGTGCTGACGCTTGTGCACGGAGTGTTTGTGTTATCCAACACCAAGTGCCTAATTGGAATGACGTTTGCCTTAAAAGGTGCCAAAGCGAATGCCTTAGGCTCTTGGCAACTTCAAAGTACTAGAGCAAACTTCCGTTCTCGGTGGTGATATGAAAAATTCTCACACAAATGTTATCAACCATTTAGTTACGGCTTCTTCTTTATGTGTTTTTCTTAAAGAAACATCATTTTGTTGATTTCCTTATCATTGTTGATCATGGTTAGTTTTTGCAACTGGCTACTGTTTGTTAGATTGTTGGACCTTTTATGTTATTCAAAAACATTCAGTGTCGCAAGTTGTGATCTTAATTATAGTTCTTCTGTTACAATTACTTTTACATTAGATAACTATAATATATAGATCTACCATGGAGCACCATCACATTTATAATTGCAATCAGGATACTGGTTGACACACAACACCAAAGTGCTCCTATGGAAAACACCACAGATGACGTATACTCCAGGAACATTTGTTTTAACATTGGTTAGATCATTATTCTAGGAAAAGAAACCCATCTAGTTGAATGTTAAAGTGACATTTGACTTTCATGTACTTTTTTTCAATATTAGATTAAGGTGGAATTATGATCGGATAGTTATGCATGAAGCTAATTGTTCTTTTGTAATAAAAAAATATTTGAAGTGAAATAAGGTTGTCACACATGCACTTTGCCAGAGTTAGTTCTTGTGCTTGTTCTACCAGTGGTGGTTTGCCCGAAATTAGTTCTTGCAACAGTTATTCATTGACTACTAGAAGTAAACATTTATTTTTTGCAGCCATGGTAGATATTCATAACAATGACTGTTAGCATAACCCTTCGAGTTTATCCTTTCTGCATTAGGTATAACATTCACATAATGGCTGTGCAAATCTATAGGAGGTTGGATGACTGCTTGGTAAGTTGGTACGCAAGAAACCATTTGTATAAATAAATGCTTTCCTTTTTGTCAATTTTGTTATTTGTTCTCATTTTGATGATTTTGTGTTATAGATGGAGAGTCCCTCATTCAAAATTCTCTTGTTGGTGATTGTTGTATTAAAAATCTCATAGGCAGTTCCTCAGATTTCACCAGTTTCCTGTAAATTAATCATAAAGCGTTACTGTCCTGTCTCTTTTTTTGCTGCTGCTACTTAGAATTAATAGCACATTTCTTGGAACTGCATGCTCACCAAAGTTGATAGATGAATACAAAGTTGTGATGGTTACAGTGAAATCTCCATGGTCTTGAAAATGATCAGAAAATTTAGTGTTCATTTGCTGTGGCTTCTTAGGACTTTCAGTCTTGATTGAGACCCTAAAAGCCAGTTACAATATCAAGCAGAAATCTGTTTATTGTTTTATGAGCTTTCTTTGTGTTCTTATCAAACAAACTATGATGGCCATGGCTGGGCACAAAAATCTCCGACCTGGGTGTGTTTTCATACAAAAATTTCATCTTCTCTCAAAATTAGGGTTGTATTCCCTGACAAGGTACATCACCGTTATTCCGAGACTTTTTTTTTTTTTCCCTCGTATCTTAATTACCATTGCTTAGCTTTCAATTTACTCCTTACCATCAAATTAAATGTGAATAACCCAATTAAATGTGAATAACCCATTCTTCTCTCTTTGAAATAAGGGGCATTTTCAATTTTCTGTATGCCTCAACAATTTTATCTTCTTCATATTATCATATCTCTAGAGTCAGTAATTTTTTACGAGGATCCTACGATATATGTCTTTCTTTATTTTTATGAATAAACGAGCTTGGAATTAATTGACCAAATTTTCAAAAAAAAAAAAAAATTCTGAGTGTCATTATTCATCCAGAAACTTCATTTTGTGGGCTTCAACTATAATTAGTACAAGGGTTACTATTAGACTAAAAACGTCAATAATTTGTTTAGGTTGCTAATTAAACTTGTAATATCTTAAAATTTGAGAGCGATGTAACAAGCTCAGTCTAATTAATGGATGAGGTCTTGGGGATGGCATCCACGCTCATCTTTAGTCGTCTACGAGCTCACCCTCTCAAAACAAGCTTCATCTAATTGCCCCAGCCCAGATCCAAGAAAGGCTTAACGCACAGGCCTCTTTTTTATTGTGCCCTTCTCATATTATGATGGAAAGCATGAATGAAAGCGAGGATGCAAGTTTCTCCTGTTCAGGGTGAGACTTCAGCTGCCAAGGGATTAAAAACATGAGCTGTAAATTGACTTTTTGAATCGATTCTCTTGTGAGATATGAATGTAATCATTGTTTTAGGGAATGCAATTGTTAGGGGAAGGATATGTTTTGAAGGAGCAATTTCCTCGGGATATAACATCCATTTGTTTAATTTTATTTTCTTTCTGTAAACTTTGAAAGGCTAATAATAATATATTCCCGATTTACTCGAAAGAAAAAGAAGATGTAAGTTTACTGCAACACACCCATGCCATCTTACGAATCCATCATTCATCACATCACAGCTCCTCTTTCACTACTCACTGTTCTACTGATTCCAATTCATCACAGTTTCCTGAGCTGCAACGATTAAGTGCAGCAGAAACTTGGATCTATTGAAACAACTCCCAACTTGAGATGAATCCATGCTTCCCATGGGCATATACATATCTATCCTGCTTTTGCTATATGTAGATCTAATAATGAGGAGCGGGGGGTGGTCCTCGGGAAGCTCTCATGATCACTCACGAAAACCCTCCACAGGAAAAAGCAAGCTCCCATGTTGCTTTACATGCTTGTTCATTTCAATATTCACCTGCAGGTGGGTGATCCATGATTGCTCATGATTCCAGCAATCTAGTACTCGGTTGAAACTTTGGACACCTGAGCCTCTCGTGGCAGGAGCACAACCGGTGGCCATGCTATTTAATGGATGCCACTTGCCTGCTGCCACACAGCTTTCAATCTTCATCAATGCGAAGGGCTCGTGGTAGGTTTGGTTGGTCGCTGCTCGGCCTTCAGTAACACCTTTGATTAAAGCAGCAGAGCAGAGCAGAAGAGCACTTTAATCCTTGTTGCTCTGCTCCGCACAGTTTCAGTGAGGTAATCCACTCCACTCACAAGCTGGCCTGCCTTCTTTTCATTTTCTAGGTGAGGATCCATCCGACTTTAGGTTAGGAGAAGGATCAAGCAACAGTGAATGGATTAATCATGCTCGGAGAGTGGAAGAGGAGGCAGCAGACCGCCTGCACCGAAAACAGTGACATGGGTCAGATTGCGACAGCACTGCTGATATCGGCAGCAGAGCAGAGCAGAGGAATGGAATGGAATGCAAATGCAATCTTTGCAGCTCAAGTATTTTTATTGAATGGAATGGAATGCGATCAGTTTCCTTTCTTTAATGCCACTGGTGATGCTGCATCCCATTGCGCCTGATGAGGAGAATGCAGCTAGTCGCCTAATGCAAACTAAACAATTAGGTGGGATGGTTGCATCACACTGAGTTCGTCGTGTGAGGCAAATCTTCATGTGGTTGCTGATATATTTTGGGGACCTACTGATCTCATTTTGCAGCCATCATTTTCCACAGTATGAATGTTCACAGTTCTTCTAAATAGTTTACAATGTAATCATTATTTTCGATCGATTAAGACTCGACGCCCGTTAAATATGCGCTATTGGACTCTTTTCCATCATCGATTCGGACACTATTCTCGGTATGGTCTGTCTTCATCGTAGATGTACTCGAGCTCTTAAGCTCTTTGTCGATATCTTCGATCGTAATATTTTATGAGATGACATGCATTTTTCGTTCTCAAGATGAAGTAAAACAAAGGTTGAAATCTTCAACCGATCTGATCGAACTCTTTTCCCTCTTCCAAATCAAATGTGATGGATTGATAATGAACAATATCACCACCACTATATCTTCTTCGGATGATGAAAGAAAGTCTCACCATCTATTGTGATCTTTACTACTTCATTGTTTCATCCGACATCTCAATACTCTCAACATGATTGTTTTAAGGTGGTTCGGTCATTCTTCCTCTTCTCGAGATATCATCTCGTTATCCAGTGGACGCAAACAACAAGCTTCCGGGTCGGTGAGTGAGAGAGGACCACAGCTCCCATTGTTTATTATTACTAAGAGAGGGCCAAAGGCTGTTGCCACAAGTTGGAGGCTCAGAAAGCCAGAGAGAAGGGAAGAGAGCTTTTTACTGATGTAACAACTCATCAGACAGAGAACAAACAACACTTCAATCTTCTTCTTCTTCTTTCCTGGTTCGAAAGAAGGATGGAGATCATTGGCTGGGAGACTCCCAAAAGCTGGTCGAACGGTGAAAGCAAAGAGGCTTCGTTTTGATGTAACAGTTCAATGCATCCCCGCTTGTGGCGATTCAGAACGGGGCTCGGTGGTCCTCCGGACCCGAGCTGGTGATGTGAGTGACAAGTGCCTGTCACCTTCCATGTGTGTGTACTACTACTCCTTGAGTTACATACACTCTTTGACACGCTTTTGCCGATCTTTTACATCTTTCATCTTTCCAACAAGGATCAATGAACCAAGGATTCTATTTTAATTTTAAAATATTTTTTATTTTTTATAACTTGCATGAAGTAATGCACCAAGCGATCCATATGATATTATCGAAGAATAATTTTATATTACTATACTAACAATCTATGATATTATCAAACAAGACTAATGGAGAATGCTGAATTTTGAAAGGTACAATAAGATTTTGAATATATGGTCAAAAAAGATTTTAAAAATATGAAAATGGCTAATTTGGGTGAAATATCATCATAAATAATAATAAGATTACATCTCCTAATTTGTGAGAAAGTAAGTATCCGAGCATCGTCTTCGACGGTAGCATCCGGAGAAGGCATCGAGGACAAAGACGGTGGTCCAGACGCATAGCATCGTCATTGCCCCACATCCACAGCCACATTGGCATGAGAAGTACAGACAACCTCGAGCATGTCCTCCACAAGCCGATGCTGCCCAAATGTGCAATAGTGCTGCTGAAAAGGGATGTTTTGGACTGTGGAAATTGGACCACCTGCTCCCAAATGCTCCCTCATGGCCTCTAATGGCTCTAAAGCCAGTGACTGTGTCATCTGTTTCCCTGCTTCCTTCGTGTTGGGTGACTTTGAAAGAACACTCTTCTGTGCACTTGCAGCCACCACCTTCATCCGCACATACACCTCTTGTTCTAGGCCTCAGTGCAGCTGCACACACACAGCGAGAGAGAGAGAGAGAGAGAGAGAGAGAGAGATGTCCGTGGACCAAGCATGTGATGGTGACAGTACATTCCATAGCAAAATCCAATATAGGATTTGGTTCTATTAGACTGGATCGTACATCCCCACAGTTGAGGACTTGTTGGTGCGTGTCAATATAGTATGTTGTATTGTCTTGTGAGATGGGGATATATATAGTTAGTAGTTCCTTGGGCTTCTGCCCTACTGAGATATCGCAGCACACAGTGCAGGATTATACCTAAAAGTCTATGGGTTGATGTGCTTCATTAAGGCTCGGAGACTGTGCATTGAATGCCGATGGCCGGCACACCCATCGCCCTGTTGTTATCTTTCGAGGTAGAAGAACATCATGCTTTCAATCAATCAAGCATTTAAACCAATTAATTTCCAGCGCAAATGGAGCTCACTCACTATTCTAATAATTCGTGTCACCCAATGGAGAACGATGCTTGAGCTGACACCGAAGCATGAATTCTTCTCGTTAATGACACACCAGAATGTAGTTCTTCTTTGATGGAAAGGAAATCAAATCAAATCAAATTGCTGGCGGATGTTTGATTTCAGCCACACACTCAATCAGTAGTCTTCTTTCAGAAATTTCCGATCCGAAAACTGTAAAAAGTAAATCTTTATCTTTTGCTTTTTACCCTCCCCCCACAAGAAAAAAGTAACTTTTTTATTTTTTGTCCTCATCGTAATACGCCTTTGTAAGATGGCATCATTCCTTGCGTACTGATTGCATGCATGACACTAAAAGACAGTCTTTTGTTCCCGCAGACACAAAAGGAAAAGTAAGACGAGGCGAAGTTAACATGGAACACTGACTGCAGCTTCTTTTGTTCCCAAAAAACCACTTGCTAAAGACAAATAAAGTATTTTCTCAGACCACGATGAGAAAGTATTTTCATTTGTTCCAGCTCGATCGATACGTAAATTTTGTCGAGCTCGAATCACGGATTCAAAATACTTCAAATTAATTATAATAGATCGTATATATTTATTTAAATTATCTCTTGTCGAGGGAGAGAGATGAGTATATGTTTGTCTTCTGTCGCGTGATGTATGACTGTTGCTGGGGAGGAACGACGATCCGATAGGTCAGGCGAGTAGGAGGAATAAACAAACATCAACGAGAGAGGGGTGTGGAAAGAGGATTCACTCTGCCATTCTCGTCAACGATCGATGATATGCCCAAAAGAATTGTTTAGCAAAAGCCACAACAAGAATGATCCATGCTTGATATCGATGGTCGGGGTCTGCATACTTCGCCACCGTAGATGAGACCATTCAGTACAGCAAGTGTGGAGGAAGTATGCGCTGCAGCGTCCGAGAGAGAAGAAGGAGTGACTCTCCCTCCTACGATGTTGCGATCCATCAACTCACCTCGATTCGATGATCCAAGAAACATCGCCTGTGAATTACATGCCTCCATCCATGTCTGATGTCAACCGCTTTCTCTTTCTGTGGTTCAGACGTTGTGGTCTTCCCTGTTGCTGGTGTACGTGACGGACGGAATGGCTCGTCTGCCGCTGCAAGCAACCTCGACGATAATGGCTTGCCAAATATGCAGCCACACACGATTAGGAACCCATCACTCCTAAGATACTAAAATATGCTTTTTAATGTCTCGTTATTTATGAATTATAGAGAAAGATTTTGATCGGACTATCACAAATCCCAAACACTCGATCTACGAGGAAAGAATATATACATCAGATACTATTTTTTTCATTCGAGTTGAAAATGAAGTTGATCCTCAACTTATTAGATTATAATTTATGAGAAGCACATTCTTCATGGTCACAAGATTCTTGCCTCTCTTTCGATTCCTGCAATCAGCAGCCATGATCGGAGGGAGCTTACTACGGTGGTCCAAACCCAGTCAAAATATTAACCCATCGATTAAAAGAAAGCGTCGACTAGGTTGGCAGAGTGGTCATTTCATTTGTGTGGCCTGCTTTGACCTCATAGAAAGATACGAACAAAAGGCGTAGGCAGGGGAAGAAGAAGAGTAGGATGCTGCTGCAGGGAATGCCAGAATCATAACTTCTGACAGGGACTTGCCAAGAAATAATATATTTATAATTTAACCTTCGATGAAGGATATGTTTGTGAAGCCAAAAAAAGAAAAAAAAGAAATGTAGGAGAAACTATTTACACTTACCATGTCATAGAAAGACAAAATTAGTGATGGAGAAACAAAGGAAAGATTTTATGACTCCCTTGGGGGATCAAGATCGGTAATGGTAGGTAGGAGCCCACTCAATCACTCACTCTCTTGACTTTTGTGGCAGCACTTTTCCTTTTTCCTAATTCTTTCTTCAAGGTTTGAGTTCTGACACTTGGAAAACGATGCATTATTGTGCTCGATGGTTTGGAATATTTGCATCACAGGTTTTAATGTTGCGTCTTTAATGCATCGGGGCAGATGAGAACAATGTTTGATCATAAACATGTATGAATATACTCGACTGACTTCACCAGTATCATGTTATGTCCAATATGAATGATAAGATTATTTATCTTGTGTTGTCTGCTTTCATGCATGATCCAACAGATATCTACTTCTTCTTTTACCAACCTATAATTTCATGTGAACATTGAGATTATAGTCTTTATCAATGATAAGATAATGGAATCATATGGAAATTTTAGATTTTGATCTATCTAATTAAGACTTCTCTGTCCAACAATTTGATTAAACATCGAGGAGTATATTGACCTTGGCATTGTGTGTATCAACGAGTGGTGTTTGCTGAATTGGATGGACCCGACGAAGTGGCCAAGTGGTGGGTGGTGAATGCTTCTTCCATAAGCACAAGGATCAACCCAGGAATGATGAAGAGTCCACAAGGAGTCATATCTCTCCTGAGCAAGCAATCTATCCATCCATCTATCTATCTATCTATTAAATGCCCAGTTGACAAGATAGCAAGGAGAGTTGAATTCCTTTGGGTGGCTGCCCCCGTCTTCTCTTTGGTATTCAATACAATGCTGCATGCAACAACAAGTCCACCACTTCCCATCATGTTTTATTATACACGTAGAGAGAGAGAGAGAGAGAGAGAGGAATTGCTTTCTTGGGGGACTGAGCAGCGCCGCACCACCGAAAGCGACGCCAGCTCGCTTAGCCTCGCATGGAGGTGGCCGCAGAGGCTGCGCAGCGCCCAAAGTCTTTATTATTCTTCCTTTTGGAAGCTCTCAGTAATAATAATAATGGAGGGAGAGAGAGACGGAGGGAGGAGATGGATGCAGTATTATACCCAACGCCAGTAAAGAAGACAAAGAAAGAGATATGTGTTAAGTATGAATGAATACACAACGCCGGTGAGAGAGAGAGAGAGAGAGGGGGGGAAAAAGGAAGCGAAGACCATGAAGATCTGATAAAACGAGGGAGCAAGGGGAGAGAGAGAGAGAGGGAGGAGAAGGACGTAGATAAGACTCGTAATCATCGTCACCAGTACACGACGCGCCATTGTTTCCTCTTCCCAATATACTCGCTTGCTGTTTCGCTCCCGCTTCCTGTTTGGCTTCTTTTATGAAGCCCACCAACACCACTTACCACTGCAGCAACAGCAAAGACAACATCAGCATCATCATCATCATCATTTAGAAGGCAGCAGAGGAGCGGCGGCGATTTCCAGGAGGATTAATTCACCAACTCCTGTATTGAGGAGAGAGGGAGAGAAAGAGAGAGAGAGCGAGGCGTAGGGTGGATAGGCGGGAGGATCGGGGGGAGGACGAGGGGAGGGAGTAGTACTATAGCCTTTAAAGAGCGGGAGGCGCGAGGAGGTTGGCGGAGTAAATACGCCATGGGTGAGTAAGCTTTGCAAGGGTGGGAAAGGAGGAGGGAGGAGAGCTCCGTGTGGGTTGACTCTGCCGGTGGTAGAGATGAAGTTCATGAAGCTGGGATCCAAGCCGGACGCCTTCCAATCGGACGGGAGCAACATCAGGTTCGGCCTTTCTCTTTCTTCGTCCTCGGTCTTCCCTTTGAAATCGTTTCTTGGTTTCGATCCTGCGATTTCTCTTCGGCGGCGCGATCCATTTTCTTATGGGCTTGTTTGTTCATCTTCTTGATTGGTGTTTGCGATGGTCTTTCGGATGCCAGCCGAATTCTTTGGGACGACGAGGTCGCTGTAACTCTCCGCAGCGCCTCGAAACACCGAAGGAGACGACGGTCCTTTCGTACTCGTCTTTAATGCTCTGCCTTGCTACTACCCGGAATCAAGTCGATCAGTCCCCCTAGAGACTTTAGTCGCGTATGGTTCCTCCCTGTCCTCTATGTTCTGCTACTTTTGGACCGATCACTGTGGGGTTTTGGGTGGGGAGCTAATTGGTTCGCCACCGAAGAGGGAGGAGGGGAAGGGGGTGAGACTCTGCCACGCACTGTTTTGTGTAAGCAGAGAAGTGGCGTTGCTTCCTTGTTGCCATCTTGCATGAAGAGAGAGGACTTGGAACGACATCTGGTTCAAGTTACTATTAGAACAAATGGGTTCTAATGCTTCGTAGACAATGATGACGATGATGATGCAGGAACAGGTGCCTCCACATTTTGCCCGACTTCCATGTGGGGGATGGAAGAGAGTGATTCGAGAGAGAGGCTTGTGAAATGGTGAGTGATCGATTCAGAGGGAGGAATCCAACGCAAAGCAGGTGCCCCGAGTCCCCGAGTCCTAATCAAGCTGGGGTTGGGCTGCATCCCACTTGGGTTTGCTGTTGTACCCTCCTCCCTCTTTTTGGTGTCGTACAGGTCTCACCACCTCAATGCCTTTTTTCTTTCATGGCTTCCTCTTACGTATCTGTGAGAAGTGAAGTTTAATTGCTCTAAGATTGCGGGATGTTAGAGCTGTTCCAGGAAGCAGCTGCAATTGCTTTAAAAGGCTCATTTAGGCTGGCTTTTGTCAACCCTTTTTCCTAGTATTTGCTCTGGGAAAGTAGTAACATTATCCAGAGGGGCTCTCTTTGTGAGCCTAACAGTAGTGAGATTTAGCAGAGGAAATGAATGTTTTTGTTTTGACATTGTACTTTTGGGTGTCGACTGATACAGATCTGGAGTTGCATGGTGAGTTGGAACTGTAGAGAAGCTGTTAATGGCTCTGCATTCCATCGTCTTTCATGTATATAACAATCATTGTGGATGATCTATAGTAGAAAGACAACCACTTTTGATCATATCAGATGCGTAGATCCAAGCTTTATAAGAATGAGCAGAGTTTTACTTTTGGAATTTGATATGGAATGAACAAGCTTACGAGCGATAAGAGTATCATAGTAAATGTTTCTACCCGGAATAAAAGTAGATTGTTCCTAATGGGCAAGAGTGGCCAGCCTGACCTTGCTGTGGTTGCAGTCTTATGCAACTTCTTCCGATTGTTCACTAAAGCAAATTTGTGGAAAGGCAAATCTACAGTTCTTTTTTGTCGGAGCAATGTTCTTACTGTTGGTGCCGCATGATCCAGTTCTGGCGAGGAGCTTATCGTTAGAACCCATGCTGTTTATGCTGATACCTGTTGACATTTTGTTGAATTTAGAAACAATAAAAAACCACACTAGTGATGCAACACTCTAATGCATTTATGTCCGGTCGACAAGAATTTTACTCAGAGTGTCGGACTTTTCTATGACAAGATGCGAATATGATCAAGGATTGAGGGCAAGAAGTTGTCGCCTTTTTAACTGAATGATGGAAGAGCTTTCGATAATCTTGAAACCAATGGCTTTCTGTGGATGATGACATGCCTAAGTGATAATAAAACTTTGTGAAATTTGATTCTGTTCAAGAAATGGAAAAGATTCATATCAAGCTTATTCACATGGAATGCATTCAGAGTCAACCGATTTTTGGCATGTGTTTCATTTTCATTGACAAGATATTAGCTATCATATTCCTACTCTGTATGGGTTTGTGATCTGACCAACTAGAATATTGTGGTGTCTTATTCATTTTCTTCACATAACATTTAGTATGTGCTTTTGGTTAGTAAGTTATACTGAAGACTATTGGCAAACTTCCAATTTTATCGAAGAGTTGATATCTGGTTGAGTTGTCGAGTGCAGGCCCAACGAGAACAAATGTCAGTGTTGATCAGAAGATTTCTATTGTTTTTTTCCTTGGGTGTGTGAACTGTGCCGAGTTAGCATTCTCCACTTTCTTTTTCATCCGTTTAGATGAGCCCTGGGGCCTGTTAATCTCCATTCCTACCCTTAAACAAAGTTAAGAGTCATCAAATTTCAGATGGTGCACCATTAGGAGAAACATAATTCTGATCTCAGATAAGCTGCTGATGGTTCTTCTATGGATAAAATAAAGCTTTATCCTTTATATTTTTTATGCGTTGCTATGAGAGGATTGGCGGAGGCACATTTGTTTAAGTTGCTCGGTTTGACCATGGTATCATGACTTGCTTGGACTCACTAAAAAGCCCTACCCGGCATGTGAGTGTAGGTTTCATAAAAAGGTCTTGCACATTATGCTGCCATTATTTGGAAATTTGATATATGTACGATGATCTATTAAGTGATGGAGGCTCCAGTTCTTCCATGCGATTCGGTTGTAGTAAAGGACTCATGTTTGAACCCCCAAAATATAGTTTGCTAATGATCTTGAAGAGGGGCTGAAACAGTTTTTATCTCAGTGTGTGAACAACACAAGAACATAAACTAGTTTCCTTTCTTTTCTCACTGCATGAATTAAATGAATTTACGAGTTAATGTACAAAGACCTAGGAGAGAGGATTTTGTTATGTTTCATAATTTGACATTTTTTGCCTCACAGGCTGATTGTTTTGTTTATTTTGATTAGATCTTCATATGATATTCCTTGTCTGAGATAAGATTGGTACAAGGTTTGTGACTGATGATCAACTGATGCAGGTTTGTGGTGTCTGAGCTACCTACCGATGTCAGTGTTCGTATTGGTGAAGTGAGATTTTATTTACACAAGGTCAACACCTGTCCTTAATTTAGTAAAATAAACAAATTTCTTTTGTACTAATTACCATTTGATCTATGGAAAGGATAAAGTACTTTACATTTCAAGTACTTGTGGTTCATTTCCATGACATAAATGATCGCAAAATTCTATACTTATTATAATGTCATGTAATCTTGAGATTGACTCAGCATGATGCTAAAGTGTTTTGAGTTTTTTTGCTCCAGTTCCCTCTTCTATCCAAGAGCAACAGATTACAAGGGTTAATCCTCAGGGTTGGTGAGGACAGCACAAATGAAATCTTCTTGCATGACTTTCCTGGTGGACCAAAAGCCTTTGAGATTTGTGCCAAATTTTGCTACGGAATGATCGTGACTCTCAATGCCTACAATGTGGTTGCTGCTAGGTGTGCTGCGGAATATCTAGAGATGACCGAGAATGTTGAGAAAGGGAATCTGATCTATAAAATCGAGGTTTTTCTGAACTCGAGTGTGTTACGGAGTTGGAAAGATTCCATTATCGTTCTACAAGCCACAAAATCTTTGTTACCGTGGTCTGAGGAACTGAAGGTGGCTGGAAGATGCATAGACTGCATTGCTTCTAAGACATCTGTAGACCCAACAAACATCAACTGGTCATATACCTACAACAGGAAATTAGCAGCTTCTGATGAAATAGTTGAAATCCAACAAAGGATGCATATGGTTCCTAATGATTGGTGGGTTGAAGATATATGTGAGCTGGATGTTGATCTTTACAAGCGAGTGATGGTTGCTGTAAAATCTAAGGGAAGGATGTCCTCGGACATGATCGGAGAGGCCCTCAAGGCCTATGCGGTGAGATGGTTGCCCGATTCTTATGATGCCTTGGTTGCTGATGACTACATGAAAAGGAACAGGACTCTGGTGGAAACCATCGTCTCTCTGTTGCCGTCCGATAAGTGTTCTGGATGTTCATGCAGGTTTCTCTTAAAATTATTGAAAGTTGTGATCTTGGTTGGAGCGGGTGACGCGTTGAAGGAAGAACTGATAAATCGCATTAGTATGCAGTTCCACAAAGCTTCCGTCAAGGATCTGCTGATTCCAGCAAAATCGGGTGGTGATACAATATATGATGTACATCTGGTGCAAATTCTAGTTGGTAAATTCATGGTGCATGTTGGTAGCAGTCATGATATAAACTTTGTTGATAAAAGTGAAAGCAGATTTGTGGAAATTAATACAGAGAACAAAACTTTGCTGTCTCTGGGAAAACTGATTGATGGTTACCTTGCTGAAATAGCAAGTGATCCAAATTTGTCGATTTCTAGCTTTGTTGATCTTACTAAGTCGATTCCTGATGCAGCAAGACCAGGTCATGATGGGTTATACATGGCCATCGATATCTATTTGAAGGTATTCTTATCGTACACTTACTAGCATTATTTTAATTTTGCACCTTACATGCTTTATGAAGGATGGTTCAAGAGACATTTCTCATGGTTCTTTTTATGGATTATTCCTTCACTTGAATTCCAACACAGATTACTTGCCATTGCTAATTGATTCCTTTAAGCAGGTCTAGATTGTATCGAAAAATCTATTTGATTTTTTTCCTTCAGAGAATTATGTTGAATTTCTGACTATATTTTTCAGCTGATCATAAAAAAACTCTGATGCTCTTTATGCATATATTTCCATTATTTATTCCTGAAACAAATACCTGTTACAGATTCAATTTGTGAATTCAAACTCAAAGTATCTGCTTTGATTGTTTTTTAACATAGAATTCTATCCTTGCATTCATCCCTTTTCCATGGTAGTACTTGACAACTTCTTCAGCTATTCACAAGAGTTGCTATCGGCTGATTAACTGGTCAAATTTACAAGTTTTTCCTGATTACATGCCATGTTCTCTCAAGATCAATGCTGAATTCCTTAACCTGTGAAAATATCAGGAGCATCCAAACTTATCGAAAGCCGAAAAAAAGAGGATTTGTGGCCTGATGGATGTAAAGAAGCTCTCGACGGAAGCTAGCATTCACGCAGCACAAAACGAGCTTCTGCCGCTCCGAGTGGTTGTTCAGGTCCTCTTCTTTGAGCGGTTGAAGGCATCAACGGGTGTGTCAGCCCCGACCAGTGATGCTCCACATGATGCTTCGATATCCCGAGCAACCTTGGAAGAAGATTGGGAGGGGAGGGCATCCGAGCATCACAACAGTCTAAATCAGCAGCTAGGCAGTTTGAAGATAAAGGGGGATGAGTGCCGAAACAGTGATGAAATGAAGAGCAGGAGCACGAAGGAAAAGAGCAGTAGCTTGTTGCTACCATCAAGATCAAGGAGGATCTTCGACAAGTTGTGGGTCGGGAAGGGACAGGGAGAGACGATCAAAAGTTCCGAGACATCAGGGAGTTCACAAAGCCCACCTCTCTGTGTTAAACCCGGAGAGGCCAAGTCCTCTGGTTCTTCAAGGCGCATGAGATATTCAATTTCATAAGATGAAGTTTCTTCTGTGGAGGTTTCATTGTATAGGAAAAGTGTGTTTCAGCTGCTTAGCCTGATAGATGCATTTGCTAGTGTCCTTTTCTTTTCTTCTTCTTTCCGGTTTTTTCTTACTATCAAGGGGACTGAATATGAGCAGAAAAAAGATCTGCTTTGTATCATCATCATCCTTTTTTTCTCACTGCCTTGTTTGATGATATTTGAAGAACTGTATTAGACTGTTAAGATTGTGTAAATTGAGGATCCAAGATGGGGTTAGATGATGCATATATAACTCTAACCTTGGATCTTTGCATTCAAATGTATCTTTGTTTTTGTAAGCTCAGATATGTTGCATTCACTTTATATGCATCTTAAAATGCCTTTATGACAGTCCCAATATTTTAATGAGGAATGCAGATATCTTCCTATATGAAGCTCTCAAGAATCTGAACATGATGGCTTTTCATAAAGATCATGGGAATATAAAGATGATATAATCAAATATTGAAGAGATTGTGGGGGATTTTAATGGAGGATTTTTTATGTGCAAAATAAACCAAAACACGATATGCTTAAAGAAAGCACAAGTTGATCTCCCTGGACACTGTTCATTACCAAATAAAACGGCTATAGCAGCTCAAAATAGAGAAAGATAATTTAATTTCGAAAAAGAAAAAAAATAACCTATTGAGGTAATCGATAAAGCATATTGGAACAACAATTCCTCAATCGATGCAAACTAGAGACAATGGTAGGGTTGAGGTGAAAGACTTACAGAGGTCAGAACATGCCCACACGAGTTGATGTTGGATGATCGATCATCACAGAATCACTCTGCAATCGTGATCACCCTGCAAACTCAACAGTAGACCGAACACTCCAAAATGTCATAATGGTTTACATTTGTTTGAAATGCCAACAATAGATGAAAAAACTTGTAGAGCACAAAAAATGAGTGTTATTTTTCATGAATAAAGTGAAGATCTAATCAAACTAATTTCATTGTTTCATCATCTTGTTGGAAGTACAACAATTTTAGTGATTGCATCATACTATTGTACCTAAAACCTAAATAAGAAAAGTTTTTCTTTTTCTTCACATTTCTTAAAATAAAAAAATCTACACATGCTGTCTACGCTGCTTCTGCAGGCTTTGCAAACTAATGGCAATGGGGAGATAAACTATAAAAGATGCTAAACAGGAACATTCGGCATTATATGGCCATCATCAATCCAACTAGCGCTAGACAAGAGAGAGATGCCACTAATGGAGAAAAAGCAGGAAGTCATATGGAAAAGGCATCAAGCAGCTATAAAAAAAGTCAAAAGGAA
This sequence comes from Musa itinerans, assembly GCA_001649415.1. Lineage (NCBI taxonomy): Eukaryota > Viridiplantae > Streptophyta > Magnoliopsida > Zingiberales > Musaceae > Musa > Musa itinerans. The sequence continues at coordinate 213,893 of LVTN01000223.1, read as the reverse complement.
GTCAAAATACAAGAGGATGCTATGAAGTTTCGAAATGAATAACCTGGGAGTTGAACAATAATCTTAGAATCTCTGGCACTGAGGTTGGAACTGTATTTGCCATGCAGATTCAAAAAGTTCACCTTAAAAGAACCATAAGAACCATAGAAACAAGTGCTCCTCATGAATATACAGACTGAACAAACTCAATCACCACAAGAGAAAGGTTAATCCAAAAGATAATAATAAAAAAGATATATAAAAAAAAATTTGAGGATGCATCTTGATGATAGATCAAAGATACAATTGCTGAAGGACAAGAGTAACATTAATACAAAGATTTGGTAACCATAATAAAATTGGTGACTCGATGACAAAAAGTGAATCTCTGAAGGCCATAAGAGCTGCAACAAATCAAGTATATAATAATTTCACAAGAACAACTGAGTGCAAAGACAATCTAGGACATTAAAGAAGCTCCACGATAGCAATAGGTCTAAGTGCCTATTGGTAGTTCTAGTTCTTTCCGAGAAGCTTTATTCTGAACCATCTTCCTGGAAAATCTTAAATAAGCATTTATATATTTTTTATATTTGATAATAATTAGTAAAGATTTGTGAAAGCACTTATTTTAGAATGTATTCCATCCAGAGGGCATCAATCATATTCCCAAAGTGAAATTTAAACCTGGGCAAAAGCTAGTATTTCTATTGTTTTAACTGAAATTTCATAAAATTTGTGGTTATTTGAAAAGCATTTACAGATTGAGCAACTATTTTTTCTTTCTTTGATATAATGACTTTCAAAGTGGTAAAAGGACTTCAATTAAACACTGCCAACCATATAAAACAGGGAAAAACTTAATGGCTAATAAACTGCAGATGAAAAAAAAAAACATGATATCCAAACATAATGAAGAGTGTGACAAACAGTAAAGGTAGAGATTATTTACCAAATATGGTAAAGATCAAAGGATCAAAACAACTCCTTTACATGTTACAAAATGATGCATAAATCCAGGCAAAATAGCATGAAGATTGAAAACAACTTAAAACTATTGACAAACAGCATGAGTGTAAGATGGTAACACAAATCAAACGTTGCAAATAATGAAGGATTAAGGTGCAATTAGTTAATCTCTTACTAAAGGCAGTGGCAAAACCTCCATAAAGCAACAACGAATTAACCAATGATTAGAAGGGCTTATATTGGAAACATTTTAGGCACTCACTAGTATATCTTGATCAAATTAGATTAGTTAGACATCTTAGCCACTCACATAGTTGAAAGACACTTAAGCAGCAAAGAAATCATTAAAATGCAATGGAAGGACAGTGTTTTATGAAAAAAAAAAAGTGTTTGGCATTTTGCAAAACTTTTCACAGTTGGTCAATGATGGAACCATCAGATTTGTACAATGTTAAATCAAAGAAATAAAAGGAAGTGATCAAGTTATATGACATCAAACTTCCACTTCAGCCATTATGATAGCTCGGAAAACAGCACAAAACTTAAACACACAGTAGAACTAGATTCTCATGATCTAGATCTTTTTGTTTCAATGAAAGCCCAAAACAGTATGATTTTATGGCATAGCATCCACTAGAACCAAGCATTACCATAAAATACTATGAGGCCTTTATGATGGGGTACAAGATTAAATTGTAAAAATGGTATCCTTGTAAAGTTGAACATTTAGCATCATAAAAAGATATATCTAAAAAAATATTAAAATGATTACAAGAAAGGTGTTGGAAAAACAATGACAGTAAGAATTGAGTGGTAATGTGTAATAAAACTAACATTCTGTTGGCACAGGAAACAGGTAGAAGATCACCTGAGCATTGGAAACAAGGCAACCAAGTAAACAGGTTTGATGACCACAAACATTTTAAAATGTATAGGCCCACTGGATCCAATTCAATCAGGTAACAGTAGCAAAATTTCTTGAGAAACTACAACATTGGCATGGATGGTTTCTGGCAAGGTATACAAAACATAAGGAGAATTGAGAGCAAATTTTCGAGGGATGATAACAAGTTGCTTGGAACTTGTAATTCATGTACAAAGCAAGCTGTCACCCACTGGATTTATGCCAAGTATATGCTAAAGTGAATTAATTATAGGCAGCTCAAGCCAATCATAAATTAACAATTGGCTAACGAAGTTACCATATCATAACTTTTAGTTGTTCAAATTCTCAATCTGCTACTAGTGCCCATAAAATCTAATCTAATGTATCACAATTATAACCATTATGCTTTAACTGATTGGTTCAAGCACTCTGTGTCTTGTATACCCAAATTCCTATTTTGGTGTGTACAAGGTGAGAATCCATTATTACTTCTATTTTTCTGAATCCTTATTCCTAACTTCAACCTGACTAAGATCTCCATTCTACTCCAGAATTTTACCTCTCTATTAATCATCCTACAACATCACTTATGAGATGTATCCTATTTTTTCACTCTTGTATATGCTCTTATTGGATAAGTATTTTGATTAATACTATGAGAAGCACAACTTCACGTTTCTTATGTTTGGTAAAACTCATCCTTTAAATAGTGGCCCATTATATTTGTTGACATGTTGATGACTATTAAATAGTCTTGGCATCTCGTCAGAGAATCTATTTGAGAAATTCTGTTTATCCGATAAGGAATGTCAAATAGCAAAAAACATTTTCCTAGAAGTACTTGTTTACGTTTGAAAAACATCAAAGTTTCTTCTAAGATATGATAATCACATACAGATAGTACTTGAGTATTTATACTTTTCAGTAAATTATATATATATATATATATATATATATACACACACACACACACACACACACACACATGACAAGGATTTAGACCTTAGTCTAATACTAGAACCAGTAAGGCAAATATATTGCCTTGTACAATTTACACTGTTCAATATCACCTGAAAAAAATAAAAAAACTATTATTAACTAGTATCAAGATATATGGTTCGGCCCATACTGACCGGTACACCAAAATTTGATTCATTAATATATACGTATAAAATCCATAAAAAAATTAGAGTATATTTACACCTGATTACTTTATCTTAGTGACGAATGTCTAAATTCTTTTCGTGTCCCTAGGGACCACATCTAGTCCTATACACTGTTCAGTCTTGTATTTGTATTTGTACTTCATCAATCTTTATCTAATCTTCACATCCATTTCTGCACTGAACAATATGCTTTTGGAATAAAGTATCCATGAGATAGTTGTATATGGATCCATACCAGCTAATCAAATATAGATATAGATACAGCTATGTTTTTGTCAATATCTAATCCAGTATTTGATCTGTATCCAACATTTTAATCTCTAGATGTTCTTGAAGCTCTAGTCATTGTCTCAGTTCCCAAATTCAGCTGCCTAACCTAAGCATCGGAAGGGTCCAGCCAGAGCGTGTTCTGGTACCCTTTTGACATTTTTCGTCTTGCAGGACGCCTAGCCCCAGAGATATTCCACATCACCAATCATGATCCATGCACTAGTCCTAGAAAGATTTGGTGCTGTGTGGTGCCTTCTTATCTAGAAATTCCAATATTAACAATGTAGACCAACTACACTTGGAGAGAGCTATAAACTAAATAGTGCATGACACTCTTGACTTCTTTTCGAACATTAACTTCGAACAGTAATGATAGATACACTAATTCTAAGCATATACTCGCTCATCTATTTTCCAAAATCCAATACTTAAACATCTATAAGAACAAAAGTTTCGAAGTCTATATTCTTACTAGTGTGTACTGTGTACAGTTCCATTAAGGCCAGGTCTAAATAGCTGAGAATACAGTTTCTAGTGTGTCATGAAAGACTACTGCCCTAATAAAAAATCTTCTCCAGAATTGATGTCAGCAGTCTTCCCAGGGTAAAGAACTAAGTGGGTCATGGTCAGAACACTTCTTGGAGATCGAGATATTTTGTTTTTAAATATGCATGAAAAAAATCTAGGTGGATGAAGTATGACGTTTTCATTGGATGTATAAATTTAAGCATGAACTAACCATCACGATGAAGTGCATGAGCTAAAAAAGAAATTTCACAGTCTTAGGTGGGCAATATTGTTAAGAAGCCATAGGGACAGTTGCAATGGCCTAAGAATACATGAAAAGAAATAAGGAATAAACAATGAAAATGAAATTTACGAAGATAATAACTCAACATTTATGTAAAATTATTGCTTAAACTTTAAATATTTATCATTCCTAACACATACATCTATTTACCAGGATGAGGACAATCGAAAGAAACAAGTTCCCAAAAGGATTACAATTCCAACACAAGCATATCCAAAGACTAAAGCAACTGGACGGCCGATCCGACAGATGAACCCGATGTCTGTGTGAAGAGCAGCAAACTCTTTCCAATGGCAGGGAATAGATCAAAGGGAACTAGGGTTTGAAAGTGTAGGGCTGAGGGAGGGAGATGGGACCTCGGTGGGGATCATTCCCGTCGTCAAGCAACCTCTGCACCCGTTTTTTGGCGCAATACTGCCGATCGAAATGCTTGACCTGCAGAGTTCCGACCACCGCACACGAAGGATCACCAAAAGAAACAAAAGAGAAGGAAAACAGATCAATCTTTGGGCGAGGAGAACAGGGGAATTGAACAAGACACAATACCCAGGTGGGGCGGCACTTGGCAGCGAACTCGGCGCGGGCGGACTTGCACTGTGCGGGATAGAGGAGGCCCACGGTGGCGATCTCGGTGGGCTTCTTGTCAGACTCCTTCTCCAAGCACGCGAAGAAGGCATCCCGCGCCTGTTTGTCAAAATGACTCAACGAAATCAGATACAGGGGGGTATGCGAAGGAGGAGGAAGAAGGGGGTTTGGTTTTGGCTTGCCTTGTAGCAGGCTGCTCTGCCTTGGGCGAGCACGTCGGCCATCACGCCGTCTGAAGCAAGTTGTGGCGGCGCAGAGGACATCCACAAGGTTCAGAACGTTGGCATAACAAAAACGACAAGCCGTGCCGAGGGGGTTTTACATATATATATATATAATACAATAGCCGTGGCGAGGGTATATATATATATATATATATAGATATGTGGGTATATATATATATATATATATATATATGATAACACTAAATTATACTTTAGCTTATTTTACATTAAATATTTTAAAATGTGTACAACAATTAATAATAATGATTCATTCATAAGCAGTATCTTGTAAACTAAGGAAATAGATTTGGATCGATGATTGCAAAATCTGCCATCCTTCCTGTTTACTGAGGACACCAACATATGCAATTCATGTTATCAGACAAGAACAACATAGCAACTTATGGAACATCCTTTCGTTCAATCAGTACATAACCAATCAAATGGCTTGTTCAACATTCAAAAGTCTGAACAATCAAAAGTCAATGGTTTCTCAAAGTCCATGGAGAGTTCAGGCATCTAAAAAGCCCTTTTTTTTTCTATAAAACAATGCTCATTGCAACACCAAAACCAAAGGAAGATTTGCCACGAGATTTGCACACTGAAACTCTACAACGAAGGAGACTCGAAGGATGACAATTCCCCTCCCTCAACTGTCGAAGCCTCAAATGCAGCAAACACTTTACATTCTCATGAGAAAAAGATGGAATAACAAGTACTTAAATGGTCCGAACAAGCAAGTACTCCTCTCCTACTTGTTCATCTTCTTTGAAGCCTCTCATGTCCATGATTTCCTTGCTTCTGTGAGCCAAAATAAATACATCAAGCATTTCTTTGGTCATCATGGCAAAAGTTACAGTGGTGGCAGCGATCGGTAGACATCTCTTCTCTCCACTTCTTCCATGGCTTAGGCTTCAGCTCTTGGATCCAATTTGATAGATTCACGACGACCAACATGCTTTCTTCCCATCTGTTCGATTGCACTGCAGCTTCCCTTTTAGTTTCCCCATGGAACCGTTCCATCAATCTCTCAGAGAACTGGTTCATTGCTGAAGTTTGGCAATTTAGAACCTTGTAACCATGGAAAAGTTCTATTCCAAGGTAATGAAAGATACTGTATTTGGACGTTTAATGCTTATGTGCATGAACTTAGAAGACCGAAATCCTTGCTTGACAATTTGTTACCACCATATTGCCGGACATGAAAGTGCAATAAAAATGAAAAGAGAGTATAGGATGATGCGTATATGTCTCATGATGAGTTCAAATTTATCTCAATGTCTTCGTCACATATGCAGCAAATAGTAAAACCCAGATAATGAACATGGTAATGTTGCTTAACTCGGTTTAGTTCTTGTCATAGCAACTTCGAACGTATACTGTATCACTAGTTTGATGAAAAGGCAGAACAAAAGCACTAAGACGTGCGAAATGGACGCAAACAAAAGCTTTGTTGAAAGCAAGACATAATGTGAAATGAGGATTCGATGAGGAAAGGACAAGATCAATATCATCCATACTGGATTGCCCTTGTCTCAGTCCCCTCACACAAAATTGCAGATATTCAATTAGGTTAAAGCCCTCTCGAAGATAGCCTAGAAAGATATGTAAGAACATCAAGTAATAGATAGTGATACAGTATATTTTGGCGGCCTGGACACGTCACAGCTAACGCTGCACGTCAAGTCAGAGCTCACGCCACACGTCCTGTCCCGGGAGCTTGTACCAAGAAGATAAGTCATATGTCCCATCTCGGGAGCTCGGGGCGGTGCCGTCCGACACCGCTCTGCACGTCCCAGAAGGGCCGTCCCATCCCTCGAGGGTCAGCGGCGACGCCGAATCGACGCTCTATCAACCCTCGCGCCTTAGTATAAAACTCATGGCCGGCCTTCGACTAAGGGGGAGAGAAAAGAACACAAAAGAAGGGAAAAAGCAATCCCTCTTATTACTAACTTGCTCGTCGGAGGGGCCACAGCCGGGTACCACCCGACGAAGGCCATTTTTGCGGGAGGGCGACCACTCGTTGACGGCGAGGGACTCGGCATAGGAGTGTCATCCGCCCGGCAATGAGGAGTTGTCAATCAGCCCTGATCCCGTCCAACGCCAACCAGCACTCCTTCCCAAGGGCCCGGCCACCTCATCATCCAAATCACCCTGCAGAAAGCTCCTGACATCGACTCGCGGACCTAGCCGTGCTGACTCACCAGCCACGGCATATTTGTTCCCTAACATTTTGGCGCTAGGAGGGTCATGTCGTAGGAGCATCTAGTTGGAGCTCTCCCCGAGGGAGAACCACCTACCAACCTCCCTTCCGTTGAACTCGGAAGCCAGGTCCTTCTCGCTCCCGGAGATGGCGGGATTCGAACCTCAACGCTAGACCACTACTGGCGCCTATTCAACGACCCGGGGTTGTTGCAACCCGGATTCGCTGCAAGACCCTCGGCCGTGACACCTGAGGCGTTCCTCGGCCTCTCCAAGTAAGTGCAGGCCATGGCAGGCATGATGCAGACGCTCACTCCGCTCATTCCTCAGATCGTGCGGCTGGCAACTCCCCCGACTGATCCGACCCCGCAGAGGTCGAGCGGGGAGCAGGTCGGGAGTGTAGAAGCCCGAGAGTAAGCGACGGACACGAGAGGTCCGCTCGGACGGAACACACTCGCAACCTGCCGAGTCACCCTACCCCACCTCGAGGCGGACACTGTATTATCCGACTTGGCGGACGACTCGCTTAGGGCCCAGCTATCCTGGGTCAATCAACGCCTGGACAAGTTCTAGCGCTAGTTTCGAAAATCATGAAGCGAGTCCAGCGAAGACGACTCAAGCGAGTCCCCTTTCACTCAGGAAGTACAAGACAAGCCAGTACCCCTCAACTTCAGTCTGCCGGCATTAGAGACATACGACAGCGACTCCGATCCCGCGGAGCACGTCTCTGCATTCCGGGCTCAAATGGCCCTCTATGGCACCTCCGATGCATTAATGTGCCGGGCATTCCCGACCACCCTGAGGGGACCGGCCCGAGCATGGTTCAGCCGGCTGCGCCAATCCTCGGTTTCATCCTTCGACCAGCTCGCCAGGGAGTTCGAGCAAAACTTCCCCACCAGCGTGCAACCCAGGCCTTCCATGGCCACCCTGCTCGCATTATCTCAATGCGAAGATGAGCCGCTTTCTCAGTTCGTGGCGCGTTTTGCCACTGAGATCCGGGGATTCCTGGACGCTCACCCCTCTCTAATCATGCAAGCGTTTCTGATGGGTTTGAAGCCTTCGAGGTTCTTCTGGTGACTGATCAAGAAGCCGCCAGTAACTATCCCCGAGATGCTCCAGTGCGCCAACCAGTACATCGCCGCTGAAGCTCTGGTGGTGCGAAAGCGCATGGACAGCAAGAGGCCAAGGGCGGAACAATCTCGGGGAATGACCTCAGTCGCCACGGTACAACCCCGCCAGAGGCCTGACTGACAAGAGCCACTACTCCCGAGACCCCCGCCTCTCCCTCTGAGCACGTTCCATCGAGACTACGGCCACGACACGGAAGATTGCCGTGACCTCCAAAATCAAATCGAGGACTTGATCCGAAAAGGTCACCTCGGGCGCTATCTCAAGGAACCCCAAGAAGTAACTCCACGTCCCGGGGGACCCATCGAAAGACGCCTCGTCATCTAAAATCTCCCACCGAAAAGCTACTCGCGACAAGAGGTGCACAGCCACTCCAGATCGGTTCCTGACCTACACCTCACCGGCCCACCTCTTGCTCGAGCTGCTCCAGATCGGTTCCCGACCTGCGGCCCACAAGTCTGGCTCTTGTTCGGGTCGCCCTAGATCACTCTCGACAGGCGGCCCACTGGCACCAAATCCCGAGCCCGAGTATAATCACTCGGCTCGCGATTCCAGCTCCCGCCCGGGTCGCTCCAGATCGCTCTCGACAGGCGACCCACCGGCACCGAGACCGCAGCCCGAGCATAGTCGCTCGGCCCACAGGTCTAGCTCTTGCCCGGGTCACCCCAGATCGCTCTCGACAGGTGGCCCACCGGCACCAAAGCCCGAGCCCGAGTATAATCACTCAACTCGCGATTCCAGCTCCCGCCCGAGTCACCCCAGATCGCTCTCGACAGGTGGCCCACCGGCACCAAAGCCCGAGCCCGAGTATAATCACTCAACTCGCGATTCCAGCTCCCGCCCGAGTCACCCCAGATCGCTCTCGACAGGTGGCCCACCGGCACCAAAGCCCGAGTCCGAGTATAATCACTTGGCTCGCGATTCTAGCTCCCAACCAAGTCGCTCTAGATCGCTCTCGACAGTCGACCCGCCGGCACCGAGACTGCAGCCCGACCATAGTCGCTCAGCCCATAGGTCTGGATCCGATGCCCGAGCTGCATCACGAGCAACCTAACGCCCGAGTCACACCTCGCGGCTAATCCGATGCCCGAGCCGCATCTCAAACGACCTAACGTCCGAGTCACACCTCGCGGCCAATCCGATGCCTGAGCCGCATCTTGAATGACCTAACGCCCGAGTCACATCTCGCGGTCAATCTGATGCCCGAGCCGCATCTCGAACAACCTAACGCCTGAGTCACACCTCGCGGTCGATCCGATGCTCGAGCCGCATCTCGAACAACCTAACACCCGAGTCACACCTCGTGGCCGATCTGATGCTCGAGCCGCATCTCGAACAACCTAACGCCCGAGTCACACCTCGCGGCCGATCCGATGCCCGAGCCGCATCTCGATCAACCTAACGCCCGAGTCACACATCGCGACCGATCCGATGCCCGAGCCGCATATCGAACAACCTAACACCCGAGTCACACCTCGCGGCCGATCCGATGCCCGAGTCGCATCTCGAACAACCTAACGCCCGAGTCACACCTCGCGGCCGATCCGATGCCCGAGCCGCATCTCGAACGACCTAACGCCTGAGTCACACCTTGCGGCCGATCCGATGCCCGAGCCGCATCTCGAACGACCTAACGCTCGAGCCGCATCTCGAACAACCTAATGCCTGAGTCACTCCTTACGGCCAATCCGATGCCCGAGTCGCATCTCAAACAATTTAATGCCCGAGTCACACCTCGCGGCCGATCCAATGCCCGAGTCGCATCTCAAACAACCTAACGCCCGAGTTGCACCTCTCGGCTGACCAGATGCCCCTCCCCATCCACGTCAATCTATGACTCGCAGCTCTAACCGAGTCACCTCGGTTCCCTCGCTGACTTGCAAAACCGAGGTCCGTAACTACGACCCGCACCAAACCGGTTATCCGATCGACCAAGATGACAGGTCCCAACTGTTCGACCGATAGTGTCAATCCTACTCGAAGCACAAGGCATTACCCCTCTAAATCGCCCCATGACGAGTCAATTCCGTTTTCCCCTCCTGAGCGATCAGCATCCCTCCAACTCAGGCATGCCGCCTGGTCCGTTAAGGATCCCAATCCCACGGCAGGTTTGGCGCGGGGTTGGGGGGGGGGAGGGAGAAGTGATACGGTATATTTTGGCGGCCTGGACACATCACAGCCAACGTTGCACGCCAAGTCAGAGCCCACGCCACACGTCCCGTCCCGGGAGCTAGTACCAAGAAGATAAGCCACATGTCCCATCCCGGGAGCTCGGATCGGTGCCGTTCGACACCGCTCTGCACGTCCCAGAAGGGCTGTCCCATCCCTCGAGGGTTAGCGGCGACGCTGAATCGACGCTCTATCAACTCTCGCGCCTTAGTATAAAACTCATAACTGGCCTTTGGCCAAGGAGGAGAGAAAATAACACAAAAGAAGGGAAAAAGCAATCCCTCTCGTTACTAACTTGCTCGTCGGAGGGGCCACAGCCGGGTACCACCCGGCGAAGGCCATTTTTGCAGGAGGGCGACCACTTGTTGACGGCGAGGGACTTGGCACAGGAGCGTCATCCGCCCGGCAGTGAGGAGTTGTCAATTAGCCCTGATCCCGTCCAACGTCAATCAACACTCCTTCCCGAGGGCCCGGCTACCTCATCATCCAAATCACCCTGCAGAAAGCTCCCGATATCGACCCGTGGACCTAGCTGTGCTGACTCACCAGCCATGACATATTTGTTCCCCAATGGATAGTTTGGACAAGATGAAAGGAACTTAGCAGGAAAAGAATCTGCTTCTTATAGTAACATTCGGCAATAATTCCATTGGAGTTTGGCCTTTCCAGCTACTATCACTGCAATCGAGTTTCTTTGCAACAAATTAAATTGGTCAGTATGAAGGGTTTGTCTACGCATGACTTACTTAAGCTTCTTACTTGGAAAAGTAAAAAAACAATAATAATAAGAAGCAGCTAGACTGATGCAAAAATTGCCATGAGAAGCCGATTTGTTTCATTTGATCTATCCAGGTTGAACTAATTGTCGAATCGGATCTAGATTTATACACGAAACAGGAATGAAAAACCGACAAATTAAAACGAAAACAAGAAAAAAGACCAGAAAGGCTGCCAGACATGCATGTATAGAGACATGAAAATGTAAAAAAATACAAGAATTAGATTGAGTTTGTTGTGAGATCAAAAGATGGATAGCTAGCATGATCTGGGTTTTATATTTAAGCTTCATTTATGAGTGTAAAAGGCATTTCTTTGACAATGAGAAGCAAACATTTGCAAAGAGTAAACATAACTATTTAACACATGAGAAATCATAGGTGGTCTCTAATTTCTTCTTCATCCCTCTCCTCTATTGTTGATTATGCTATTGTTCTGTACTTAGCTGAAAAGGCTTACAAAATTTCTCTCTGTCCACTGAGCACTCAATTTCCTTTAGGAACAACCATTACAGAAAAAACTAGCCTTGTCTCATTCTCGCTTGTCGTATCATCCCTGAATGAAGAATGGTAGGAGTGAAAGAGGCAGTAGTAAATGAAAGAATCTGCTCAGTTTGTGTGTTGTGTTATGGGTGGTTCACCTATGGATAAATTGCCCAAGCACATATTCTTTTACCAATGTTCCATGAATACTCATACCAAGATCATGATGTGTGTCTTAACATTCCCTATGTTGATCTGTGCTTTCTGAAAACAATGATTTTATCCTCGGAAGTACTTCAAAGTTCAATCCATGACTTTGCCTCAGATAAAATACCCTCTAATGATCGGAATTAGCCGCAGCTGCACAATGTTTCAGACACACTGACCAACTGAGTTCAACCTAACTGCACATTAGATGTACACGAATTCTATCCGATTTTATTTTGAACACCTTGAAACAAATAAGTACTTTGGACCCTAAATGTTATGGCAAGATGAATTCACTCTGTCATGCAATGATAGTATCTTCTCTAGAGTTTCCTTTGCTCATTCATTCATGTATTACTCGTTGTTTTCCTATTGGTATAAGCATACAATAGAACCCTTTTTCATCCTATGCTGATCATGGTTAGCTTGGAACATTGTGTGTTGCCTTCATCCCCAAGGTTGGCCAGGTGAAGAACAAAATGAGTTTTATAAGACCTTAAGGCCTTTGCCTTCGGAGTTGACATAGCAGTGAAAATTCATCCACCTTTTGGGTTGGCTAAGTAGAGAACAAGCAGACACCAAATACATTATATAACCTTAGGGTAGGTTGTCGAAAAGTACAAAATATATAACCTTCCACCTTCAAGATCGGCTAACTTTCAAAGATGCAAAAACATGCTTAACACATCACAAGCTTCTCTTTTAGAGTTGGTTTAGTGTAAAAAGTATATCAAAGAGTCTTTTGAGTATTCATCCTCAGGAGGCTGGAGATAAAATTGCTTAACACAATTAGACACCGGAACGACAAAACTATTATCGTAACATTGATTAACACAATATGACACCCGAAGGACAAAACTATTATCATAATCCTTCAACACGATCCATGGAGAAATTGAACTAGTTAAAAATTGCATAAACAATTTTATTTTGACTCTAATGTGTCATATTAAATTTGAACCCTATAAGGTTTCTACCAAAAATTCTACAACTTTTCTTAACATGATCCAGCCAAAATTTAAGACTGCTTAAAGCCTTTAATAAAAAAAAGATCGACTTTATCAAATCTGAACCACTCCAACCCCTTTGATCTTGTTTCACTTTAAAAAAGGTGGACTTTGGAAAAGCTCATTCTAAACCTGACTTAAGGAAATGCTTTAGTGTTTACCAACACATTTTGCTTTTGTAATTAAATAAATAATTGACCAAGCAATTGATAATGGTGGAGGGATTGTGGCGATGGCACCGACGACGATAATCATGATAACAATATCAATGGCTGAAGGTGCTTGCGGTCGTATTTATAAAGGTGATGATGGAGACCATTATTCTGATGGAGATGGTAATAATGATAATGCTCTGTGATGATGGTGGTGGTAACAATGATGAAGATTAGTATTGATGATAACGATAATACTGGAGGCAACAACAACAATAATGAATGATAATGACCACAGGTCGATAGAGACTGTTGTTACAGTGATGATGATAATGATAGTAGATGATGGTAGTAATAGCAATGAAGATGGCAAAGGACGGTGGCAATGTTGAAACCATTAGTGACGGTGGTGGTGATAATAACAGTATGAGCAATGGTATCTACAATAATATAGACGCGGATGTCAAAAGATATTCAATTAAAAACTCTTTTAAAGCAAAAATCTGGAGGACATTTTGATCCTCCCTGAAGAAGTTCTTTAACTTCTCCCAAAAGCTCTTTCAAAAATTATAATCAAACAACCAAAGTTTGACCAAATGCGTTCTTTGATAACTAATGTTCTAAAATCTTTTCTGAGCTTCATCTCACTGTCCTATCAATGGATTTTTGTTTTGTTTTGTTTTGTAAAATAAACTGTATGGAAATCTTATTAAACTACCTATTTAATTATATTATTTAGCTTTTGTCGCTTTCTAAAATTTTACTAGCATTTCAATTATGGTCTCTCAGTCAGAATTACCCTAATTTAAAAGGTAACCAAGAATTTATTATTAAAATTAAATAAAAATAATTTTCATTATGATGGATCTGAAAGGATTTATATAATGTATTCATGAATCACTTGTCTCTTCTTCCAAGAAATTTAAATGAAAATCCTCAAATGTTAATTCAAGATCCCACAATTTTGTAAATCAAGTTATCCAACTGCTAAAAAATGGTTCATGTTCCTGTGTCGACGAAGAAAAAAAAATAGAAATTCAAGTGGCGATGGACAGCTAATAGAAATATTTGCCAATAATTAATGATAAACTCTTAAATGATGAAGACATGTAAATCACAAAACCACAGTAATTTCAACAAAATATTGAAAGAAAAGTTTGGAACTCAAGATTAAGTGTGTCTATGTGGCATTTCTGTACAGAAGATTGCCAACCAAAGCCAAGTAAAAAAGAAATGCATGGCAATACTCACTGTTACATATGCGACATCAGTACAAACGAAAATTGCTATCACTTGTTTATCAATTATAGATCAGGATCAGACAGAAATACTGGTCCTGGCCATCAAAATTTCTGAATCTTGTGTTGAATATGCCCGATATTTAAAGATTGCAAGGGGTCGCTTATAAATGCCCATTCAACTGTTGTCTGCTTCTATTATATTTGCAGCTCCATTTATACTGTAAGGCACCATTTGTTTTGTATGTTACTCTTCCCCTTCCTTCCATGTAACAATTCAACACTAGTGAGATAGCATAGAGACTCCTGCTAGCTCCTTTTTGTTCATGTAGTATCGATCTTTAATGGAATATAGCAATCATAAGATGGATTGAAGAGGCAGATGAAAAGCATCGAAAGAAAGATCGATTGAGGGTTTGGACATGGAGAAACAGATGAAGAGATTTGACAAGCGATATGATGATTCAAGTTCCTACAGGATTTTTAGAAGGCATACTTTGGAAAATGAGAATCATCTAGTTTTATAAAGGATATCAGAATAATTTATTCTAGACAAGAAAATTAATAAAAAGTCATTAATTAGTTAAAAGCTCTGAGACTTGTGTAAAATTAAAGAAATTTTAGCCTTTTTAGGTGCTACTCTTGCGAGTTTACTTTTCATATTAAGTGCACTTTTTTTTTCTCAATTGTGATACGTTGTTTTAAAATTGTTTAGATCTCCTGAGAGTTATATTTTGAGTTTCTAAAATATACTAAGACTTTTACTAATTATACTAAGACTTTTAGACCTTTATAATTAGTGAAGCTTATCAATGCTATTCAGATTTGAATGAAAAAGAACTGCATCTCTCTCTTCCAGCCTCTTTTTCTCTTCTCTTTCTCTCTCTTTAATCTCTAATCTCACTCCTCTGTCTCTCTCTCTCTCTCTCTCTCTATTTCTCAACCCTATTCTACATCACCTGCTTTACGATCTAAACTTCAATTTCAAATTCTACATCACCTATAAGAATAGTATCGCCTTCCAAATAACACATAGACCTCATGTTAAAAAAAGAAGAAACATTTCACTTCATATAGAGGAAGCCCGCCAACAAAGTCATGCCATTCTAAGGGTAGAAAGTGGTAAAATGCTTACATAGTAATAAATAAATCCATATTGACTATTTTTTCCGTGGCTTAATCTTTACTTTAAATACTATTGAACAAATGCAATACAAGGATTAAGGGTGACATTGCAGTCTCTCGCAATCAAACACCATCCATGGCAGTCTCTTGTATTCATTGACGTAGTTTTCCGTCAAAACAAATGCTAATGATTCCTGGATCTGACAACGCCCGTATCTTAATTCTTCACTAGCCTAAAATGTCAGACAAATAAATCTTTATACAAGGTTTATAATTTTGATATGTACCGGTGTATCAATCAGGCATCGATATGATATATATCGAGACGTACTGATGGTACATAAGGGGATATCGATAATATACCTATAAAAAATAACTCCAAAAATATTTAAAAATGATATAAATTAGGAAAGAATAGTGACACAACTTTTTTGAGCTTTAGAGAGTAGCTTTATGGTATGTTTCGAATCGTCCTTCCATTAATATTGAATTATTTACAAAGAAATATTTTGAATTATTTGATTATTTTTTAAACAACTTAAACTTTAAGATTTTAATAAATTAAGTAATCAATTATTGGATATATCTAGTTCTACCACCAAAAAGAATGTTGAAACTTTACAAGCGATGGATTGAGGTCCTCGATCCTATGTTTCTGTATATTAATATGATATATTTATCGGATCCAATCTTAAAATTGATCCAACAACATGATGTACTGATACACCATATGTCATTAGTATATTAATGTGGTGATGATCGTAATCTAATCGTTGTGAACCATGTGTCCGAGGCAATCGATACAAGGTGTAGTTTAATGGTCATAGTTTGATCATTACAATAAATCAGGGTGTCACAAACTAATAGAGTTGAAGAGATTGAGAAAGTAAAATGAGTTGAAAGAGGAGGGAGGAAAAAGTTAAAAACCCCCTTTTCTAAGCATCAAATGATCAATTTGACCATTTGAAATAGAGAAATCTCAACCCTTGATTGATTACAGTCGAAATCCGATTGTTACAAACAGGTATAGGTCGGTAACAGATAGATTTCGGTCGTTACCGCTTGACAAAAATATCGTTTCGTTTGATACAGGGTCATGTGATGATATCACTTGGTAAAGGGTGATCCTCGTACTGATATCTCATCAAACTAGTATGTATCTCTGTGCCAAGTGATACAGGTCGGCATGACAAACCCTATACTTATGTTAATAAATATTTCTTGGTTTTCACACAAGCTGACAACTGAAAGGTGGCCGGTCTTAACGAAGAAACCAATTATGTTAAGCTAGTCATAATTACTTGATCTTAGAGCAAATTGGATGAAGCGGACATAAGAAGCAACGGATGGAGCACAAGATTCACAATAACGACTAAAGTCAACCAGAATAATGGATAGAGAAGAGTACATCTGTTTAATGCAAAATGAAAGCAAATTTACAAAAGTCAAGATGATTCAAAATGGGATGTTTTCCTAAACTGAAAAGATCATTCAAACAGGAATGTTATGTGCTCTTAATAAGTTATATTGGAACGATACTAAACCATTATTCTGAATCTTCTGCTAGGTTTCAGGAGAGTAAGCCACATCAGGATGCATATTATTTTTTCTCCGTGTGGTAGATCCATTCATGATCAAGGGAGGGGCTATATACCTTCAGATGCATATTATTTTTTTCTCCGTGCGACATTATCCATCTATCACTCAGATACATCTTATCTTTTCTGTGTGTGACTGATCCATTATCGATTATAAGGAAAGAGCTACGTACATTCCGAAATAAAAAAAAAAACTAACTTAAGCATCAGAGTAATAGATGTAGCTCAAAAATAACCAACAAATGAGTGAAGCAAATTAAGTCACAAGTACAAGATATGATCAAAGATTCTAATGGAAAAAGACAACATAAAATTTTTTGCATCATAAGACAAAACCAAATGCATCCGAAAATAAATACAAAAAATAGAATGACACATATAATTTGGGTAGAAGTATCAGGTTATCCATATGACTAGGAGAAAAGTGGCCACTTGGGTAGAAGCCTCCATAGTCATTGACTAAGAAAAAAGTGGCCAATTGGATAGAAGTCTCCACATGACTAAGAGAGAGGTGGTCCTAATGAAAAGGATTTCTTGTGTGTTTCTGGATAAGAATCACCATGTTGAATTCATGTCTATGAATTGACAGTTTTTGACTAAATACACCCTTCTGTCCTCATGATATGCTCATCCCGTGATGCACAAACAATGTTAAAAGTTTCTATCTAATTTGTTTACCTTTTGCTACATATAGCTTGACTATCTTGTACCAAGAGTTGAAGAAGGATTCAGTCAAAAGTCAAGTCTTCTTCTATTGAGAAAGCTCACATTCTTGCCTTGTACACATAAAAATATTATTTAGAGCCAACAAAATCCATCCATCCCATTGATTCCATGCCACAATCCATCATGTGATCATTCTACCCTCCATATACGTTCTATATATAATCCAAGTCCAAGAGGCTGCACTTGCATCTTCAATAGAGATCACTCAACCACAATTAGCTTAGTTTGCCACATTTTAAGCATGATATTGCTTTGATGCCCACAAAAGATGTAGTTAGAACTTACAAGTAAATTGGATTTTCATGATGGAATAAAGAAAAGGCCAATGATGCCTTATTATCTCATACTCTCATATACATGTATATCGTAATGCGGACGTAGAGCCATCTTTTCTAAGCCGAAATACAATTTGTTAAATCACGCATGTTAATTAACATAAAAGAACATGTATCAACTGAGTCCTCTAGTAAATTTTCTGTCAGCCAACTTTTTCAGATAGTTAAACATGAGGACATATCAACCTCACACATCTCCCTCATCAAGAAGACAAACATGCGCGAGATCGGGAGGTCAGGTGTCATCCTCTTTGCGATCGCCATTAATTTATCATATTTGTGTTCAAGGTTCTCATGATGACATAAAATATATACCTAATCCTAACTTCTTGCACAATCCCCTAATAAAAGTCATGAATTAGTCGTCTAACAGATATCAAGTGTGTCACACTACAAAGGTATAACTACACAACTTGATGGAAAACATTAGCGACAAGGAAGTTACGAAGAGCTGTCTCATTACCTTAAGCGAAAGGAGAACTTTCTGAGAGCGAGTAGTCGAGACCACAGAAACCAGAACCTCCCTCCCTCCAGTGCATGAACCTACAAGCAGACAAGTCTTTTCCTCAGCTTGCTTCTCTATCAAACACTGGTATAGAACGTCGACCACGGAACGAAATCCGACTTCCAGCGAGAGAATGGAGGACCAGGTCAATGGTGGTTTTGATGCAGGAGCGAAGCAAATTTTAACTGAAGCAACTAATGAGCAACAAAGAGACAAGAATCAAGATCAAATGAAGAAGAGACAGCATCATATGGGAAGCTGATACAACTCAAATAAATAAGAGAAAGATATTTATGTGGATAGCAAGAGAATACCAAGTGGAGATAAAGTGACCTGATAGCTCCAAAGTGAGAGGTGCTGCATCCACTGGTCAAACAGAAAGAAATCCGGTCAAACAGAAAGAAAGCACAAAAAAGCAAGGAATGTAAAGAAAGATCAAAGGTAGCCGTAGCTCACCATGGAGGCATGGTTGAGGAAATAGTAATCTTACCTACACGATTGTTACAGTTGATCTACGCCCAAGAAGAACGCAACGAATTCTTGAGGGTGGGTTTGAGCATGGATCTTGACGAAGACTAGAAAGGAAAAGAGGAAGAAAGCGGAGAAGGAAAGGAGAGAGAAGACAATAGGCATATGGATGGATCATGTACTTCGCCCTTATCCGAAACAATCGTCTCAAAAGTCACGCTTCCATGATCCATAAGTTCCAGTCTCTCCAAGTCTGAAATAGACCCAAAACTAGTAGTAGTAGTAGCAGCAGTACTTGGGAAACCAAGCTGATTAAACAGACAAGCGAAACAAGTCAAGACAGCATCGAAGTTCGAGGAGGAGGAGGAGGAGGAAAAGGAAAAGCCTGCCTCGCACGAGCGTCCAATCAGATCCACCATCGATATACCCACACAAGGTTGCCTCTTTCACCAAATCGCATCATCGTCACCGTCATCGACCCTCTTCACACAAGATCAAAGAAGCAAGGGAAGAAGAAAAAGGGAAAAGGAAACCAGATTTCTCTCATCCGGCACCGCCAGGGAGACAGGGATGACAGAGAGAGACGTGAGCACGCAACAGCGACGGCATCCCGGCGATACCCACGCCGCTGTGTGCTCACTCTCTTCTGTCAAGTAGATCACCCCGGACGACGCCGGAATCGATGCATATAATAACAAAGCCCACAAAGTCTAGACCGGAGGAGGAGGAGGAGGAGAATGGAAAGAAACCAAGCAGAAGAGCGGCTCGCGCGTCCACCACCCAAGGCTGCCTCCGCCTTCGCTCTCTCATCGCCTGCTCATCGCATCACCTGATCCAATTCTAGGGTTAACTCCGCTGCCGACTCTTGGCTCACACGTGTCTGCGCTTCCCGTGACGACAGAAGAACACGTATGGGAACGGAGAAGGGAAAAAAAAACTATGAGGACTCCACCCGCATAATAAATCATATGCGACCGCTGTATCGGCCACTCGTTCCGTGACCGCAGCCCGATCACGCGGTACTCGAAGGGTGTCAATCAATGCCCGCTCCATCTGAGAGGGAACCGTGCCGGGCCCACCACTGCCGGCGCTCGTGATTGGAGGCGGTCAGGACATACAGAGACGTGTCGTCGCCTTCGCGTCGCCGTACGAGACCGGGAATTTCTTGTGTTCCAGTGGGGCTATGTACGGTCCTGATCGACGCACTGTAGCGTGATGGACAAAGCAAGTCGTCCAACCTCCTTGTGTCACCGGTCACGCATACCTGACCTGTTATTGGACCGAACCAGAGGGTCCCACATCCCTCTTAACTCGAGAGATTAGATTGGCGAAGGTAATGTCACGTTGATTAGACTCCAAAGGCTAATTAGTCTACAGCCTGTTGTCATCATTGACCTGGTCAACGCAACTTTGGGTGTATGTGTATGCTCTCAAGATGAGCGCTGTTAATTGCTAGTGAAGATGACGACGTTTGAGGTGGTGACATGAGAATCCATAGTGGATGCCGCTCTACCAAGTAAACTTGTATTCCTTGTGTCATTGACGTTTTGGCTCTTCATTTGACCTTATAAGCTTTGCACCATGGCTTCCTCTTTGACTTTGTAATCTTCTTTGCACATGGCACAATAGCAACTAATTCCTTTGATGAGATCAAATGACCTTTTAAATATAAATTATAATTATATATATATATATATACATATATATATATATATATATATATATATACATAGAGAGAGAGAGAGAGAGAGAGAGAGAGATGCTTTGGATGTATGATATTTGAAGGATTCTAATCTTCATTCTTGAATCTTTTTTGAAGTGGTTCTTTTTTATTTGTTGTGGAACTTGAAACAAGAAATGCATAAGGAAAAAGAGGGGAAGTATTCAATTGCTTGGATCATGATGAAAAATACTATTGTGTACAACAATATCATGAATTTGTATCAATAAAACATGGATAATTAAGTTTGATGCATCTGTTTTGCGTTACTAAACACTACATATTAGTGGTTGTAGAATGATTCAGTTTTTCTCTCTTTAATTTCCATGAAATGTAATGTATTGCATCGAATGTCAAAGTTACATGCTTCTAGTTTATAATGAATCACTGTAATATGGAAAACACTAACAAATTATAATTTGAAATTGCATGAAGAAATTGATTGGGTAGAGAACTTAGCCACCCTGAAGAACAAAAAGAATGTGTGTGTGTGTGTGTTTTTCAAAAAATTATTTTCTATTTATTATATCAAACAACAAATAAGATATTCTCATACAGACTGGAATATAAGACATATCAATAATACAATAATGCACTAATTATTTGGATGTCTCAAGTTAAAAAAAAGAAAAAAGTGTGTTATCAGTCCATTCTACACTACAAATCTGCTTCACTTTAATCTAACTTGACAAGATAATTAGAACATCAAGGAAATTGGTGATTAGATATCTATATGCCGAGTGAAGGCCCAAGGCAAAGTAATTTTTACATTCTCTCTTTTCCTTCTCAAATGTGTTGATTTAAAGTTATTGGGTTTTCTCTCTATCGGCTTAAGCTCTGATATAATAACAAAAAATTTGATTGAGGTTTTTGGTAATCTAATTAAAATATTTATCATGGCATCAGAACAGATCGTAAGTTTTAAATCTTCATCCGGTTCAATCAATACTTGTGTAACGTCTTCATGAACTAAGTCGAGATTAACTTTGTAAGTGAGAAGGTGTGTTAAAATTCATATATACATTGAACCATTTCTTATCAGCTTATTAAGCTCTGATGCCATGGTAATCTAATCGTGATTTTTTGGCAACCCAATCAAAATCTTTACCACTTTTGATAGTTGGCATGTCAATGTTAGAACCTTCATCATTAATCAACTACATACTCTATTGCATAATATATATATATATATATATATATATATATATAACATGGAAAAGTACACACAACAAAAACTATCATCTAGTTGTTTCTTTCAGACACATGGTTGTCGATGACATTTAGTGACCCGGTGCACATAATGGGGAAGAAGAGATAAAGTTGCTCCAAGGAGAGAAACTTTGTAGGGATTGTGCAGGAAAGTCGTTGAAATATGCAGCTCAACTAAGTGTTGGAAATTCCAAAGGTCATTAGAAGTCAAATTATGATTTTAATTGTATTATTATGATAATAATAGTGATATAAGTTACATAACATTGATAATAAGATAAAATAGTTTTTATTAGTTATTGATAATCTATGAATTATATAGTCAATTCATAGAGTTTTTTTTGTTTTTGCTAACATTAGTGGTATTAAAGTCATATTTCATCCATGTTGTTCATAACATACAATGTAAATTTTGAGATGTTTCTTTGATGGAATAGATTTATTTGATTTGATCATAAATTTTATTTTAATCAGTATTTTATCTCTTCTTATTTCACAATCGATTTTTCATGTTCATATTTTTTATTATAATTGTTATATAATGATTGTGGGGTTTGGACATCTTGGAACCCTTTCCACCCACTCTAGACCAAAGGAATTATTTAATCATCAGACTTGACTACTTTACCAAATGAGCTGAAGGGGGAGCCTTTGGCATCAATCATGGATAGACATGTGGAAGGATTCATTTAGAAGAACATTATTTCTCGGTTTGGAGTCTCATAGGCACTACTAATCACTAACATTATGATGCAATTAAATAATGTTAAGTTCATAGAGTTCTGTGACTCCTTTGGGATTCACCTAAAATTAACTAGAGAATCGCCTTCCTGCCTAACTTATGAAACAGAAGTTGTGCTCTTAATTGAATTGATATTACCAACCATCCGAACTCAACACTTGTCTAAGGAGTCATCGAATGTTATGTTCAAGGCAAATATAGATCTAATCAATGAAGTCAAAGCACGGCCTCATCTCAAAAACTTAGCTTACAAAAAGTCAACTGCCAAGACCTTCAATACTAAGGTTCACCCTCCTCAGTTGAAGGAGGAAGGCAGTTTTAAGAAGAGCCAAAGTCAGTGACTTGACTCCAAACATAAGCAAGTTGGTGTCGACTTGGGAAGGGTAGTATTGGATTTTGGAAAAAGTCTGACCAGGAACTTAATGACTCTTAAGACTCTTGGTAGGTTAGACATTCCCAAGACATTTCACATGTTAAGAAACATTATCCCTAATCTTGTAATCTTTCTAATAGTTGCAAAATAAATTGTAAAGACACTTTGACTTAGGAAAAGGAGAATTTCATTCATGAAAATTTTTACATTATTCTCGAGAGTCCTTACACTATAATACGGGCTTCCAAACGATAAAAGAAAAACAAAAAGAGAAAGCAAGAACACAAAAAGACAAGCTGATTCAGCTACCCTTCTAATATTTCATCTATGGGGGGTCGAGTCTTGAGTTGGAGATAGGGCCAGTAGAGTGGACTCCTTGGCAACTGGTGGTTCAAGGTTAGGAGGATCAACCTTCCGAGTCGACTTGTTAAGCGAGGTCTCTCCCATTGGTTCCTCCATTGTAGTCACACCTTCAATTTTATCGCTAGCCTGGACTTCACCACCTTCAATGTCGATTGTTGTCTCGCTCCGATCATTGATGCCATCAGACCCAACCAATACAAGTTTGTTATTAGTGAGGTACGCAACGATAGAGTACTCCGAGAGTGGAAGCCTAGGGTGGTCATGCTTGGCCTATAAGATTGCAAGTTTATAATCAAAGGCAAAGAAATTATGTCCTAGCCTCATTAATCCCTTCTTGAATAATCAAGAGGCCTTATACTTGGCCACCTTGCACACCATCACCTTTGCTTCATGAGCCTCGACTCTCTCCAATTTCTAAATCAATGTCTTGTTGTCTCACCCAAGGTTATTGACCTTTCTATCCTTAAACAGTCAACATCGGTCTCAACTTCTATGGCCCTATAATGTTCCCTATCATTTTCCACCTTCACCACCTCGACCGACCACTTCAAGGAGTCCACTTGTCGCCAAAGTATCGTCATCAACTCCCTCTTTACTGAATCCTCATGCTCTAGCTCGTCAACTTGGGCCTGGAGTTGGGTCAACTTATCCTACTATTGAGATTTCTTAGCTACTGCATCATCCTGCTCCTTTTTTATAGCTTCAACTTCTTAGAGATTATCGACGATAGTCAAGGAATCTCAAGCTTGGTCAAAGACCGATGCCATAAGCTTTTGTAGGGCAAAGGCACAAGTCAAGAAATATTTAAAGTATGAAAGTTATCCATAAAGAAGTATGACACTCTCCATAACTACATACTTATGCACATCAAAGAGAAGGTCTTTAGTAGGCCACAAATAGAGGACCTTGGTCAAGGCTAGGAGGCATCGATTCCAAGAGATGGCCTTCCTTGAAACCTCACATGGCCAAATGGACCTAGTCATGTTCCAATTGGGGACACAAATATCCCTTTCCTCCATTGACCACCCCATCATCGACTCACAACCATGGAAATTCTACTAGATCAACAAAATTCCTATCGTCGACTCCCTACTGACCTCTTCTTCTCTATAGGCTAACCCCCTAAAGTACAAACTTTAGTAGGTGAACATAAGGGTTAGCGTTGGGGACATTTGTGTCCTTCTGCATTCTCTGACAAACACTGTAAGAAAGCAACATGAATTCAACATCATCTGGGTAATAGAGAACTTTCAAAAATTAAAAGTCTCGATAAAAAAATTGGCAAAGGGGGAAGCATAGCCCTGCCTCTAGTGCATCTGTGCATGTCCAAAACATGTGATGTGATGCATAAGGTCTGTCACTCGATCGAGCAGGCACTAGTTCAAACGTGATCAGTATGTCATACACCTTATGAAGCATCTCTAGGTCGAAAGCCAACACTATTGAGTCTAAGTTGAAGGACTCCACCATTGGTAGTGGAGCCACACCATAAGATGGATTCGTCTCTAAGGTGGTAGCCTCCACCGGTGTGGCCAACTCGGCACCCTTTAAGGATTAAACTTCCACCATTGACAATAAGGGTGGTGATAGGATCGATGACCTTTCTGAGTCCGATGTGCTAGAGGAGAAAGAGGAGGATGGGATCATTGACCTTAGTATGCTGGGAGATTAGTGTCAAGATTAATGTTTGAGGAGGTTTGAGTTGTAAGCAAAGGTAGAGAGCAACTATTGTCATAGGTCACTATTTATAAGGGCCGAGGGTGGTGTTTTTGCTACCTGGTAACTTGTTTAGTCTCTAAGCACCTTGAGAAGGGAGGTATATATGACACTATCTAGCATGCTTCAGGATGCGTGGCATGATATGAATAACCCAAGGGTCATTCAAATCATCAAAAGATCATATCGAATTTGCTAAGATCCATGCAATGACCGTACGACATGTAAGGATTTTGTCATATTAACCCCATTATAGGTAGGTATAACACGTGACTAGTTGTCAGATTATGCTTGGATCCACCCGGACTCTCCCTCCCACTAAGGGAAAACATGTGCATCATGCGACGTTGGCCCACTATGCCACCACACCCAACCTCATCAACCCACTACGCCACCGTGCTTAGCTTTGTCAGCCCACTGTGCACCTCATGCCTAGACTTGTCAACCCACTATGTGCCATCGAACCCGACTTGGTTGGCCCACTAAGCGCCATCCCCCTTGCTTAGTGGCTACCTCTATTTGGATGAGAGCAACCCTAAAGGTAAGAGGGTTGTTGTTTCTTGGGCTTGGCTTTGTTTGATCAAATAAGGCTAAATAGTGTTAAGATTGTCCCTGATCATAACTCCGCTAATTAGGTGATTCATGTCCCTTTGAAT
Organism: Musa itinerans; assembly: GCA_001649415.1. Taxonomy (NCBI): domain Eukaryota; kingdom Viridiplantae; phylum Streptophyta; class Magnoliopsida; order Zingiberales; family Musaceae; genus Musa; species Musa itinerans. The sequence goes on along the minus strand of LVTN01000223.1, from coordinate 188,105 downwards.
CTTGCTATGATGTTAAAGAAACTCGACTTCAGTAACTTCTTCGAAGAACTATCTTCCTACACTTGGTTTCTTCCCTTTGAGTCTAATTTGGAATACAACTTTGATGCCTCCTCGGGTGGTAGTGGACTTTTTCTCAACGATAGTGACCTCTTCAAGGGGTTTCTCTTAGTTAGTAATTAAGTCTTTGATAGATGACAATATCTCGCTCAACTTATCGTATAGTATCGAAGGCTTGGACGACTTCAAGTTCTTAATATTCACAATTGAGTATATCTTCATGTAAGGCAGCAACTCGAGTTGATATGTATTGTCTCGAATTCACTTTAAGACTTTGACTTTTTCTATAATGCTTTTGAATTCTAGGTCTTCTATTTACATGTCTGCATAATTCTTGTGAAAACTACGTATGACCTACATATACACAAACAAGCAAAGATTTGTAATCAAGGATTGCGATAACATGTTAGCTAGCTTATTTTGTGCTCCCTTTTTATGCTTGATCACTAGGTTGAATTGCTATAGATATGACATCCACTTCATGTGCTATGCTTACTATAATTTGTATTGTATTTGAAGATACAGAAGTGGTTGATTATCGGTATAGACAATCATCTCTTTCCTTAGGAGATACATGTGCCAATATTTGATTTCTTGATGTAGTATAAGCAATTCTTTATCATAAGTAGGATAACTTTTTTGAGATCCTTAGAACATCTCATAGTGGTATGCCAAAGGTTGGCCATCTTGCATCAAAATAGCCACCATCTTGTATCTAAACATGTCTACCTCCAACTCGAATGGTCATTGCAGATTCGGTAAGGCTAGCATGGGCACCTCGTTGGTTTTCCTCTTTAGCAAGTGGAATGTATAATCATGATTTTCATCCACTCAAAATTTTGACCTATTTTGGTAAAGGAATACAAACTATTTTGGTAAGGGAATACAAAGGAGTTGCAAGAAAGGAGAAGTTTTGGATGAACTTATGTAGGTATTAATATGCACCTAGAAAGCTCTAAAATTCTGTGAACATCCTCGATTTTAGCCGCTCTTAGATTGCTTTGACCTTATTCAGATTGATCTAGATTCTTTCTCTACCAATGATAAAGCCAAGGTAGATGAGATTTCTTTATCAAATTTGTATTTTTTTGGATTGAGCCATAGTTGGTGCTTCATCAAAAGCTCAAATATCTTTTTCACATACTCAACATGCTCTTCTTGTGACTTGTTATAGATGAGGATATATCATTGAGATAGATGATAATAAAATCTCTAATATAAGAGTATAGTACATTGTCAATGAGTTATATGAAGGTGGCTAATGCATTGCATTGCATAGGCCGAAAGACATCACTAACCACTCAAATAATCCTTGTCTTATCTTGAATGTTATTTTTCAAGTATCTTCTTCTTAGATTTGAACTTAATGATATTTTGATTTATCTAGCTTAGAGAAGACCATGGCATATTGTAGTTGGTCTAGCAAGTCATCAATTTATGGTAGTAGGTATTGGTTCTGCACCGTGATCTTGTTCAAGGTGCGATAGTTGATACACAAACGTAAACCTCCATCTTTCTTTGGAACCATCACTACTAGTGAGCCACAAGAGGAACTACTCAGCTGAATAACACCATTCTCAATAAGCTAAGGAACGTGTCTTTTGATTTCTCCATGATCAAACTCCAATACATGCTAAGTTTCCACGAAGGGCATCAGAGATAAGTTGGATTTTGTGCTCCACTGCACGTAATGAGGGAAGATCGCTATGTTCTTCAAAAAGCTTCATATTCTTGCTAATGAGCTACTATAGGCCTTCATCTTCTATGGTTTTATAGGCTGATACCAAGGGTAATATCTGTGTTACTATTCTAATCGTTCAGATGATCAAGAGTACAATTTTTCGGCATGCATTCACCATCCTTTTTACTTGGGTGATTGTCACTAGGTCAATTGGCCATCCACTTCAATCATTCTTAATGATGAACTTATTATTGAGGCCAATGATAGTAGATGGCTTTTCAGTCCCATAAGTATGGACTCCTAAAGATGACTTGACATATATCGATGGGCACCACCTCATATGTCACATCGTCAATGTATTTGTTGGTGATCACAAATTTAAATGTGCACTAGCAATCTATCCTCATCTCGACATCTTTATGGATCCACCCCAATGGATATGGTTTCGGACGAGGAATGGTCTTGAGCCCAAGTCTCTGCACTAAGCTTATCGAGATGAGATTCTTTTGGCTTCCGATGTTGATAATCGTATTGATGACCTTTTGTTTCACTTGGATATTGGAAGTGAATAATCCTTCTTAAACTTCTAGATCATGGGTCAAATTTGAGTCTATAACCTTCGATCTAACCAACAATGATATACTCAAATTCAGGTGTGAAATGGTGTCAGTTCGGTTCAATCATCTCCTACAGTAGTAGTGGTCATTATATGCCGATTCTGATTATTCTTCTTTTACTTCTTCGGAACGAGTTTGGGGTGAACCTTCTAATATTTCTTCTATGTATGACCTACAATTTTAAGCGAATGTAAGACATAATTTTTTTTGAAAAAAGATGTGGTTTTACCACTCTCGAGGTTCTTCTTGGCTTTTAGGTGTTTCCCTTTTGCCTTCTTCGCGCTCTTATTAGTGTAGGTTTGATTCTCTTTTTCGATTATCACTATCATCACACTCACTCTTATGATACACTTGATGCCATTGCATGGCTCTCACCTCTCCACTGCTGCATCTCCAAACGAAAGAAAGAAGTTCACTGAAAACCCTACTCAGACAACATTCCATGGCAATGGAAACAATCAGCAGCACCCACACATTCTCTACACAACAAGTAAACAAGAAACGAAAAAGGCAGTGAAAGTAGACATGTTGGTAAGAGAATAATATATGTCATGTGATGTAGGTTCGTTTTCAGAATGGTAGATTAATAGTGTCGGTGGCCATGTGATGGAAGGAAAGTATATTGTAGTTCTGTGAGGTGTGAGTTTGTGCTGAGGTGCTACTTGTTGATGTCACTATTAAATGAAGCATGATGACATACACTAGAAGAAAAATTAGAAGAGAAGGTGAAGTAATCGTAGATGTGTGTCTTGACATGAGGCACAGATGACAAAAACAAGGAGAGGTTTAGTTTAGTTATCATTCTTGACTCCATTATTAAGAAGACTTTGAGTGCATTGACTGCAAGGGCCTTCTTGTGTTCCTGAAGTTGGAACATGGATAGTTAAAATCATAGATTCTTCAAATCATATCTATTGCATAAGCCAAATCTTCTTCAAGTACAAATTGGTTGCTTCCCTAATTGAAACATGGATTGGAATCAAGCAACCATTAATAAAGAACTGTAATGAAGAAGACCATCCTAATCTTCTTCACAATGACACTTGTTAGCTAAAAACTAGATAAGTAACAGCAAAAATATATGTTAATTCACAATGTAATGTTCTCTAAATGAATGGTTTTGATACTTTTCTAACTTTGATTTATATCTATGTGTTGATATTTGCCCCAACCAAGGTGTGAGATGATGGTTGCTACATGAGCTGGTTTCAGAGATTTCCATGGTATCATGTTGGCTAATTGAAAAAAAAAACAAAGGAATTATGTGTTTGCATTATGAACATGACATTAATCAGTCATTTGCGTATAGTCTTTTCTTAATATCACTATCCAAGTAATATTGACATCATTCTGATAGAAGCATGTGAATGACTTATTAAGCATTGGCATCCATCATTGTCAAAGGATCAAATCTGCAACAGTATAAGATAAGACCTACAGCTTGTCTCCATTGACCTACTGGAGTCAGGTCAGGATATGCAATTGCAATGCAATTGCAGGAAGAAGTGGATTCATCAATGATCAATTATTTTGCAACAACAATAACTCATATTTGATTTGGCTTGGGAAGACTTGATGTGTTGGTTGGTCACCAGCAGATATTAAATATGGTGGTTGGATTGATAAGAAGATTTTCACATATGGTTGTTGGTTGTGTTCACATGTTCATGAGTTTAAACCCCATTGATTCAATTGTGTCATATATTTTTTTAATTTTTATTTTTATCAACGAAAAAATGTACTCGATGCGGGGTTTAGGGAGGGTCAATATACATATTTTTATCATTAAATATTTAAAAAAATATTTTCAAATCATGATCTCTTAAGTTTTAAAGGAGCAACCTTACTATTATACCAAAAGGCTCGAACCGATTTCCCGATTTTTATGATAAGAAAGTTATATTAAATTAATAACAAAATTACTAAAATCCCTTCTCTTTAATCATCTGATATATCTTTCTCTCTCTAATTTCTTCTCGACTTGATCATCTTACCTTAACGAGTGTATTTTATGTAACATACAATGACATTAAACATAAATATAAATTTTCAATAAATGTTGTTATAATTGTAGACACAAATATAGGTATGGATTTGTGATTTATTATATTTTTTTCTAGTTTACTAGAGTACATCCATGTTTTCTTCTTTTTTTTCGGTTCGATCTAATCGACTTCTCCTTTTGAATCAAACCAATAGATAGAAGATACATTGCATATGTATAAATATAAATACAAATGTAATATCATTTACTCACATTTTTTCTCCAAGGATCCAAGTAAAAAAAGGATATACTTTCTTTTTCCTTTTTGTTTTTTCTTAGGATACTCTTTTGGTTCATCTGATATTTTGGTCACAGGACTTGGTCTCAGTCATGCATGGAAATAAAGTTGTAGAGGGACTCCCACATTTTGACCCTAAAGAAATGCCCCACAAGTCCATCAATCTGCATGAAGCTTCCAGTTGGATTTTATGAAAACCACAATCAATTCATGGGATGAAAGAATAATCAAATTATAAATCACAGAGAAAATTTTAGTCATATGTAATTATGTTGCAAACCTTAAACTTAGAAATATGATTTCTCTCTCCAAATGTATTATCTTATATGTCTTTCATGAAAGACCATATTATAGAAAAGTAAATAAATTCAAATATATTTCCTATGTAATACTCCTTTTTAGCAATCCATCTTAATATTAATTAATATTTTTTTAATTACACAAAAATTAAAAGGATACCTTATTTAAGGATACCCAATTCTAATTTAAGCATGTGAAATAGACATAGCAAACTTTAGAAAACCTGATTCATTGGCATTATCATTTACCGATAAAACGACAAAAAATATCATACTTAAGAAATCCACATTTTTTTATATGAATCTAGCTAACCTATAATTCAAGTCAGTACTCATTTTCTACTAAAAACCATCCTAAACTCGATTAAAAGGTATCCAAATATATTTTAAGTAGGTTAAGTACACTAGTATAGTTAAGAAAAAAAGAAACTAATCCACATCCTTAGGTTGATGTATGCTATTGATTATATAGATCAAATATTGTAGTCAACCATACAAAAATGTTCCAATTTATTCGGAAAAAAAATATGAAAAGTCCTCACTCCTACATACTTTGTCATTTTTCTTTGATTCTTCATAAGATGAACTTTATCATTATTCTGATCTTTCAATGTTTAAATTTTTGATTGAATGTATATGTTAAAAAAATTTAAATAATGAATAAGTGAGAAAATTGACTAATTAACTTTTCCCTAAATAGAAATGTGTTAAATATTAGAAATATTTTCTCCGAGGTTTCTTAGTAGTTCACATGAACCTTATCCCTCATATAGAAATCTCCAAATTTACTTTATAGAATAGAAGGTTCGAAGCATTAAAAAAAGAGAACTTGAGGATTTGATGTTATCTGTAAGGATGACTGATGAAACAAAAGAAAAGTTGGACAATAGTAGAAGCTATAATTACTTTCTTGCAGGTAAACTGCTGGTGAAGAAAAAGTGGTATATTAGTCTTAGAAGTAGAAGAAATCTTCTCCACTAAGTGATACACACAAAGGACTAAGTCATCTGGTTTACAAATTCAACATCTCAATTTACTTTTCTGCACTATCAATTTGACTATCTAGAAAAGTCCAGTTAATTTATTGCTGTTAATCTTTAGATCAATTTCCCTTGATAAACTTTTAGGTCAAGTTGATCTGCTTGATGCACAGACTAATGGCAGCAGCTAACCTGTTGCTTGTTCTTGAGACATTCCAAGACAGTAGTAATCTATTGCCAATTTATGTCTTTGATCAACTTATTGTGGAACCCAAGAGAGCTATGGATTATAAGTTCAGTGACCTGTTAATTTGACATCCACAATAATTGCAGAACCAACTGAAGCTTTAGGATCAAGTTTTGAAGTCAAGCGGAAAAAATTGACTCTCATCAAGAAAGAGAAAACAAGAGAAGAAAGAGGGGGCAAATGGGCGATGACTGACTTGGAAATCACAAAAGAAGAAGGTATCATGTATTGGCTGTCTCCTTCTCCCACTCTCTCTCTCTCTCTCTCTCTCTTGTCTCCTCTTATCCAGTTTGATGTGTGGTTGAAGGGTGATGACACTTGCATGACATCTCCATGAATGAGGTAACCATTGAGATTGTTCTACAAATTCATCGCCCCTCTTTTCCTGACAGATTCCTCTCCAAGTCCACAAGACTCAATGCAAACTTCTCTACATAAGCAGCAGCTTCGTTCGACTCCTTGTTCCTCTCATATTGGCCTTCGAACCATCGATGGATTCGGAATGGATCGATCCATCTCTTAGCCTCGACCTCAGCATCGGCAGGTCTCCTGACCAAGCTTCGGTAAGTAACTACATGCTTATGATCGATCACCACCATGATCGACATCATCTGAAACCATGTGAGATCATTGTGACTGCAGAACGGAGATTTAGAAGCCAAGCTGAATGAACTGAGTGAGGAGAACAAGAGGCTAAACGAGATGGTCAAAGCCATGTATTCCAACCACACAGCTCTTCACCATCAGTTGATGGACCTCACAAACTCAGTACCCCCGGCGAAGAAGAGGAAGAGGATGAGTGCCAACATGACCAGTATCTACACGACTTCCGTGAGGATCGATGCATCCAGTTCGAGCCTGGTGAGTAGCGTAGCTCTTCACGCTGTTATTTGCAGGAACGTAATTGCAGCAGCATGAATTAAGTTGCCTCATGTCGTGTGTGTGTGTGTTTAAGGTGGTGAGAGATGGCTATCAATGGAGGAAGTATGGGCAGAAGGTTACCAAGGACAATCCATCTCCAAGAGCTTACTTTAGATGCTCCTTTGCCCCTTCATGTCCTGTGAAGAAGAAGGTACCAACACATCCAACATTTCTTCTTCTTCTTCTTCTTCTGGACATGTTGGGAATTAGAGAACCAAAACCTCAATATTTCCTCTCAGCAATTAATTCACCCGTGATATTTATTGTTAGATTAATTTTCTCTTTAACTTGATTGGATGATTTAATCACTTTAACGTATTCTTTTCTTTGATGACCAATTAAATTTGATGAACATCCCACTGTTTCTTTCTTTCAGTTTTATATCTATTTTATTACATATCTCTAAAATAATAAGGAAATATGATGTTTTTCAAACATATTTAATAGTTTTTATACAATTTGTACAATAAAAAATTATAGAAATGTTATTGTAAATGAAATGAAACAGATTGATCACAAAAGAAACTCGAGTTGGATAAATTTCGTTGTGCAAGTCTCCAGAAATTTACACGATGAGCAGAAGAAAACAATCCTAAACACTAGAACAGATGAGACCGGGCAACTTCCACTGATCATTAACGTGATGCAACTGACTCTCGTTGGTCATCCTTGCTTGCCGCAGGTGCAGAGAAGTGCGGAAGACAGCTCAGTGTTGATAGCTACTTACGAAGGTGAGCACAACCATGATCCGCCAACCACGGGGAACGAGTCGCTCCCTTGCTTCGGCTCTCTCAGTTCTTCGGACTCTGCAGTCGCCCTGGATCTCAGGCCACAACGATTCAAGTCGGAGGTTGAGTGTGTCGAATTCCAACGAATCTTGGCGGAGAAGATGGCCTCATCATTGACTCAGGATCCAAGTTTTGCAGAAGCGCTTGCAAGTGCCATCTCCGGAAGAATGTTTCAGCATCTGCAAGCTCAAAGCTGACCGGAAGTGATTTTTCTGGGGCAACAGAAATCACTGCCAGTTAGTTCTCGGAGGATCTGCTTCCTGCAGACCTGCTAATAAGAGTCGGATCGAAGAATTCAGAATCGGAGTTTCCAAGTTATCAGCAGATTTAATTGAGTCGATGTTTCTCAGGGGAAATTGGGTTAATTATCGCAAGAACAATAAAAAAAGCATCATGAAGTTCATCCAGTCTTGTAGTGACGATTGCAAGTCTTATCAATATGATAGATAATTCATCATCTCTATTATAATAACTAAACGTTCCTACTGCAATTGTAGAAATGTGGCGTGTCCCATTTCGGATGGTGCAGTTCGGTCTTGGAGGAAACGTATAGGTAGGACTGTCGTTGACGAACCTCTTGAAGAAAGCAATATACCGCAAAGCTGATCGAACAGAAGTGAGCAATCAATCCACGAAGCAGACATGAAATAGTGAGGATTCAAAATCAATTACTCGTACCAACAAACAAATAACATATGTTCTCGGTGATGATTGATCCCGGTTATGTTCAGACAAGCTTCGTGATGATAGCCAACGATATAACAAAAAGAAGTCAATCGATTTCATGTATGACATCTGCCACAGGTGGAAAGATGGCAAGACAAAGGTGTGCAAAAAATCCCTCATAAATCATATGGCTATGTCCATATTCCAAAATAAATAATTTCTCGTGAGTCTACGGACCATACCAAATGATCCATTCAAAAAATTCTCATAAAAGATTCTTTATAATCATGCATGATAACAATATTTTAGGATATAAATTAATTGTTACTGGGATGATTAATTGTGATGATATACATACGGATTAACTCATTTAAATCATTTTAATTATTGACATAATTAGCTCAAATATAACAACCGACTATTAATCCTTAGATTAATATTATAATTGAGATAAGAAATAGTTTTGAGTTAGTTTAATTTTATCAATTACACACAAAACAATTTTAATTTCAGAAAACAGTTGAAAACCGACCCAAACCCACCAAGTAAACCTCAACGGGCAACACAGGAATCAACGGTCGGTAATACTTCTTCTTCCACTGGCTTCACCTTTCCGGAGCGTTGGATCTTTATAACGCATCGAGCAGGGCCAGAGCAAAGAAAACTAGCGAAGCGGCGCCGAAACCCTTGATACCCCTTGCCTCCCACTCTCTATATCCCTCGGCTTCTCCCCGATCTCCGGGCTAACGCCTTAGCCGCTTCGATCCCACCTCCGGTCCAATGGCGGAAGGATCGGCGGTGGCGGATAAACCGGAGTGTGCCGCGGCCCCCGCATCCGGGTTGTCTCGGGTGGAGAGCCTGTTCCATAGGAGGATCGAGTTCCACCACGCGAGGAAGCCGTACTCTTCCTTCTCCAGTTCTGATGGGGATTTCCGCCTCGAAACCTTGAACCCCAGCTTGGGTCTCGACAGGCCGGCGGTTAGTCGTGGAGGGGCCTTTCCGGCCGGGGCGCCTTCTCCTGGGAAGCGATCGGGGGAGAGGGAGTTTTATGAGCACGGAATGGATCCTGAGCTTAGCTTTAGTATCACCTTCCGGAGAATAGTAAGTTTGTTGGGTTCTCGTGCAATTTGATTGAAACCTCGTTTAAGGAGGAACGAAGCTGTAGCTTCCGATCATCTATTGCTGCAATTTGTTCATGATGGGTTATTATTTCTGATTCTATTCTGTTCCTAATGTTTATTGGACAAAACTTGCATTTCTTTTCTTCCTTTCGTCAGATCATCTTCCTATGCATTTTGTGGTGATTGTTTAAGGATAATGTACTTCTGTTCTAAGTTATTATGTCCGTTTACAATTTTTTGATATTTATTTATTTTGCCTTGAATATGAACGTTTTTTTCTATCAATTCTGATATGTGAACTTATGAAAATTGTGTGTCTTACAGGGTGCTGGACTAGCAAATCTTGGCAACACTTGTTTTCTCAATTCAGTCCTCCAATGCCTGACGTACACTGAGCCCTTTGCTGCTTATTTGCAAAGTGGAAAGCATAAATCTTCTTGTAAGTTCTTTTTCCTACTCATTTATATGTTTTATTTAGGTGGTGTATTCTCCCACATCACTGTGCTTTTATTCATCAATTTTACATGGGCCACCGAAGTTGCCTACACAATATTTGCTTTCTTTCTTAGATTAGGTAAGTACACTAGGAATGCGGGTTAAGAATTTATGTGATGTGGTGTCATGTTAGTAATATACATCTTGTTTCCAATTAATCTTTATCTAATAACAACAACAGCAACACAAAGCATTATCCCTAACAACCACAGTTTTTTTGCCAAACTTTTGATCTTGCTTTCCTGTTTAGTTGTGAACTCTATTTCTTTGGAAATTTCTTGTGCTAGTTTTTGTAATCAAAATGGACAAAACTGCCTGTTTGTTCCCTCTTTGTATTTTATTGTTGCCATTATATTGCTAGTTGTTGTTGCACATCAATTCATATGTTCTTATTGTATTTAACATTTGTCAGTTCTCTATCTGTTGGAGAAATTTGTTACTAAAATGTCTTCAATATTTTGTCCATAGGTCATACAGCTGGATTTTGTGCAATGTGCGCTCTTCAGAATCATGTCATCACTGCTTTACAGTCAAGTGGCAAGATATTATCACCTTCTCATCTTGTCAAGAACTTGCGTTGTATCCTTATTATGCTGCACAGTTATTCAACTTCTCTACGAAATGTTTCCTCTAATATAATTATTATTTTGTTTAACCACCAGATTCAATGATTATTTAATTTTAAATTAACATCTTAGATAGTGACATTGTTGTTCTGTATTTTAGTTTAAAATGGCAAACCTTAACTCCATCTTAGGCATATCACGCAATTTTCGCAATTCCAGACAAGAGGATGCACATGAATACATGGTTAACTTGCTTGAATCCATGCACAAATGTTGTTTACCATCTGGAGTCCCAAGTGAGTCGCCGGGTGCTTATGAGAAAAGTTTGGTGCACAAGATATTTGGTGGCCGTCTCAGGAGTCAGGTAACTCTATGGATTTGCAATTATAAATATGCAATTTTAATGCTTATTTATTGGTATTAGATAAAGGATCTAATTGTTTTAGAAGACACTTTCCCTGAAAGGAAAATATAAGCAAACAAATCCAGTCTGTAATGTCAATGTTATTATTCCTTTGAACAGAGAATTTTTTTTTTTTGGACATTTGAAGTCTCATTTATAAAAGTCCATTATGGCAAAACTTCTTGAGTAATTGGTGAACTTAGAGATTGCATGCTTGAAGAATGTGATGTGACCTTAGCCATGAATTGTTACTGAGGCATGATTTTGTGCATACTAAAGCCTATCTGGGAGAATCCCTTAGCTTACAAACAATCTCTCTCTCTCTCTCTCTCTCTCTCTCTCTCTCTCTCTCTCTCTTCCAAAAACACATGGTTTGCAGAGCATTAGGAGGTTATGCAAAAAAATATGCCAACTTTGATTGTAAAACCTAATATAACTTAATGTTTAACGAGACAACTGTGGTTTAAAAGATGGTCTTTGATTATAAAGAACTAGAGCATAATGTTTAATGAGACAACTGTGGGTTTTACAAACTTTGGTGAAACCCAAGTGTAAAAGATGGCCTTCATATTTTGTTCAAAAAGGACATTGGTAACCATTCTCACTGATGCCTGCTCTAAATTTCACCTCCATTCTCATTTTATGTTTATATCAAGGTCAGCCATTGAGGATCTGTTCTTATTGTTTTCTGTCTTGTTCCCTTTGTATTGTTGAAATACATGTAAGTTACAAGACAATGCACTTTTTTTTTTTGCAGGTTAAATGCACACAGTGTTCCTACTCTTCCAGTAAATTTGATCCCTTCGTAGACTTGAGCCTTGAAATAGCAAAGGCTGATTCTTTGTGGAAGGCACTTACACATTTCACTGCTGTCGAGCAATTAGATGGAGGTGAGAGGCAGTACCAGTGCCAGCACTGCAAGGAGAAAGTTAGGGCCTTAAAGCAACTTACTATTCACAAGGCCCCATATGTTCTCACCATCCATCTCAAACGTTTTAGTTCTTATGTTCCTGGTCAGAAGATCGACAAAAAAGTGGATTTTGAGCCCACTCTTGACTTGAAACCTTTCCTGAGTGATCAACATGTGTGTAAATATTTAAGCAGTGATTCTTCCATTTTAAAAATGCTAAATCTTTCTGGTTAGATCTGATTATTTATCCATTCTTGATATTTTGCAGGGTGGAGATGTAAAATACACCCTTTATGGTGTCTTGGTGCATGCGGGTTGGAGTACCCATTCTGGACACTACTTTTGTTATGTTCGCACCTCAAGTGGCATGTGGCATTCTCTTGATGATAACCAGGTCTTATTATTTACTGTGTTTGATGATGTGTTGTTATATACGTGCAATTCTGTAGATAAAGTGATAACAGAGAAAGTTAAGTTTGTATGACTATATTATATACTTTTGCAATGGACATTCAACATTATAACAGGTTTATCTGATCTCCTTCCTGATGGGAGAAACTCTCAGATGGTGCTTTTTGACGTTTGTTTGCTGTTCTTTTAGGGGGGGTTGGGTTTCATGGGGTGAAAGGAAAAAACATGTTTTTCTTAGGAAGGTACTTGGAAAATGCATATTGAAAGCACTTGAATATTGAGGATACTAACAGATAATACAAGAAAGATAAATTAATTGCAGAACATTAATCAGCTAGCTTACACTTTATAAACTGATAAAAAATTTTGCTAGCTTGTATGTTGTAGAATATGCTATCTCACTACCTTACATATCTAAAACTTGATAGCATACATGTTCTAATATGATGTAGCACTTGTTAATTTTATGCTAGCTTGAATGATAAAACATGAGATTGTTTATAATGCAAATTTATTGTTCTCATGATGTGAAAATTGATGTAAAGGGAAAAGAACTACAAAATTGTAGTCTTCCCCTCTTTTTGTTGATGACAAAGGGGGAGAAGTATGATCATGTTATGCATGATGATGTGTTGCAATGACTTGAATTCAGCTTGAATTCAAGGTTCTATCAATGGCATATTGATAGGGGGAGTTTGTTTAAACTCCGGGAGTCAAGGTTAACTCCGTTATCAATTAGTTGTCATCATAAAAAAAGGGGAGATTATTGAATCTCGGATTTTGATAATGAAACCAATTGATAAGTGTTTAAGTTTTAATTTGCGTTTTGAGTGACGCAGGATGCTTCGATCTTGGAGAGACAATTAAAGCAGGAAGAATCATGTTGGGCCGGAGGAAAACGTGTCAGAAGATTGGACGTCGAGCCGGAGGATCGGTCGACGTATCGACAGAAGGCTTCGGGCCATGCATTCGGGCAACAGGCCAAGAAGAGCGGATATTGCGCCAAGGATATCGGAGTTGCGAAGTCAACTGGCCGATTGGGCAATAGGCCGCAAGAGAGGCAATAGGCCGCAAGAGAGAACGATGCGCCAAAGAATCGGACGAAGCGTCGAGGGACCAATGACATGCTGGACAACATGATTAATGCTTAGTATTAATTGTCTAAATTAAAGTATGTTTTTATATGTGCAGGATTAACTACGATAGCAAAGCATAAAGCAAAATAAAGTCCCGTAGTCAAGGACGCGATTTCGTTGAGCGCGCTTCAAACAGGCGTCGCCCGAGCCCAAGCGTTGGGCGCTTCAGGCAAGCGCCTGGGTTAACCAAGGCGATCGAACCAGGATTTTAGGTCTGGTTCGGTCCTGGTTCAGTCTCCGATGGTTAGTTGGTTCAATCGAACCAACTAAAACCGATATAAGTGACAACCCAACCCTAACCCTC
>LVTN01000223.1:137948-174186 GCA_001649415.1 Musa itinerans | reverse complement strand
CTCGCAAACGCTGCCGCTGTCGCCGCTCGCGCCTCCCGCTGCTCGTCACTGTCGCTGTCACCGCTCATCGCTGTCACCGCTCGCCGCTCGTCGCTGCCGCTTCCTCTTTTCTCAGTCAGCAGGCTCAGCACCCCTTTACACTTCCTTTTAACAGTATACGTATACTGTATACTGTTAAATATTATTAAGTTTATTTGAAATGATTAATTTTTAATAATGTTAATAGATTAATAATTATATTTATTAATTATAGCGCCTCGTTTCGCTCGGGCGTTTTTGGACCTTGGCGCCTTTTGGCGCCTAGCGCTTTTTAAATCACTGATCAGCATATATCATACAGATTTTCCTACTGGTCATGGGGTGGAAGGAAGAAACATGTTTTTCTTAGGTAGGCATTTGGAAAATGCACATTGAAAGCACTTGAATATTGAGGATACTAACAGATAATACAAGAAAGATAAATTGATTGCAGAGCATTAATCAGCATACATTATGCAGATTTTCCTACTCATCATGGGGTGGAAGGAAGAAACATGTTTTTCTTAGGTAGGTATTTGAAAAATGCACATTGAAAGCACTTGAATATTGAGGATACTAACAGATAATACAAGAAAGATAAATTAATTGCAGAGCATTAATCAGCATACATTATGCAGATTTTCCTACTGGTCATTGATGAAAGTTCATTTTTGATATGCTTTTTCTATTAGCAATTGTGTTCCTCTGTTGATTCTGTCAAACATTGATTTGCAGGTTGGCCAGGTCAGTGAAAAGACTGTATTAGCACAGAAAGCATATATGCTATTTTATGTCCGTGACAGAACTTCTATGCCAAAGGGATCAGTCAATATGGTCTACAAAGATAACATTTATGCTAATGCTACTGAAAAGAAACTGATTCCTGAATCATCCTTGGCCCTAAATGGGGCAGTTAAGAATTGTGTCAGAACTTGTAGCACCAATCTTCAATCTGGTTCAGTAAAGGACACTTTGTCACTTAACCCTTTACCTCAAGCAGTTTTGACTTTGCAAAAAAATAAGACCCTTGCTTTGAATGAAGTTCCAGAAGTGCAAATTAACAGAGAGGCAATAGGAAGAGAAACTTCCACTTTGCAACCAGATGGAGATTCTTTGCCAGAAGGATTACAGCAAACAACATCAACATCTGTAACCCTCCAGGTGATGAGAAAAGATTTCATGGTGGAGGAAGTTAAAGCCACATGTAGAATTGATGCTACTTTTATCCCTGGAAGTTGTCAATCAGATGGTGAAAGATATCAAATATCTGGGAGCACTAATGGAGAGGTGAAGTCAGTTGGGGTTATTGCTGTGCCGAATAACTCTAGCTGCACTCGCCCGAAGTCTCAGAAACATGAAAACAAACTTCTCAAAGAAAGGCATATGGCTAAGGTAACTTCAAAACTGTTTCATGTTACTTATGCGAGATGCTGGTTGTGTGCAGCCGCACTTTGTCTGACTTGTCACCTTATCCAATCTCAGGACAATGATGCTGAAAAAGGAATTTTGCAGACTCACGATATGCTTTGCAATGCAGTAAATAGCATACCTGAAGAAAATCGAAAAATCAAACTTTTAAATGGATTTACTAGGAAGGAAGCAAATGGCAGAGCACCAGTGGGAAATCTGGTATAGTTTTGTTGTACTTTTTCTTTGAGATCCTGTTTTTTGCTATTTTGAGTATTAATGTTTTCCTTGTTTGCTTGGCCAGACCGCACATCACAATGAGTGGTGCTCATCTAGCATGCTATCCCATGTGGAAAACCTTCATAAGCAGGAGAAGCGAAGGTTGGTTAATTTGTCAAAGAGACTAGACACTGCAAACAGCTTTGTTCAGGAGGATACTTTTAAAGACGACAGCAGAATTGACAATTTAAAGGCGCTGAAGCCAAAGAAGATTGCTAAGCGTCCGTTAAGAGGCATTTGTTTTGGCCGGAACCATATATTTTTTGCTTCTTTAAATCTGCACAAGATTAAGAAAGCTAGGAAAAGCAAAAAACAGCCTTCAAGTTATAAAATATTGCTAAAAGATGTTCCTGATGATATCAACATAAATGATCAGGCTGCATCCACTTCTGAGGCCACTGTACGTGAGCATTGTCATGAGAAACATTGCCGATCTAGACTGGTAGAAGACAATAATTCCAAAATGGTGAAGAGTGGGAACTATTGCAATGGTGAATCACTTAGTTCTACCAATAGAGGAGATAAGTTGAAGAATACTAATAAGAATGCAACACTTGATAATTTTGGGTTGCCAATAAGTTGCTTGAGTTCTGCAGAAAAATTGCTTAGCTCGAGAACCACGTATTCAGATGACAAAGGTATCCATCATGATTTTATGAACCTGCTGATGGGGGAGTTGAAAGAAACTACTGGTGAATATCTGCAATATCTGGTTTTACTTGTCATCCATTACATTTTTTGTTCTTATAATTGTTGTTGCTTACTAATCATTTGCCACATTGGGGATGCAGTTTCAAGATGGGATGATGTAGAATTGCCTAAATTGGAACTTAATGGGCCAGAAAGCTCAAGAAATACCAGCATTGGCTATGTAATGGATGAATGGTAGGGCTCTTTCCTTCACTTCTGCTTGATATTTATGGTGATCAACAAAACATGCTCTACTGTCATACCTTACAAGTAGATCCTAAATTATAGTCACTTTATCATTCAAAAGAGTATCTGGAACCTAAATGTATGATTGTGTGCTTGTGGGTTTCTTCAATAAAGTGATGAATGAAGACCAATATGTAAAGTCTTGAGCTGTTAATAGTTTCGGGATTTACATAGAACAATCAAAATAGCCAGAATACTGTTCCTCATAAATCAATTCTTTTAGTGTAATTTGCACTAATCTTAGTTAGCTTCTATTATGCATACCTTTAACCAAATCTAGAAAAGACCTTTGTCTACTTGCGCGGCCCCTGGGACTTCGAGTCTGCTTTTAAAACTGCTTGTCATTGCTATGGTCTTTTGCTTGCTGACAATAATTGGTCTGATGGTTTACCTTTCTTCATAGATCACTATTGTCAGCACAAGTGTAGGAATAACTAGCTTTGAAAAGACATGAACAAGAACGATGCTGAAAGATATATTCGAGATGGCTTGCATTGTTAACTTGTCATATATATTATAATCTCAGAAAATAGATATCTTGAAATAACCTATGGAAAGTGCCATTGTATTCTATATAATCAACTGTTTCTGTAGGTTCTAATTTAAACCTCAAATCAGTCCCTTTCAGCTTCAGTGTCCTTGTTGAATTTATATGTTTGTTCATTGTTTATGTTACTTCAATTTATTTTTTTGTTTTTTGTGTTTGTGAAGACTCAAACATTTAAAAATTGATAGCCCTTCCATGGACCATGAGGATAGCCAGTAAACTATAGCTGATCTTTGGTTCCCAACTGGCAATAGCTATCAACAAAAATGATGATGTAAAGAGATACATGCACAATATGTGACTGGTTTCTTCCATATTTTTCTTTTAAGAAAAGCTAAATGGTTGGTTAATTTGATGTGAAAAAAATAAATTCTCGATTCAGAGTCCAACATCTTTGATAAGTGCACTACTGATGTCTGTCCAGTGATTTAAAAAGCGTTAGGCGTCAAAAGGCGCCAAGGTCCAAAAACGCCCGAGGCGCTAGGCGCTCGCCCGAGCGAAGCGAGGCGCTAAAATATAAAAATATATAATATAATTAATAAATATAATTATTAATCTATTAACATTATTAAAAATTAATCATTTCAAATAAACTTAATAATATTAACAGTATACAATATACGTATACTGTTAAAAGGAAGTGTAAAGGGGTGCTGAGCCTGCTGACTGAGAAAAGCGGCAGCGGCGAGTGGCGGCGGCGGTAGCGGCGAGTGGCGACAGCGGCAGCATTTGCGAGCAGCGACAGCGGCAGCGTTTGCGAGCAGTGACAGCGACAGCGGTGAGCAGCGGGATCGGGATCGGGATCGGGAGCAGCAGCAGCGAGGGTTAGGGTTGGGTTGTCACTTATATCGGTTTTAGTTGGTTCGATTGAACCAACTAACCATCGGAGACCGAACCAGACCTAAAATCCTGGTTCGGTCGCCTTGGTTAACCCAGGCGCTCGCCCGAAGCGCCCAACGCCTGGGCTCGGGTGAACGCCCAGGCGGCGCCTGTTTGAAGCGCGTCGCCTGGGAGATTAGCGAGGCGCTCGGGCCTCGCCTCGCCTCGCCTCGCCCGAGCGCCTTTTAAAATCGCTGTCTGTCTTTGGATTCATCTGTTGACCTTGACAATAATTTGCTTGGAACAGGTTAGCACTTTCCATTCTTCATAGTCATCCAAACTGGTCATCCTAACAAGTTTCTGTGGGCATTGGCTTTCAATTCCAACTAATGGTCATGCATTCTTACCCTGCTGCTTCTTGCGATCGAATTAAATTTCATGCTATTACTTAATACATGAATTAACTCACTTGAATTGACATGCAATCTGCTGCAGCTGCTCTTTCTTCAATTTCTTTTTCCTGATTTTTGTCTAAATCATCTCAGGGATGAGGAATACGACCGAGGCAAGAGGAAGAAGTTGAGGAAGTCCCAACAATCTTTTGGTGGGCCAAACCCATTCCAAGAGACTGCCAATGTGAAAGCACATCATAAGTTAAAGTCAGAGCTGGGCCAAACAAAACGAGGGAACCAACCCTTGAGGATATGACGGCAAAAAGAGAGACAAAAAATTGCTGTAATTGTATCCCGGTTTTAACTAATAATTAATTTTATCTTTTTTTTTTCTTTATTTCTCCGAAGATTAAGACAACTACGGATGAAACATTGTATTCACTATTCGAGAGTAAATTGCAAGTGAGAATGGCCCCAAGGTGCAGGCCATTCTTTTCTTGGTTTTGAGGATACCAGATATTGGACATGGGTTTCTCTCTCTCAATTAATGAGATTGGAGAACGCTCCCTCTTGGCAGCCATTTGCAGAATCCATTCAACCACATCAACTGAGTCGTCAGCTTCCACATCGAGGTGGCCAACAAACCTCTGGATGGATGTCCGAGTGGAGCTTGCATTAAGTATACTATCGTCTGGACTCGTGTCTTTTTCTTCCACAACTTGTATATGATGTTCATGATCAGTACCAAGTTACTAATGTTTGCTATTTGACTCTCTTTTAACTGTTTATCTTACCAGGGGTGACGATTGGATGTCGCCAGATATCCCGAGGTGTCAACTCTTACTGATATCGCAGGAACTTGGATTTTTCTCATGATACCGAACAAAGCCTTCATCAACCTGCTTCCCTACTAAAATCACAGCTGTTGGGTTTTATTTCTTCCTGCTCTCTTCCTCCATTGCCAGACTTGAAGGTCCACATTGGCGACACGAATCTCGTTAGGTAATGGACTAAACATCGTTTCCTTTTGTGCAATAAATTATATATAAATGATACTTGTGTGTGCAGATATATATATGTAGCTTTGCTAACATCCCAAAAATTGATAGTTGAATTAATCATGGGAATACATAAGTTTATTCTCTTTTGAGCTGGTGAAAAGCCATTTGAACGTTCACTGTCCAGCTACAGCTACACATTAAACAGAGATTATTACATCATTGAGCATATAAAAATGGTTAAAAACCTCATGAGTTCTTGCTGGTTTATTTTTGCGCTCTAGGCATCCAATAACAGTTTAAACTTTAGTAAAGTATAAACAATTATTATATTTATTTATAGGACTAATCATATGAACAATATCAATTAGCTGCATAAAGTATGATAGAACCTAGATATTGTATGGTCCGTTGTAACCCTAACATTGTAGTTTTAATTGATAGCAATTACATATTTAACATAAAAGAAATAATCCATCCCCAAATAGTTGGGATTTATGATTACAGTTGTTGTTGTAGAAACAATCTTACTAATCCTATTGAGAATATTGATTAGCTGCATAGAATACAATGGAACTTGGTGTTATATTCCATCTTGCATAGCCTTAGCAAGTATATCATATATCTTCTAACATTTTGTTTGAAGAGGATGCATGATTTCATAGTTACCAAATTTCAGCTAAAAGAATAATAATAATTGTCTGTAGAACTTTGTTAATTTTTTTCCTTGTTTTCGTTGTACAATTAGTATCTGAAGCAGGAGGTGTGATTGTTTGCTTGAATGATTATATTTGGGGACATGTGAAGAGGGTGTGGCCATGCGGAGAGAAAAAGGAGAGAGAGAGAGAGGGGTGGATATCTGAGGAGAATCAACCTTTCCCAAAGCTAATCATATGTGTGGTGAGGCTTTGTCGTCCCTCCTTTAGATTGGAGAGGCAATGCAATGCGAGCCACAAGAGTTCCTTGTGGTCAACCCATCCCTGTCAGCCTTTGTCTTTGACTTTTGTGACCAAAGATATGATGTAAGATTGCAGGACACTCCTGTAAGAAGTGTTCGAGATCTGGGGATTTGACTTTGGGGGATTTCTATTGACCTGGTGGTGGACTGATTACTTGAAGAGTCAACTCACACAATACCATGTGGGTATTTAAAAAAATAAAAAAAAATTAAAAGGCCAGAGAATATATATATATACATATATATATATGTATATATATACATATATGTATATATATATATATAGGATAATTATCTCATTGGATCGGATAGTTGATCCTAAGAAGAACTCATCCAATTATCATTACCTCTACTTTTGACTTCTAGGAATGAAATTATGAGGTTCATTAATTACTGCCAAGCTCCTCTTCTCTGCATCCTTATTAACCTAATATGACACATGATACATCCTTTCTTTGTATATAACCTCTAACCTCTGTCATTGGATATCGTTTTGGCTAGTATTTTTGAGTTGACATCTAAGTGGACACTTGAACCTTAATTAGTGGCAATGACAGCATTAGAACAAAAGCTCAGAGTGCTGTCGCTTACTGGTAAATTACATGTCACTTTTGCTTCCTTATGATTTTGTCTGTTCTCTAAGATTTAGTGTGCATGGAAATTTTGGGGGCTCATCATCAATGTGAGAAATTTTCTGGATGCATGGAAAATTTTGTTCATTAAGCTTTCTGATTAAGTGTAATGGCAGATTATGTTGTCAATTCTTTTTTGCGGTTAGCAAGAAAGTGGAGGTTGATTTGTAGAACACACTTCATTAAGTGTGCCGCAACAGCAAATCAAATGCATCCATTAACATCTTTGTAGTTCAGATTAATGAAAGAAATTTTGTACTTTGGGATCTGCATCGAAGAATGTATGAGCTTACAGTTGTTGATTCGTTTGACAACTTTGATTGATTAACTTGTCATGTTAACTCCTTGAAGTTAATTAAGCATTAACATGAATAGATATAAAGATCTACATTATTATCTTGAGGCCGTAAGACAAATCTTGGTATATGTGAAAACTATGGATTAAAAATATCTTTTTGGACCCGGATGATCATCATATCAAGTACATAAAGAATTTATTATTTTTGTTATTTTACTTTACGATTCTACAATTTATCTATTTGATAAGTCACACAAATAACATCCAACCAATATTCAACACCCTATTTGTAGATATACATGAAAATGAAAGTATGCAAAATAAGATCGAAAATGGATCAAGGAAGAGGGATGATGGATTAAGAAAAACAATAGAACAATATAGCTCACCGTTGATGTGGATTCCATATGAATCCATGGACCTCCTGCTAACAATTAAAGTCAAATCATTTTCATCATCTAATATGAAGACGTAACGTAAGTGGTTGTTGATTCCATTACCTATTTATCAATATGAATCAAATCCTTCCCTTGGGGATAAATGCCAACAAAATTTACTCGTGCATACACAACCATGTATACTGTATGTATACATACGATGTATATTCTCAACCTGTTCACCGATGGAACGCGAGACAAGACAAGAAATCCGAGGTCAAACGCGTAATCATCACTCAGATCAACCTCGTAATCTGACGGATGTGATTTGTCCCCGCCGTAGACCCCACCACCCGGCCCTCAAAATAAAACGGAAACAACATGATTCCCGGTCACCCTCCGCCCTCACCCAGATCGGAGCCGAGGGGGATTCGTAACTGCCAAAAGTTTGCGCAATGTGACCCACATTGAGACCAATAGGAGCCAGGTATGGTTCAGGGTGAATGAAAATAATTTGCAAAACTGCTTCACGCGCCCTCCTCTTCCCCTCGCCAGTAGTCATTAAGTAACTTAATTACTTACTTAAGGATAAGGTAGTAATAAATTAAATAATTAATCCCGAGATTAAGTTAATTAGAAAAAAATCCCAATATAAGTTACGAAGCATACTACGAAATGCTCGTCTCCCCCTGCTCACCACCCTCTTGCATCTCTGTCGGCTCCGACACGATACTTCTTTTCCGGCTTCTTTTCCCTCCCGAATCCCAAACCCTAACCCTAACCCTCGCCGTGAAACTGGGGATGCAGCCGAGCAGTAGAGATATGCCGGGCATGGCGTCGTCCCTCAACGGCATCTCCCACGCCTCGGCCGCCACCGCGGCCCACGTCGCGCTCCGGGAGCTGCAGAACGGCCACGGCCTGCAGGCGCCGTTCGACCACTCAGGCGGCGGTGTCGGCCACGACGACTTCCTCGACCAGATGCTCTCCAGCCTGCCGTCCGCCTGGGCCGAGCTCGGGAACCCCAGGCCCGCTTGGGTCCCCGCTTCCGACGCCCCCGCCGCGGGGCAGAGGCTCTTTGGCGCCGGCCGCGCCGGAGAGTCAGCGGAGGAGATGCAGTACGACGAGTCATTGCTGCTCGCCAACCGGCTCCGGCGGCACCAGATCAGCGGCGGAAGCTCGCCGACGAGGGAGGCGATGATGCTCCAGCTCAGCCGCAGCGGCCAGCAGCAGATGCTATCTGGGCTGCTCCCGCTGCCGCTGACTCTGGGGAGCGCTGGCTCCGCCGATTCCCCCAATCCCACCGTACGTTGCTCTAATTCTCCTTCCTTTCATCCTCTTTACTTGAAGAAATCCATTTATTTGGGACGAGAAGAAACCAAACAAAACAAACCGCGTTGTAAAATCTCGATCTTTGAGTGAAAGGGCGGCGATGGGCTATACAATGGATTCGGGGGATCGCTTCAGCTCGCTGAATCGGTGAATCAACAGAGTTTCCATCATCCCCAGGTTCTACCAAACCATCGTAACATTCTCCAGATGAAGCTTTTCATTCTGTTTGAGCATTTCTCATTGGTCGATGCCCGAACTCAAAAACCAGAGCGCACCGATGCCGGGCCAGAACTTTGGAGCAGCGCCACCGGCGGCCGGAGCGGGGCAGACTCCAGCTACGTCAGCCTTGGCGTCGGCCTCCGCCGGTGGTGGCTCGGGACCGCCGAGGCAGAGGGTGAGGGCGCGGAGGGGCCAGGCTACTGATCCTCACAGCATCGCCGAGAGGGTAAGCCGTGACAGAAATCAACCAAAAAGATCAATTTTTTTCCTTAGAAAATTGCTTTTCCGCACGAAAGGATCGAGAAATTGAGATCATCGAAGGCCCAGAAATCTGTAGGCCTCTGCATTAAATGCTCTCCTCCCTTCCCCTCCCTCGGTACTCGCTGCAACATGATTCAGATTTGTTCTGTACTGCACCGTCTGCTGTCTCACCATATGTTTGCATCTCTTCAGTCATTTCTCTTATGTTTTGTTCTTTGTTTTCTACTCACACAGCTTCGCAGGGAGAGAATCGCAGAGCTCTCTTAATCACCTTCACATGGTGAATACCATGGTAGAAGCTAATGTAATCTAACTCCTACAATATGCAGATCATTATCTTCGTAAACATCATCATCTATGAGCAAAGTTAGAAGCAATGTTGGATGCTTTATAAGAAGTATAGTAGTGTTAGGATCCCTTTTTCCATATAAAGCATCCAACATTGCTTCTAACTTTGCTCATAGATGATGATGTTTACGAAGATAATGATCTGCATATTGTAGGAGTTAGATTACATTAGCTTCTACCATGGTATTCACCATGTGAAGGTGATTAAGAGAGTTGCATGCCTAATTAATGAGTCTCAGATGAATAAGCAATATATATATATGTATATACATCCATGTTTACTTGTGCATCTGACTGCTGGGCTTCAGAGTTGGTGAGGAGAAGCATTAATAGGTAGTCCATAACCACAAGAAGAATTTAATGTAGATATGAGCAAAATAATTTAATGAGCAGAACAAACATTGTCAACACGAAAGTTCAACTTCAGTATCATCATTGCTATTATGCTCATCATATGTTGTGCTTGCTACTCTACCAAAACCAGAATTTTTTGACTTCTTGGAAGAAGACAATGGATGAGAAAGAAGGCAGAGAAGACTGCTTCTTTTATTATCTTCTTTTTCCTGGTTTGTTTTCTGTTATGTGTTATTAAGAGGTCGTGTGAATTGTGGTGGATTCCAGACGGACAAGGCGTCGATGCTGGATGAGATCATCGACTACGTCAAGTTCCTCCAGCTTCAAGTCAAGGCAAACTCCTCTCTTCTTCCCTTTCCTCTTGTTTGTTGTCTGTCTTCTCTCTGGAAACGTATGTTTGACACCAAAGTCAACCATCTCCTTTGACAAATCCGGACAAAGATCCCGGATCTTGATTGGCTCGCACATAGATGCGAGTTGATCCATGTGCCCTGGTCAACGGTTTCCTACCGACACCAGCAACACAGATATGGACGCGGTGGTTGACTATGGTGATTTTTGTTTGGGCGCACAGGTGCTGAGCATGAGCAGATTGGGCGGAGCCGCGGCGGTTGCGCCGCTGGTGGCTGATATGGCTTCGGAGGTAGTAATTACCGGCCTCCACTCTTTTTTCCTCTTCTCCTATTCCTGTGGCTTTCTTCTTTTACCTTTGATTCCATGCCGTATTCTTCGAGCATGGGGATATCCTGGGCTCGGTGATGGCGACGACCGATCGAGGCAGGGAGCACTAGCAGCGACACGCGTGCTGCTAACTGAATTCCCCAAACTATCCCCCGCTATCTGTTTCTCTATCTTGGTTTTGGGTTGTTTAGTGTATGATTAGAGAAGGATTAATGGCGGGGTGGTGAAATGAACAGGGGCAAAGTGGGGCGGGAAGAGACGGAGCGAACGGCGGCGCGGCGGGAAGCAGCGACAGCCTGACGGTGACGGAGCACCAGGTGGCGAAGATGATGGAGGAGGACATGGGATCAGCGATGCAGTATCTGCAGGGGAAGGGCCTCTGCCTCATGCCCATCTCCCTCGCCTCCGCCATCTCCTCCGCTACCGCCGGCCACCTCGGCCACGGCCTCGTCCCGGGCGTCCTTCCTCCTCCCAATCCCAGCGGCGACGCCCCCTCCTCCCCCGGCGTGTCGGCGCTCACGGCCCAGTCCACCATGGCCGCCGAAGCCACCAAGGATGGCGTTGCCGCCTCCAAAAGCCTGAGCTCGAAGTAGAGGAAAGGAAGCAAGGTTCATTCCAGAAAAAACGTCAAAGGCGGGAAAGGTGTGGACCTGCGTCGGACTTTTGTCGTCGGTATCCGTCGTCTCTCCTTTTGCTTTCGTTTTCTGTCTGTCTGTATCAACTTTCTCACTGTCTTCCTTCAATTCTCACCTAATGTTATAGCTTACCCCTTTGTGCTTACTTGTCCTTTTATCTTTGTTGTTTATATACACGATAAAGTCGTAATAATGTGATGATAAAGTGGGAATGGGGGGAAAGCTTCCGATGAAGATAGACATTTAATTAAGAGGTCAAAAAGCTAGTGTTAGTGGGGGTCGAGTAGGGATTGGTGCATCAAAAGACAATATGAAACAGTGGGTAAAGGAGAGAGTCTAATGAAGCGATTGATTATAAATGAAGTCAAACAGGTGGTGATGGACTGCTAATAGGCTATAATAATAACTAGCAGACGATGTGAGGCAGAGCACTACTGCTCAGCTTCACGTCCCCATCTGCTCTCTCTCTCTCTCTCTCTAATGGTAGTCTGTGTCGTTTTGTATTGAGGCTAACATTCTCTCATAATTAGAGAGAGAAGTGATGGGTTGGGTAGGTGCTGCGTTTCCTATCTTTTATAATTTCTTAGTTTATGTTGACTAATGAAGAAAAAAATCAACCGCTGCTCTCCTTATTTGTATTTTGAGAGAAGAAATCAAGTGGGAGATGATTTGAATTTATCTTTTTTTAATCAAAACTAAAGGCCCTATGTTGTCACAATGATGATACCAACAACAAGCCTATGTTGTTATCATAACTTGGTAATTATTAAGAGCAATCAAATATATTTGTCATGCGAATCCTCCCTAAAAGTGGCACTTGTGTACTGAGATGATCACTCGTGATTGATTTTATCATAATCATAAGATTACTTCTTTACGATATTATATTAATGTTCCCGTGATAACAATTATCGAGCAAGATTATGTATGTCAACCCTCCCTACGCCTACACCTACACTAGTAGGAGCATCATGCAACTGGTTGTCTTTCATTCTCTGATGTAAGGATGAGATTATGCGAATCGATGATACTTTCCACGCTTGCATAAAGAGACATTGCAAGCTCTCTCTTGTATCCCTAAACCTATCGATCCAAGCCCACGAACCCAACAGCACAAAGAGAGAGAGAGAGAGAGAGCGAAGCGAGGAGGAAGAAAAGGATGGTAGTAAAGAAACACAGGCACACAAGCAGCAGTGCATCGAAAGTAGTAAGAAAATAAGAGAGAGAGAGAGAGAGAGAGAGAGAGAGAGAGAGCGAAGTGAGGAGGAAGAAAATGATGGTAGTAAAGAAACACAGGCACACAAGCAGCAGTGCATCGAAAGTAGTAAGAAAATGAAGCCAGAAACGTACCTGCTGCCACTACTGACTGTCACTTTTAGTCTCTTCACCAGTTTCAGGCCGGGCTGTCCTCCATGAACTTGCTGCAAGATTTATTTATGGGGATCATTTATTTACGTGTACTAACACACACACACACTGATTAAATGCAAAATATTTGCAAGGACAATAAGATTGGTGAGATGGAAGCTTTGGTTTTGAAGATGACCTGCTGGTATCGAGGGTAAGCAGAGGGTGTCAGACGAAATGCAGAGAAAGCATCTGATGCCAATGCATTAAAACCCATAATAATAACAATACTTGTGACCTTGGAGGTCTGTAAGAATCATGTTGATCCAGAACTCTGTGCATTTCGGGGAACCAAAATATCCTTCCTTCACCCACAACAAATTCTGCATAGTTATTATCTACAGAGGTTTGTGCATGTAAACGACCGATTGCAGAAACTGTGAGAAGGAGAAGATAAACGTTCGAGTCATTGAATAGTGGCATTTAAAAGTCAGTCAGCGAGTTCGTAATGCCTAGAATTTATGATTATGCAGCGTAGTAGTCTGAAAAATTAAAAGGTCTCCTGATCTGTATAACAACAACTGATCTTTATAGTTGTTCTTCGGCAAGGTGCAATAAACCGAGAAATTTGAGATAGTCTATGTCATTTAGTTGGAATCATAGTCTGTCGTATCGATGTGTACCACCCGATACATGTGGTACGTATCGGTTCGACAGATTATCGGTACGCGGACCGCCCGATACCGGACGGTACGTATCGGTTTTGTACTATAGACTGTAGCAGTATTCTGTAGCACTGTAGCAATGCACACTGTAAATAGTATATCGCAACATTGTAAACATATATTACAGTATTGTAACAGTGCATCGTAGCATTGTAACAGTGCACTGTAACACTACATTGTAGCACTGCTACAGTGCTCGGTACATGCTCGGTACACTCATACCGTATCGTATCGAGCCTAGGTCGAAACTCCGGTACGGTATGGTATTACGGACCTTGGTTGGAACTATTATTTCTTGTAAGATTAATGTAATTAAACCTCGAAAATTGGGGTGAGTCAAATCTTTAAGGCTAATATGATGATCATTGTAGCATGATAAACAGATATTACCAACCTGGTGTGGTTCTTGGATCCATCCATGTCTTGAGCTTTCTGAACCTGAACAATCTTCTACAAGTAGTCGAAGGGAACGAGTACAAGATTCTTTCCTTGTTTTTTGTTTGCGTGATTATGTGTTGTGCTTTCGCCGATGCTCAATGGTCTGCTTACTCTACTCTTCACCTGAAAACATTGTACCTCATCCACCAAAGAACTGCCTCAGTTCAGATCAACTACAGCAATAGCAAGCTCAAGTCTTAACCTCTCTTGTTCTGAGATCATCTTTAAGTTACAAAGATTGCTGAATCTCATCAGCACACTAAGAATTGGGACCTTGTTTTGTAGATCATTCTCAACAAGTATGCCACTAGCAAACTTGAGCCATCGATTGTCAAATCCATTTACTAAGACAAGTGATGTTCACAGACTCTTATTTCACCTTAACATCATCAGATGAAGAGATGAAAATAAAAAAAGATTAGCTCAACCCTCGAATGCATGCTAAATGATGAAGGATGGATTTGTGCTTGCAGATGGGAACCCACACAAGAATCCTCATGTAACCCAGGCAAAGTGGCACAAAGCTATACGCTGTATATATATATATATGTATATATATATATATGTATATATATATATGTATATATATATATATGTATATATATATATATGTATATATATATATATATATATATATACTAGTTCTTAATGTTCTTACCATCATATTATGTTTTTAAAGGGTATAAATACTAGTTAAAATATTAAATAATACTAATGCTAACCAAATAATGGAGATTGATTATAATATATAAATTTACATTTTTTTTATTGGAATAATAACGGAAAGAAGGAAACGGTAACGGTAGTAGAATGAGGGCATTTTGGTAATAATATTCTCCAAACTTTTAACACAGTGAACATATTTTGGATGCTTCATTCTTCCATAAATACCCCTCCACATCAACACCTCCTTCCTCCCTCCCCTCTCCTCCTTTCCCACTCCGCTCTCTCCGGAAACAGGAGCGATTTGTTTGAGACCATCAAATCGATGCCGAGGTGATGACGCCGGCGTCGCGCCGGCAATGATCCGCCGCAAGGTGGAGTTCCTCCGCCGCCGTTTCATGTTCAACAGGGGGCCCTCGCGGAAGCGGCGGTCGGGGGCGGTCCCCGTCTACCTCAACGTCTACGACCTCACCCCCATCAACGGCTACGCCTACTGGGTCGGCCTCGGCGTCTACCATTCCGGCGTCCAAGGTGAGATCCGATCTCTGCCTGCCCAGGGTTTCGTTCTGTCTGGTGCGGCGATTGGGATGAGGTCATCGATCTTTAGGGTTTGCTTCTGTTCTTTTCCCCTTTTGCGGGGGTGGTCTTGCTTTGGATGGCAGTGCACGGGGTGGAGTACGCGTATGGGGCGCACGAGTACCCGACGACGGGAATCTTCGAGGGGGAGCCGCGACAGTGCCCGGGATTCGTGTTCCGGAAGTCGATCCTGATCGGGCGCACCGATCTGGGCCCGTGCGAGGTGCGGGAACTCATGGAGGAGTTGGCCGCCAAGTACACCGGCGACACCTACAACCTCATATCCAAGAACTGCAACCACTTCTGTAACGAGGCCTCCCTCCGCCTCACCGGCAAGCCCATTCCTCGATGGGTCAACCGCCTCGCCAAGATCGGTACTTTACCCTCCCTCCCTCCCTCCTTCCATCGCTCGATCTCAATGCTTCTTGCCAAAGGTTCGACTTTTAAGGGGGTTCCGATGGGCGCCAGGGTTCCTGTGCAATTGCGTGCTGCCCGTGCAAGTGGCGGCGGTGAGACAGCGTGGGGCTGAGGAGGAGAAGGGCGGCGGGAACGGCGAGAGGCGGAGGTTGAGGAGCAACTCCTCCAGATTCCCAGCCGTCGCCACCGCCGCTCATCCTTCTTCTTCTTCCGACAATCCACTCAGTAGTATTTCTAAGCCGGCGGTCATCATTTCCCTCTCGACCCGCGGGGAGTAGGAGTAGCCGGCGCTCTTCGTCCTTGTCGTCCACCGGGGAAATCCCCTCCACGTTGAAGGTGTAATCCCTGCTGCGCTTACGCCGCCGACGGTACATTTGGGGAAACCCCAAAGCGCAAAAATTTCTCCTTTTTACCCTCTAAATTCATTTGGAAACGGAAATCTGTTCTCTTCCTCTTTTTTTTTTTCCTTCTCTTGTTTGATCTGCCGCCATTAAATGCTGCAGCAGCCTAATTGTAATTAAACGTCTTTTCCGTATTGCTTGTCGCCGAGATCTAAAATCGTTGCTGTTCCTCCTGTTCCATTCTTCCTCTTACGCCACGCCGTTCTCTGTTTCCTGCGCACGTGGAGAGCGGCGTGCGGTCGGCCGGCCACGGAGCAAAGCTTAGCGCCCGTGGTCGTGGCGGCCGCGAAGG
This sequence comes from Musa itinerans, assembly GCA_001649415.1. Taxonomy (NCBI): domain Eukaryota; kingdom Viridiplantae; phylum Streptophyta; class Magnoliopsida; order Zingiberales; family Musaceae; genus Musa; species Musa itinerans. Next base: position 157,839 of record LVTN01000223.1, on the reverse strand, counting down.
AAGTGGGAGACCCCACAGATGGCTGTCTATTTCCTTCAATCATGGTCGCAGCCCATGATGCTGACGACGACGGGATTTTTTGTGCATCGTGGACGTGGGATATGCTTGTCTTGTTCCGGGAGACTTGTTGTGGCGGTGCCGATGCCGGTGTCGAAGTATGGACGGGTTCGAAGTAGCGTGTGGTCGTGCTAATTTTGTGATTTAGACCTTTAAATGCTTTAAGCATCTTCTTGTGGATAATAAATTAAATTTTATGTTTTTATATTAGAAACTTTATTATTTACTTTGATGTTATTCTTATTAATAATCATAATAAATTTAATTATATTAAATATTTAAAAATTATCCTATCAATCTTAAGGACAGAAAAGTTATATGTAAATTTTAAGAATTGCTCTGACCTTTAGCCTGGTTTTTCTAGATTGCTCTGAGGATTTTGAGAAAATTATTCAAGTGGATTTTGAGAAAATTAAAATTATTCAGACTTAGTCAACACCAATCATGGTATGGGCTGTACGTATCGATTCGATGACATATCGGTACGTGGACTGTCCGCTACTGGACGGAACGTACAGTATTACAATTCTACATTGTAGCAGTGTTATAGTGCTACAGTAGAGGAAAAAAAAATATAAAATCACTCGGTACGTCGGTACCGTATCGTGTCGAGCCAACCTCGAAACACCGGTACAGTACGGTATTACATACCTTGATTCCTATAAGATGTTTATGGTTTTCATGGGTTGGAATAATTGATTTATTTAGAATTTTAGTACTATTTTAGCTCTGATTGTATAAAAACAAAAAGAGTTTCAATAAACACATGAGGTAAATAACTGTTTTGAACTTCTAAAGATGAAATTATCTATTGCTCCTTTTTTTGTATTATCATATTTTTAAAATATTTAAAATGAATGCCTCTCATATATCTATGGGTGGAATATTTAACCAAGAAGGATACTTGCCTTCTTTAGTGAAAGGTTTAGTAATATAAAAAAGAATTATTTGATCTATGATATTAAATTTTATAATATTATTTAAGTACAATGATATTGAAGACCTTAATTAGTCCAAAGAGAATTTATTTTAAATTTTAATTACAAATTTTTAAATATATAAATTCTCGAGCAAATCTCAATAGAGATGATATTTTTACAAGTATAAAAATAAAATATGTAATAAGATTATAGATGCTCTTTTAGTTAGTAATTAGCGCTTCCTAATATTATGCGTGTCCAACTAAAAGGATTCGATGCAATAAGAAATATTTACTTTAATGATAAAATTTTTGAAGAAACATGAGAGTATACATAAAAAGTTCATCATAAAGATGATATTATCAAAGATTAATTTTTTTTCATGGAACATAACTTTGTATTCCCAAAGTCTCTCCTCTTCTTTTTTAATTTTTTTCATTAATGGTATTCTCAATGTCCTTCCTATACACTCCCTCTTTCTTGCCTATGAATCTGAATGATAGCTGAAAAGATTTCACGAGAATTCTTTTAGAGGGATTCTCCCGTTAGGAAGAAGTGTGTAATGTTATTAGCTGGGATGTCATCACTTCCCATAAAGAGGTTGGAGGTCTCGAAACTAGGGATCTTAAAACTATGAGGAAAATTATACAGGCTAAGAGACTTCTTCTCATCCTTAACAATGGGGACAAAGTATGGGTTAAAGTACGACCAATGACGTCATTGGATCCCTCATGCTAAGAATGCTTTTGTTCTAGAAAGAGTACTTGATACATGGAAGGATCCATGGCCTTGTAAACATCCCCATTAGCAAATGGCCTACGTTTGTTAATGTGGAAGGGCTGATCTGATTGAGAGGAATGAGTGAAAGTTCTAGCTTGTTGAGCTTGTTTTCCACCCTCTCTCTCTCTCTCTCTCTCTCTTGAGAGGAATGACAAAACCTTGAGCATCCATGATAAGTGGTTTGGCCTCAAGCGGCTGATGGGCAGGTCTCTTCCAAACATGCTTATCAGTTCGCTAGGTAGAGCAGATGGGAGGAAGAAGATAAGTGGTCAGGATGGCAGGAGATGTGGCGACTGGGTTAAAAGTCTTCCTGTTAAAACTAGTATGGAATTGTTTGCCTACATCGAAGTATTTCTCAAGGTTTTACAGGTCCCCCAGATTGAGGTATGTATGTCCTATACGCAAGCTAGTTCAATGAGGACTGGAGATTGGCCAAAGAGTTGTGGAGATTGTTTGAACGGAAACTCTAGTTCAAGTTTCAGCAGTTCGATAGATGGCATCAGAGAGAGGGAGTTAATCTGCCTAAACAGGAGGCTCGACGACTACATAGTCTCATCGGAAGCTTGCCGTGGCAGATGTTAGCTCAATAGAAGCAACGCTCATTTTCCTAATCAACTCTACAATCAGATAGTAATATGGTATGGAGCGGCGGCCAATACGAAAGAGTTTTGCCAACCTCAGGGCTTATGGATCCGGTGGACAACGAAGCGGTGATCGTAAATCGTGATGGCTCATATCTGCACTCCTCCTCTGCAGGATATGGGTGTTGTGCGCAAGATAGTGCGGGAAGGGAGATGGCAGTGAGCAAATTTCAATTGCTCCTTCAAATTATTTGATTCTTAGGAACAAAATTACTACTTGGATTAATAAAAGATATGATCTTTGCTAAGGATTTTAGTATTTTCCTATGCAATTTAATTACTAATTCCTTATAATTTCTATGGATCAATAGAAACAATCGATGTGAAAATCTTACTTAACTAATCACATAGAAGTTTGATCAAAATGCATTAAAACTGCATCAGTTTCATAAGCAATATGACAGCATCATTTGATTAGAAATCAAAGTGCATAAACCCAACACACTGCTCGCAGGAAACAAACTTGGCATTTAGTCTTCTTTTAAGCTGCAAATAAGCAAATCAAATTGAAAACCAGACCAAGAAACCATATTTTGTTTCTCAAATTCTAGTGGACCATGAATAAAGAGCTGCAGACTCGCAACATGGGCACGATGATAACATTATGGACTGTTAGCTTCCCTCCGACAACTTCAAGGAGAACATCAATTTCCTTACTATTCTTAAAACTCCAAACTTAATCCATCCGGCTCTTCAAGGTTCTTTCCTGCACTTCGGTGGGCGTCCTGCAAAGCACGCGTAACAAAGTCACCAACTAGTATAAAATAAGACTAAGATATCCTTTGGTGAATGGATAATGAAAATATTAGATTTGTTGGGTTATCAAAAGTTATTTACAGCCAATACTACGTGAAAGCGCTGATAAAAAATCTTTCGGGCTACACTAAGATCTGTAAGAGGAAAAAAAACAAAAAAGAAACAAAAGACCAAGCACTTCTGATAAAGAACAAAAAAGAAAAGATTTAGAATAAAAGGGTTTCTCATAGTGTGATAGCCCACATATTTGGTAATTTATTTTGTTTGTCATGTGCCTTCTTGTCTTCCAAGTCAACAGAGAAGACAAAATTGTTTTTTCATATTTAATAAATGATTCTTTACCTTTAATTATAGAAAAAAGAACATAAACAATTTGAAGAATAACCAAGAGTATCTCCCAACTTACACAAGAAGGACATGGCCTCCCCAACCACTCAAACAATCACGATCCACAGATGATAGTAAAGCTTGTGAGATTGTCTCAAATAATTCTTCAGGTTCCTAGAAAGGAGAAATAGAAAAAAGTTTAGACACATTACCAAAGGAAATAAATAAATAAATAAATAAATCTGCAGGGAACAATGAGAGCAAGACATGAAACCTATATTAGTTTCTCTTTTGATGTCATTCTTTAATACCTCAAGTTTGTACTGATTTTCCTTCTGTACACCAGTACAATTTGTACCTTGTTCCATTGTTTTACCATGCTGTGAGATGTTTATGATTAAAAAAAAAAAAAAAAAAAACCTAAACTCTGGTAGGCATGCTTTTCCACTTTTAAGTGTTTGCTAGTACTACTCTAAATGTTAATGCAACTTTCTCTTCTGTTCCAAAAATGCATTTCCATGAACATCCCTTGTTCAGGTTAGAGGTTAGATAGAGAAAAAAAATTGTATATTGACTTGTCTATCTGTAAACCAAAATTCATCTGAAGTGATTTCTAAAATCCAATATCCTAAAAAATTAAAAGTGGAAGAACAATTCATCTTTCAACTCCATCTGTTGCAACTTCCAGGTTGACTGACAGATGTAGATACATTAATTTGTTAGGCATCTAGCTTTTCATGTTCCAGAAAATGCATATAAAACAGAGAAAATTTTCCAAGTAGGGCTTCTGTACAAGCTCACTTGCACCTTTGAGAACTAAAACAGTCAATATTACCAAAGTAATTTCTAAAGTTCTCCTTGCATATTTCATCAAGGACCCATTGGCTACATGAATCCAATTTAAGTTGGGTAATACGCATACTGTAAGACCAAGTGCTTCAAAGTAGTAAGTTACCATATTAGGTTTGTACATCGACTCACAGGCACCATAAAGAGACTCCGAGGCTGTACCAGAAACGACAAAGTCTTTGGCAAGTTCCCTGAATTCAAGAAAACAACCACTAAATGACATGAAACTAATAAAAAATTATCAGAATAATTAGTACATGTGAATTCTAAAAAGAAATACTACAGAAGATTAGCAATCAAATTCAGATTCAAAGATTATTAAGAATGAGCAAACAATATTCAATAAACATACTTAGATTCAAAGATTATTAAGAATGAGCAAACAATATTCAATAAACATACTTGTGCCTCCCGTATGTACATATGTAAAACACACTAGGATTAAATCAAAACACTTGTTGGTGTCTTTATCATTTGGCTTGCTAACTGTAAAATGAAACTTGTCAACTCGCTAGAGAAAGACAACATCAATGAAGGACAGGATACAAACAATAGAATGGAAGTTATTGAAAGTTGAAAAGTTTGAAATGGTAAAAACAAAACAGAGAAACACAGAGAAATGCAATTGAACTTTTAGTTGCATGATCCAGATATACCAACATCCTGATTTTGCAATGCATCCATACAATGCTGGCTGCACCAACTTTACCTGCCAGGTTCCTTTTTATTTCTCAGAAACTCAACAAGACGTACCAATCTCGTTTTGCCCAAGAAATTATCTCTATTTAATTGTCAGGACACTATGTGCAATGGAACACCCTATAAGCACATGTATGACAACGCTTTTAGCCCTGCTCACAGAATAAAAAACCTTTTTGAGGTCCACTGCTGTTATCTTGTACGCACATGAAGATAATTGTGCCTATATCTAGTTCCAGAATTTCTCATATAAACAAACTGATAACACAACATAGCTAGAACTACAAAAACAGAGGTATACATCACAAGACATACGTTCACACAAGTGTATGAAAAACACATTTAGAACCTCACACATATGTGAGTGATTATTGAAGAAATGGGATTGGAGAGGTACCTAGTGTCCATGGCAATCATAGCGGAATAGTTTTCTAGGACAATGGTAATATTTGATCTTAAAAGTTCTTATGAAAAAATTCCAAGAAATGTTTGTGATATACCCAAAAAATAGTTATAAACTAAAGATCCAAAGAGGTGACAGAAGTGTACTATTTTTATAGGTGGCAATCTAGAAAGATCATGCTTACAGAGTTACAAGTGGAAAATAGAGAACTCAAAATTTGGGCCTAAAACTGAAGCAATTAAAGTGATTGTGTTTAGTTTTCTTTTCAAGCTTTACAAATGGAACAAGCACAATTAGTTCCACAAATGGTGTTGAGCGGCCTTCCATAGCTCATACGCCAAGGTCAAAGTTTTGTTGACTCCATGCAATGCTTCATTTTTCAAGTACTAATATTAAATACAGAATGATCTCTATGCAACTCACCCCTATAAATCTATTGGAACAAATTTCATATCATATGCCTCATAATCTCCCCCTTTTTCTTTTTCATCATAGTTCACTCCATATGAATCCATGAACAAACTATGTCAAAGCTAGGATTCAAAACATCAACTGAAAACCCATATTAGATTGTTGCTTATTTATACCAACAGCCTACCTGGTAGAGCCAGGATATGCTCCTTGTACATCCTGCATAAACCTTTTGATATATGCTAAAGAAGTGATTCTTATGATTCTATTATATTCCTTCTGTGATAAAACCTCTCTCTCTCTCTCTCTCTCTCTCTCTCTCTCTCTCTATAAACAAGATGTATTTAATACACTTAGCTTTATATTCACTATAACTATGATATAAAACATCAAAATATTCATAGTATGTTTTTTGTTGATCAAAACCTTGTCATCTTCGGTCCTCTAGTGTTAAGTTTTTTGATATTTGCAACTATCAAATCATATAAGCCACATTAAGGAAATGAAATTCTGCTCTTTAATGAGCTAAATTTGATCAAAGATCTGTATTATCTAATGAGTCATATGACTTTTGACATAATCAGCTGTCTTTTCCAAAATGCAAGAGCTTGTGGTTCTCTGCCAAAATGTGGGAACTGATGACCAAATCTTTTCCTCTACAGTCCAAGCTGTTCCAATAGTGAATGTAATCAATCAAAAAGTTAATTTAAAATCCAAATCTTTCATCCTATAGTTGTTCTAGTAGTAGAGGCATGACAAGCTCTTTCCACAGTTTATTTCGGATCCAGAGTCTCATATTAAACATGATTCTGTCACAGGATCTCCTCTTTGTAGTTGTTGAGCATGTTGCATGAAAATTGCCTGAGGAATTACTTTTCAAAATGGATCTTTCTGATTATTCTGAGAATGCCCGGTGCCTTATTTCAATTTGACCATTATCCACCTTGGTTATTTAAGCACATGAAGGAAAAGGTATCATAACAAGATCAGCACATCATTTAGCCTTTCTACATAGTTGATTGCAGCAGGCAATAGACAGAGTCAAAAATTATTGTCCATTAACTACAACATGAAATATTTAGGATAATTTCCTCACAGGTAGACAATCACACCGCCAAACCTCAACAAAATCTTAATCATTAAACATGAAGCACACACAATATAAGGGAAAAAGCAACACACAAGAATGACAATACTTAGTTTGTAATACATATCCATCAGAATGTTGGCAACAATAAGGTTAACTGCTGACAATATGTTCACAATATATATAGCAAAATATGTTGTTAACTGATCGAGTTGTTTGAAACAATATTTGACAATGATCGGTGGGCAAAATGCAAGCGAAAAGAAAAGAGACATACTTGGCACCGATGCAATCCATGGTACAAATGAATGGAGCATCATCATCACCTAGTCCAGCAATTACAGGCATGCAAAAGTATGGACCAAATCTACAAAAAGCAACATGTCAATTTTTCCAGCGAGACTGTTACATTATAGGATAGGTTAACAAAGATTAAAAGTCTATGAAAAGAAACAGAAAAGACAAGAGAAAAAAAATTAAGTAGCTGGTTTTTTTCCTTCGGTCTGATTAGGGGCAACTTTTGGCATAACCATGGAAATAATTATAATATCCCATATACCCCTCGAAACACAGAGGTATCATATATAACCTTGCAAATCTTAGAAACCCTAATGACCTGGTACCAAAAGATTTTTTTGCATATTTTTGCACCATTAATAAAAATTCGTTGTCTAACTACCATTAACATTATCTTCTACATTTTAAGATTCAGATCAAGAGTTAAAGCAGCAAAGACAAAGCAGTGCACCGCTATGCAAATCAAGTAGGAGGAGTAGGAGACCTCCAAGAGCAGCGCACCACGTCCCAACTTTTGTGGAAAATCGGGTAGGAGGAGACCCAAAAGATCAAACCTTTTCTCATACAGAAGAGCGGAAACGAGGCTAGCGAAGGTCTGGGGCTTCATATCCCTCTCCTCCCTCAGCTGATATAGCTTGTGGCGAAAGATAAGCCGCTGGTACCTTTAACACCGCAACAACAACAGCTAAGATGTCAAACTAGCACAACCGAACGGAATCCAACGAAATTAATCGACCAAGACAGAGAGGGGGAGGATGTTCAGCTCACAGGGTTTGGACATCGGTGGCCAGGCCAGAGAGGCCGATGTAGAGCTTGTCGTGGATCTTGAATATCCTCTGGAAGTCGGTGGCGATGGTCTGGAGGTTGACCCCGAGGCGTCGGTCGCTGGCGATCGCGAAGCAATTCTTGCCCACCATCGCCACCACGGCGCTCCCATTGTACTCAAAGATCTGAAAAAGGTTCGCAAGCAAAACATCGATTAGTTTCCTCCTTCAACAGGAAAAGACAAAGAAGAGGGGATTTAGGGCTTCGATCAAACACGCACCGACATCAGCGATCGATCGATCGAGCAAGCGACAGAGAGAACAGCGAGGAAGGGAGCAGATGGGACCGTCTTGGGGAGCACTCCAAATGACTTGGTTATGGTTTTATAGAACACACTGGGCCGGCTTAGCGGGCCGTTCTATGAATGAACTGCTCTCATATTTTGGGCTTAAATTACTGCTATTGAGAATCCTCTTATTTTATACAATAACCTAAAAAATAATAAAAATATAATTTTACTAAATATAACTCATCAATTACCGATCATAGATTTAAAATACATATCTTCTAGATTAATATCGACTGATCACAAAAATAATATCTATTTTCATCGATAAATGAACCTATAGGGACTCGCCACTAATGGGCAGATGAAGGCATTTTCTATGGGGTTAGGATTGGTAAAACACTTCCCACCTCGTCCTCGTCCCCCTCCTCACCTCAATTGTATTATTATATTATATATATTTATTAATAATAATATAAATAAAAAATATACATATTTTAGAATTAAACCCAATATATAACCCTAACATTTCAACATTAACAACTAAATCAATGGTATATTTAATTTTTAATATATGTAAAAAAATTTATAAATAAAAATAAAAAAATTCCATCGAAAAGCTAATTTGTATATTTATTTGGATATATTTGTATTTATTTAGTTATAGTTATATTTGAATATATTTGGATATTTGGTCGTGTTTATATTTGTGTGTATTTGTATATATTCATATTTCAATACTATTATGGCATGCAAATTTTTTAATAATAATATTATTATTATTTATAATTTTTGATGTTATTAATTAATTTTAATAATAATTTTATTTTTTATGGACTACTGATTGGGAGAGTATAAAAAAACTCACGGATTCCTCGACCCCCAATTGAGAATTCCTCATCCCCATTTTCAACCTTAAATATGAAAAGAGTTGTGGATGGAGGATGGATGATAAATGGGGACAGGGAAGCACTCTCCATGCCTTCTCATCCTATCGATATCCATAATAGAAATATTTAGAATATCATGACCTATAGCAAAACGTCTTAAAGTTAAAAAATGTTAAATCAAGTGTATTAAAAAAATTATTTCTCGCATCTTCCACTTTAATCTTTATATCGTTCTATTTTATTATCTATGTTTTTATTATTTTACTCGATAATAAATATGAAAGGAGTTGACAGAGTTGGTTAGAATTAAGTGATAAGTTATAGGTATTTATGTTCATTTATAAAGAGATATTTTAGGAATATTAAAAGTTTTAAAAATAAACTTATAAATTAAAAAAAAATTTATGTTAGATATCTTGGGAATATTAAATGTTTTTAAAATAAAATTATAAATTTAAAAAAAAAAGATTGTCAACAGAAATCTCCAAGAGACAGTGATATCGTTTGGATGAAACTAAGATAAAGATAGGGAGGAAGTTGATGCAGTAGGTGAGAAAGCAAAAGCAATTGGGCTTGTAATAGATTACCCACAAAGCTATATCATATTATCTTGTTCTAATCAAATCTTTGAATCTCAAGGTTAGAGAGAGAAGCTTGTGGACATAAGAGAAGAAATTAAAGTTAGACATAATGCTAACCCTTTTTGTTATTGGCAAATCCTTTGTTATTGATAATCCCTTAAAAAAATAAAAATACTATTTTACTATTTATAATCCCAATTATGAATCTTATCCCTTTTTTTTCATAATATCTAATTTCATCTACATCATTATTTATCCGCTTACTACCGATGTCGCTCGTCGTTCATGCCACTTGCCATCGATGTCACTAATCTTCCGATGTTATTCACTGCCAATGCTACTCTTGCCCCATTAACGTTGTTTAACACAATTCAATGGATCCTACTCTACCACGGATAAATTTGTATATAAAGTGTTTATTATAATATTTATGTATATCCATATCATTTAGATTTTTTCATACTTTGGACAACATATAAAGGGCTTACGACATTTGTGATTGTTTCAGGTCCATACACATAGGTTGTCTATGATTGTCGCATAGACTATAAAAAAAATAATCATCCAAGTGATTATTTTCAATATTTTGGGTGTGCAAAATAGTGCAGAATGTCAATCATCTAAAGCCACTTGAGTGGCACAATGCTAGATTAGCCTTTGGGGTAATATCTAGGGTTGGTTTACTACATTGTTCTATAAGAGTATCATATAGGCACTTATGGAAACTTTTGGTCATAATGGACCATCTTGGACCCGATGGGATAAACAAAGGAAATAATTTTATATAAGAGCAAATATAAGCAGGTCGTAACATACAACAAAATTAAATAAAAATCATAATCAAATATGACACCAAGATTCATGTGAAAAACCTCTAACGTAAAAGATAAAAACCACGGGGCAAACTAAAGAAAATCAACTATAAGAATAATGAATATACAAATCTCAAAGTCTTTTGCCCAAAACCCAACAACAATCACAAGAGAATAGTTGGGATACAAGGATTATATCACTATGCATAATATCTAAAATATCTCCAATTAATCATAGAAATAATCTATTGTAGATCCGATCTAATATGAGATGAGAACACTGCTTGGATGATTGAGAACAACTTCTGCGTTGTCCTTGTCTTCTTCCCTATCATTTTTCTCTTATTTTTTTACCCTTAACTACCACTGCTGCTACTTTCTTTTTCATAACCATCACAGCTCCATTTTTTTCTTTCCTAACCGCCACACCTCTTGGTTAAAAGAATTAGGGTTTAGATTAAAAGAGAAAGAGTTTTAATAGCTATGGGCTGAAGTAGTGGGTTGTCTACCCAACAATCTCTCCCTTCAGCCCATAAGGGAGGCTATCTCATGACTCCTCAATGTAAAATCATGCCGACCAACTGTCGACACATCACTTATCTTTCTTTCGGTAAGGTCTTGGTCAACATGTCTGCTTCATTATCATATGTATAAATTTTTTGAAGTTACAATTGCTTTTCTTCAAGTACATTTCGAATCTAATGATATCTAACATATATATACTTTGACTTGGAATAACAAGTTGGGTTTTTACACAAATGGATGGAGCTTTGGCTGTCACAATGCACCGCATAGTTTTTCTATTTTAGCCTTAATTATTATAAAAATTCTTTCATCCATAACATTTCTTTGCAAACCTCTATAACAGTAATATATTTTGCCTTTGTGGTAGAGAGTGTAATACACATTTGCAATCTGGATTGCCATGACACATCTCCCCCTGCAAAAGTGAGTACAAAACCTGATGTGAATTTTCTCGTATCAATATCTCTTACCATATCTGCATCTATATAACCTGTCAACATATGTGGTCCACCTCCAAAGTTTAAACAAACTTTAGAGCTCCCTTTGATATATCTAAAGATCCACTTCACTGTTGTCCAGTGCTCTTTGCTTGGATTTACAAAAAATCTACTAGTTATACCCACTACATATGCGATGTCTGGTCTCGTACATACCATTGCATTTTCTTTTTCTTCTCATTACTTGACGGACTCTGTTATAAGCACAACTTGAAGTTACCTAAAAGAAGAGGACTAACTAGCTTTGCATTGCTCATACTAAACATTCTCGATGTATTTCTCATGTGATAACTAAATCTTCTTATTTTTTCTATCACGAAAAATCTACATGCATAGTATTTGCTTTGTTGGCCCTATGTCATTCATTGCAAAGGACACACTCAATTCCTTCTTCAACATGTCAATTGTAGATATATCTTTCCTAAGGATAAGCACGCCATCAATATAAAGTAAGAGAATAATAAAATCCTCACCAAATTGTTTGATGCACACACAAGAAGCCATTCTTTTATATTTATTTTTAGTCATAAATAAATCAAACTTTCTATACTATTGTCTTGGAGCTTATTTTAGCTCATAAAAGCTATTTCTCTAACTTGTAGACAAAATTTTTTTCACCTTTGACTTTGAAGTGTTCTAGTTGCTCTATATAAATTTCTTCCAAATCATCATGAAAGAAAGTTGTCTTCATATCTAACTGCTCATCCTCCAAGTCTAGGCTAGCAGCAATACCAAGAATAACATAAATATAAGACATTTTAACAACAAGAGAAAAAATATCTTCAAAGTTTTCTTTTGACTAAAGTCTTTCACAACCAATTAGCTTTGTACTTTAGTTGAGAACAATGTTTTTGAGTCTTCACCCTGAAAACTCATTTGTTCTTCAAGGCCTTTATTTCCTTTTATAGTTGCACCAAATTATAAGTGTGGTTCTTCTGTAGAGCATCCATCTTTTCTTGCATAGCAATTAACTATTTCTTTTTCTACTCACTTTGAATTGCTTTCTAGTAACTCTCTGGTTCACTTGTATCAATAAGCATCATATACTCATATGTAGAGTATCTTCTGAAAGGTTAATGTTGTCTAGAAGATCTTCTCAACTGAGGTTATGTGGGAAGTTGCTCTCCAACTTCTTCTTGCTCAACATGTTCTGCAGGTAGATCAACATCAGGCTCTACACCATCTTTATGCACGTCTCCCTCATCACCTTGATGTACTATAGGAGTAATTGGGTCACAATCTGCTAATTCTTCTATAGAAGTCTTGGCTGGTGCCTTTTTCTTCAAATTCTCAAGGGTTTGATCCTTAAAGAAGACTACATCTCTACTTCTAAATACCTTCTGCTTTTATGAATTCCAAAGTATGTAACTAAACTGATCATGTGAGTAGCCAAGAAAAATACATTCTTTTATCTTATCATCTAGTTTAGATCTCTCATTGTTTTGAACATGTACAAATGCACGATAACCAAATACTCTTACATGTCTATAGGAAATAATTTTTCCTGTCCATACATGCTCTACAACATCACCATCTATGGTTGTACATGATGATAAGTTGATCATATTAACTACAGTTGTCAAAGCCTCATCTCAAAACTTTTTGGGTAGCTTGGCCCATGAAGAGTTTCTCTTAATGGATCTAAAAATATTTGAAAGAAAAGTTTTTCAGGTTTATGTGAGCGAATGTGCAAGAGGAGTTGTATTTGAGGATAATTCAAAGATCTTATAATTGATTTATATTATAAAAAAATTAATTTTATCTATGAACATATATAGGAGTTATCCAACCACATTAAATCTTGTATGAATTTTTTAATGTAACTTAAGAATATTTTTTTTTAATTTATTAATATCTAAGCCTTTTTATTTAAATCTTTCTTTCATTCCTCAACAATTATCACCCTTCATCATTTTCATCACAAAAACTAAAACTATACTCTTTTTGTTCTCTTCTAGTCAGACCAAATCTCATCACCACAATGTTTCATCTCAATGCATGCTACATTGTGATCATTCTATACATGAATGCAATTCATGACAGGTTTCTTGTCTTAGGGAAATGCAGTGATGATCCTTTATCTGTGCAATACCTATCTTTCGAACTTACTCTATCAAATGCAGTTACTGTCACAAGATATTGTTGTGTAGATATGAAGAACTCCCAAAGCTACTTGTTTTGTCTGCAACTTGAAATTCTACAATATATGCAAACAAATATGAAAGAAGAGCGGTAGAGAGTACGTAGAAGCGCTATGCAAATCGATTTTGTCATAGTGCAACTATGGGAGTTTCTCAGAAATATCAGAACTATTTAAAATAATATTTTAAACAAATATATCATAATTAATTTAATAAAATAATTTAAGCATTAACTTAACAATATAAGTCATCTTATCACTTACTTTATTTCAAAGATTTCAAATAGAGTGAGCTTCATGGTTGTGATCAATTACTGTGAGCATTAGACAGTGTATTGGGAAAGTCAAAGTGTGGAAGAAGGTTTATCTCTCTTGGTTGCTGGTTTCGACTGTTGAGAGTTGACTATAGATGAAGTTACCTTGTGCTCTCTTTCATGGTCTCCATATATTTGTGGTAGTTGTTTTCAGTAAGGAGGCAGTTGACTGTGTTTGTTGGTCTTCGTACGTTCCCTTTGCGATGGAAGCACCAACTTAGAGAGGTAGGACAATTGAAATAGTTTATCCTTTGGTATCCTTCAAACCAAAGAACATTGCACCCCAATCCCGTAAGACGAAACGCTCCGAGGAGCGTCTCATGTTTTTGTCATGATGGTAAAGATAGGAAAGTTTGACGTGAAACGATTTCTTCGGATACTTGACGAGAAGATTCTCTGAATAATCTTTCAAATATTTAAACGTCAAATCATATTATGATAATAAACAGTTAACAATTATGATGATATTTAGGATTTAGTATTCTTATTATCGCTGATTGAATTTGATAATTTAGATAGTATAATTATCAATTAATCGAAGGATTTGGACGTAATAATTTTGATGGTCATTCATCTATTTATTCTTTTTAGTTGGTATACAGTAAAAATCGATTAAGAGAAAAAAAAACTTATGATTGTGAAAATCTCTGATAAAAAAGGTTTCTCCAATATAATAACGTAGTTCTAGGATTTAGGACACAAGTATTTTTGGCCTAAACACGCTCCTAACCCAGCAACACCTCCTATAAAGAAGAAGAGGTCATCCTATTTCTGTCTCTTGTTCGAAGCCCTTGTCTTCATCCATCGTCGTCGTTTGGTCGATACTATATTTTTTTGCTGATTGAATTTGATAATTTAGGTAGCATAGCTGATTGAATTTAATAATTTAGATAACATAATTATTAATTAATACGAGGATTGAGACTCCATATATCGTTTTTTTGTGGTCATTCACTTATTTATTTTTTTTAGTTCGCATACAGTAAAAGCCGACGAGTAAATAAATAAATAAATAAATAAATAAATAAGCCTGCGGTCCTATAAATCTCCGACCCAAAAAGGTTCCTCCAGCACAGTACCCCAGTTCTAGGGTTTAGGACGCAGGTATTTCCGGCCTAAACGCGCTCCTGACGCAGCAACACCTCCTACAAAGAATTTGTAGAAGACGACGATAGACATTGATGAATAGGTCGCCCTACGTCTCTCTCTTGTCCAAAGCCCTCGCCTTCATCCCTCGTCGCCGTTCGGCCGATGCTGTCCATTTTCTCGCAAGCCATTCATACTCCGCCGCCTCCGGAGCTCCACAGAGCATCCTTATGGCTGACTACCTGGTCAGCTCCTGTGGCTTCGATCCTGATCAGGTGGCCAGGGCCTCGAAGCTCCTCGGCCGTATCGAATCCCGCCACCAGCCTGGCTCCGTCCTTGGCTTATTTAAAAGCTACGGTTTTGACAACACCCAGGTGAAAAAGGTCATATCTGCAAATCCCCGGTGGCTTCTCCTCGACGTGGAGAAGACCCTGGCCCCAAAGTTCCGAGCTTTGCAGGATCTGGGCTTCTCCAGCTCCGACATCACCCACCTCGTCAGATCGAATAACGACGTCATCAGCCACAAATTGCAGACCATCTTGTCCAAGATCCAATTATGGCAAGGCCTCCTCGGGTCCAACGACTTTTTGGTGAACTTGTGCAAGAAACACAGGAGGTTTCTCGGGTTTAGCATCGAGAAGAGGATCCAGCCTAACATTGAGATTCTAAGGGATTGCAGGATCACGGATCAGAAGCTCTCAGTGATCCTGCGGCACCACCCCCGCCTCATAATCCTTAAGGCTGAAAGCCCTGAAGGCGTTAATCAGGGATGTCGAGAATTTGGGAGTCGCTTGTGACTCAGGGATGTTCATCCATACTCTCAAGGTGCTCCACAAGGTCAGTAAGAAGAATTTCAAGGCTCACTTGGAGTTCTTCAAGGGCTTTGGGTGGTCCGAGGATGATTTCCTTGCTGCATTCAGAAAGGCTCCTACGCTTGTGGGATTTTCTTTAAAGAGTTTGCAGAGGAAGATGGAGTTCTTGGTAATGAAGCCGGATGTGCTCCATCTTATCTTGCACTTCGGCCAGTTATTTTGTCGATGAGTTTGGAGAAAAGGTTGATGCCAAGGCATCGGATTGTGACAGGCCTGAAGTCTAGGGGAGCTTGCATCAGTAACCTTAGTATGTCTACATACATGAAATATTCAGAGAAGAAATTTGTGGAGAAGTTCGTCAACTGCTACAAGGAGTATCCAGAACTCATTGAGTTGTATAATGTAGCCTCTAAACACAGAACTGCACTTTGATCGTGGAAATGCATAATGCATAGCACAAGATTTTGTACCAGCAAGTTATGTTTCCAGGTTCCAATTTTCCACTATCTGCATAACATGATCTACAGCTTGCAACCAAATAATTCCTGCCATTTACTTTGTTTTCTGTGAATGTAAGATGAGTTTGGATGCTTACATGTAGTAAGAAAATGAAGAATGTTGAGAAGATTTGTGGTGATATTGCCGATAGAGTTAATTGCTTGTTGATAATCACTTGTGTAGATGCGGCATGGAATTGTTATTCTTGTCCCATTCGTTTTAAGTCTACTGGAAGATATCAGACTTATGTAGGTTATTGGACACCTGAAGTTTTGAATTGATTTGACTATGGATATTTGGTAATTTAGGTTTCGAGTTTTGGTTAATTTTTCAAATGATAAGTAGTAGGATTCTTTTGGATGGTATGGTAGGATGCTTTGGTGATTTTGAGCTGGATGATGAGGCTTTTGATTTAGGGCAAGGGTTGGTCATCTTTTATATAAATTTACTAAAGTCTCTCCTATCCAAATCCAAACCCAAAACCCAAAAAAGGGAAATGAGGTTGGGTTTCAATTTTTTGTATATTTTGTTTATCAAATTTTGTTCTCTTTCTTAAGTGATTAGTTTGAACCACTTCTTTCCTCTTGCTGATCAGTCAATTCAGTTGAAATTTCTCTCTTTTTAACTGCAAAACCTTAATGAATACCAGGCTGCCACCATGATAGTTTTGAATCTGACAGTCTTCTTGAGAATGAAGTTCTAACTCTTAGATTTTTGAAGGTAACCACACTTTTTTGCAATGTAATGAAGAAATGATTGTAAATTTGATGGACTGAATTGCAAATAGACAATAACCTTTTTGGACTCTGTATCCAATTTGGATGATCAATATACTGTTAGGTGCCTCATAAAACCTAAATTCTCATTATGCTGACGTGATGAAACTTTAGTATGCTGTTATTAGTTCATATTTCTTTTGGCAATCTATTTTATATTGATGCATCTATTGTAGCCTATAATTGATGCATATTAATATTTGTTAGAAGTGGCATGATGCATAAGTTGGATGCTTGAGCATGTGAAAGGATGTTGTTGCATGGTTGTGCAGCATGTTGATATATACATATATGGATGATTGAACAGTATAGTCATTATTAGTAGGCAATTTTGAAAGGGATTAGTAGTCGTCAAACAAGCTTATAAGATATTCCTTGCATCTATAGAAAGACGTATTTCTACTGTTTCCAGGCACCACTTGATCCTAGTAATGGACTAATAGCAGGGAATGTGATATGAATTTAGTCTATAAGGAGGTTGCTTCATCCTGAGCAGTCGGACGAGTTCTGATGCAGCAAAGTGCACTGATGGATGTGCTTTTCTCATGATGAATTTGTGAGATCTTTTATTCTAATTTATGCTCTTTTTTCATTATTATTCTTATCTTTAGCTGATTGCATGAGACAACTAGATTTCTTGACATCTTGTTTCTACTAAGATAATCGCTATCGATCTGAAAATTAAATATTTCAGATGATGCGTAGCTGGGGAGCTAAGGATTGAGAAGTGTTCGGTTCTAGCAAGGTGAAGATTGTTATCTGATATTTAATAAAAGTATAGTTAAATGTTTACTCCAGTAATAATGATGAGACTTGATGGGATGTATTTTCCATTATTGTCAATGAATATTATTATTGTGCTCTTTGCGTTACAGATGTCTGGTTCATAAGTTTATGGAGGCTGTGATCCTCTCATTTTATGGATTGGGTCGTATTGAGTGTTTGGTGCATAAAATGTTCTTATCAATCAAAAGTACTTGATTGTTAGCTCCATTTACAGAGTGTTAGGTTCAAAAGAAGTGGATCAGCAGTGATTGAACTAGCCTCAGTGATTCAAAAGAAGCCTCACTTATAAGTTGGGTTGAGTATTGTAATTGAACTAATTAGGTTTTGCTTGGCTCGTAGAGGGTCTATGATAAGTAATTAGGAGAGTTCCTCCCATCAAGAGCGTCCCCTAAGGAATTCTACTGTAATATGAACTTCCTTTTTATTGACTAATATCCGTTATCATAATTTAATCAGTTTTATTATATATCTTATTTAATTATAAAGGGTCATATTTTGATATTCTCTTACTTATCCCATTAATTGATAAAATATTCTCTCACTTGGCCTATATTTTGATGTTCCTTTCAATTGATTAATATTCGTTATCAAAATCTAATTAATTTTATTATATATCTTATTCAATTATAAGAGTCATGTATTCTAACAATTTTGAGATGATTAATTGAAAAGAGATTTTGAGTTACTTTGGATAAAGAGCTAGCTAGATCAAGTATAAATCCCTTAAGCTGACAAAATAATTCTTCGGTATTGAAAAATAATAATGAGTGAGAAGTAGTCTTTATAAAGGTGAGATATATTACTCAAACTATTTGATTTCGTCGAAAGATATTTATACCAATTATAATGCTTGTCAATATGTTAAGTCAAATATAATCAATTATAAATCAAAGATAATCATCGGGATGCATCGTCTTAATCTTGGTATGGATATAATAAGTTAATGATTGTGGGATGAATGACTTTCTATTTTTAGTATGAATATGATCATCTAATTATTATTAATTTCTAGATAGAAGTTGCCGTGGGCTTTGTTTCATAGATAGCATATGTTTGTAGCAATTCTCAGTAGCAAGACAGTTGACGTGTTTGCTGAGTCTCTGTCTCTGTCTATTCCCTATTTGGTGTAAATCCATTTATTCCCTATTTGGTGTAAATCCATTGAGTATATTCTTAAGTGAACAATGAGCTGTTTTGTCATTCACATCATAAATAGTTGATGGTTATGATGACATTTAAGATTGTATGAACACGGTTATGATGACATTAAAGATTACATGATTTTTTTATTATTGACTTTAACTTGATAATTAGAGTAGCATATGTATTAATCCATCAAATTTTATGACGAATAAATTGTTTTCTAACATTCATTCATGTATGTTGGGTCTTTTATAAAAAAATAATTTCTAGTATTAGTTTTCTTATCGATGAAACCCTTCATATTCATTTTTACTTAGGTATTTTTTATTTAGACAAAAAACACTCTTGTATTTTTAACTTATGTGACTTAATCATAGATATTATTTAAATAAATTATAATTTGATAATTAATTATAAAGTTTTTAAAATAAAAAATAGATATTAATCATCTTCGATGCATATCTATTGATTTTAAAATGATTAGCATAGCTTTTTATATTTTTTAAAATTTTTGATAATTAATTATCAATTTTTAAATAGCTGATCAAGTCATTTTTAATAGAAGATTAACGGTATATTTTTGTTCTAACTATAAAAAATAAACCCTAGATAAAAAAATAATAGCGCAATTTTTTTCTAAAAGAACACCTTTTATTATCTTTAGTTGGCACGCAATAAAAGTTTTTTCTCCCCTCAACAAACCAAAAGTTGACGAAGAAAACAAAGACGCCTGCGGTCGCAGTAATCTCCGCC